>LR736875.1:7451423-7518961 GCA_902654985.2 Oryctes borbonicus
TTCTAGGTTTGAATGTGGGCGAAACATTTGAACATCGGATTGGATAACTTCTAGTCCACAGAGGAAAACAACAAAACCGGAAGAGTGACATTTTTCGCCTCATGGGAAACATTTTAATACCGATTCGGAGATCTCCTTCGCTTAACACGGAAGCGGAGCAATGCTGTACCGTTGAGCTAAATGTTCTAACTCCATATCGCAGAATTTTTTCGCCGTAGAGGAAGAATAGTGTCACCGAAATGGGCAATGCTGAATTTTCCACTGCGGGAAGCAAGACCGGTTTTTAGGATTTCTGTGGCTATGATTTCCCTGAATTCAAATTAAACATTGCCGGGAATTGTTGTTAACCGAAGTATAGAAAAACACGTTGCTTTTAGAAGCGTTTATATTTAGTGAAAATTTGCGAATAAGTTCATTTAACATTTTAGATAGGGTCTTAAGCTGCGTTTGTGAAATTAGTTTAAGAATTAAGTAGTGGCAACGCTTGCACAAAGCAGATTAAACCCACATATTCACATAATGCGGTATAGTGTAGAATTAAGAATTACAAGTAAATTGTTGACACTACCACAGCACTGCAGGGCACGTGAAGCTGCAATTAATAGCTAAATCCATCAATTACTACGTATACTTTCTATATTTGACTTTGAAATTGTATGTCATGATTACAGCAAAAATTGATAATAAATATACGATATATCGGTTCTGTGTAATGCCAAGTGTTGCAAAAGAAATTATTATCAACAGATAATAATAAAATAAAATAATCAACGAAATTCATGCAATATATTAATATATGAACGTTACTTTACACCTTACGTTTTATTATTAAAATTAATGCACCTTTCACATGATCGCAGCAGAAAGGTATGTTAAAAAGGAGATATGCATGACGCTCTATGTTTATACGAAGTATAAACTTAATACTTTTCTTAAGCTACCGTATAGAGGTCAAGTAAGCGTAAATAAACGCCTCTGTTAAATGACGGATTAGATCACGATTGGAGGCGACAGTTTATGAGGACAAATAGTTATAAGTACGTTTGAATTCGTATTTCATTTAATGAATAATGTATTAAGTGATGGAAATATACTTGTCTTGTTGTCTTGTGTAGTGCTGCAAATATTTGTGATTTATTGGTGTAATGGGTCTTTGCACCGTAATAACAATCACATTTCAAATGACCTTGCATTTATTCATTCGCTACACTACCGTCCATTGAGGTTTGCCCAAGTAATGAAAGTTTAAAAGATCAAAAAATAAAATACAATTAATACCAAAAAATAAATTTATTACTTTAAAGGATGTCAATTTTCAAAATCTAACTAATAAAGAATTAATTTTCTATTATTCATTATTGGAAATTAAATATTTCTATCTTCAAAAAATGCACCCTTCGCATTGCGAACTGCTTCAACAATTCCTGCGACATCCTTTCGATTAATTTTCTTAGTGTATCGCCTGGAATATTGTTCCATTCTTGCTGGAAAATATTCTAGAGTTGTTCGACCAGCAATTAGGACTCCTCTATCGTTGTCGAGCATAAAAGTGAAATTCTCGCCGATTACTCGCATCCCAGAAGGAATGACGTGGAACTCTAAGATTCCGCATTATTCCTCCGATTCGGTGTGATGCAACCCCAAATTGTAAATGAACTGCTACCGCGTTTAATTGTTGGTACACTGAAGATGTATTCTCGCTTTAGCGGACCGTCTCATAAAAACCCTCCTGCTTTGACCGAACACGCCGTCCATAAAATATTTTTCCACTATTGTACCGTCCAGTTCCGAAGTACTCGGGCCCATTGCAGCCATTTCAATCGGTTACCCCGATGTACCAATGGTTTACGAGCCGGCACGTGACCGTGTAAACTTCCTTATGCTAGCTAGAGAGAAAACACTCGGCATTTCTCTTGCAATTTTGTTTACTTATAGATTGCAGTGTGCTACATTGTATTTTCGTAATTTGATGCTAGTAGGCCATGTTATTCGTTCATCAAATTGCGTGGCGTCCATTTTGATATTTGATTTATTTTGAACTTTTAATATTAATAACCCAGTCCATCTTCATTGTTCCCTAGCTGCCAATGGACACAACCTATCCTCAGACTTAGCAATTCGCCTCATCGCTGGCGCGCTTTGAACATTACATTGATTAGAAATAAGTAGATGGAGTCACCTATTTAGTGCAAACAAAATTCCAAACTGCCAGATCACCATCGTGCATAGATGTTTTAAGGAATTAGGTGTTGGGCTCTTATTGGGCTGCGTATTATTAGATATTTGTTTGATAATTGTTTCTAAGCACGTGATAAATTATATTTCGAAGACTACAAGTACATCGACAGCTTCTGGTAAAAATATCAATTAAGTAGATCTCCCGTGCAATATAACTTAGTTACTGCGAACTAATCTCGCACCAATCAAGACTACGAAAACTAAAATGGTATTGGTGACATACATTTCCTTCTATAACACCAATTCGACCGCAGGCGTTCTACAGCGACATTAATTTTTTTAAAATATTACTTACGTCGACCATTCGTGTCGGTACTGCGTGTATGTGGACCATGCCAAGTCTCGCCTGTATTTTTCCTCTTTAGAAGTCACCTACCTTTTTTACGTGTAATTGCTAAAATAGCATTGCCGGTAAAATTAGTAACACGTTGTCCGTATTGCAAAACAGCGAATAGTTTTAGTTCTTTTTTCGATTCGTTTAAAAATGGAACTATGCTTTGATACGATTTTATAAGCAACTTGCCTCGATTGTCGCGAACTATTCGAGCTGTAAAGAATTGCGCAGTGTCATGCATGCATTTTATACAGGTTAATTGGTTGTTTATCGACGAACGTAAATAATATACACAGTATTTGAAAGTTAGGGTTATACAGTTCACTTCAATATTTAAAGTGAACTAATTAATTGCCACAATTTTGAAAAGGACAAGCTACTTAAGCTATAGGCTAACAAGAGTTTCTTTATAATAATCGTCCAGGTATTTATTAAGAAATTCATTTGAATAATACGAAACTTTATCAATTAAATACGGTATTAATTGGTTCTTGAACTGATTTAAATTCGCGTAATTAACAAAATTTGAAGGTTATTTATTAAACAATTTTGTTCCAATGCAACTTGGCGACAGTTTAGATACTTACAATCTCGCAATTGCGAAGTCAGCGACCAGATCTTATGTGGCGTTGATGAACTTCAAAAGTCCTCAATAACTGATGTCTGTTAAAAAGGGGGTAACCCTGTTAACGTAAACAATATACCTTTCTTTATAGATGCCACGAAAATAGATAAAGGTGATCTATCTCCTCGCACAGTTGGTTGTTAGAATGTAACAGCCGAGCGTCCGATAGAAAGGGAACCGTTGGTATACTCGATGCTATACTTCTTAAGCGAAACATCTTGTACTTACAAACTGCGTTTTTGTAAACCTCTCGTAAAGTTCCGTCTACTTTTTTCGATATTCTCTATACTTATTTAGCTTTGAAATAATTAACGTATGTAATGCATTACATTATGTATATCTGAGGATATAGAAAACTTCTTAGAAACCAAAGCGCTGATTTCCACGTTATTAGATTAACTTCTTCTTGGACTTTTCAGCGGTACTACGAATTTTTTTAAATATAATATATTCTACAAAATGATCATCGAAATTGTCAAATTTAATTCGTGTTATTTTTTTCTTCTTTTTAGATTGAACAGCGTAGGTAGAGAAGGGTTCTGTAATAGGAGACAATATAGGTAATAAGAGACATGACTACGTGCTTTATGACATATGATAAAAAGAGCTTTCAAAAGTTCCACGTTAAAAGGTTCTCAAGGTAACAAGAAACACATCATAACATTATAAAATAGGTTAAGGACTGTTATGTACCCAACTTTAAAAACAAAGCACTTTCAAATTTGAGAATAAAAAAACCAGAAAAATCAAATGAGTTCACAATTTTGGTAAAAATGACTTAATTGAGCAAAAATAATACAGAAATCAATCACCCTCTCTTCTGTGCGATGTGGGCCGTTCGCGGGCCATCATCTTCAGGAATCCACTTAGCCCAGACGTAGCTTACTTCGAAAATAATAAAAGGTGGCATTTTATTATTGTCAGCACTGCAGCAAGCTAATATTGCTGCACCTTTTTTTGCCAGAACCAGCTGTGTTTTTCGAAACTATTTTAAGAGCTTTTGTGGGGATCGAGGCAAAACCCCGACTCAATTTTTCCTTGTTCAATACGTCTTTCGAATTTTTTTTACCACATTCGGATCAGCATTCCTGACTCTCTGTTGCCCCAATATTTCACCTTTTCTTGCAAACAATTATGGATGTCGCTAGAGGAAAAAACAATATCGAATGTTTAGGACCCTTCTTATTCTGTCTTGTTTTAATTCTTGTGTTATTTGCGAATTGAATACTGTTTCAAGCTTTGTAAATTCATATCCTGAAGTCGCACATTGTTTCAAAAGTAAAGCAAGGGTATTTTTATCATCTTCAGATAATTCGGGCTTTCTCCCACCCCCTATAACGAGTTTAGCTTTACAGTAATGCTTTCCCAACACTGATTTAGGTACTCACTGCTGCTCTCCAGAAAAAAAACTCTTATTTTTAACAGCATCGACAGCTAATTCAGTATCCCCTGTTTCGTAGATGCATCATAGATCCCCCCTTATCTGTTCTTCGCTTTCCGTGCATTTTGACGCTGCAATAGTAATATTTTTGGTAGCTGAATGCAAATTTCTTATTACAACGACAGCTGTCTCTCAATATCATGAAACGCTCTAAAAGTTCTGTAATAACAGACAGTGAGATAACCTACTAAGTGCGAGTTAGAAGGGGAATATTTCAGTAAAGCACGACCTTAAATTGCGTGTTTTGAAAGTAGCCCCTTGTGAATAAAACAAAAGCTTTCGACAGCAATTAACATAACATGGTAATATCAGGGTATTTGCATACTCGTCCAATGCAATCTTTTGTCAAATCGAATTTTTAGAAAAAATAGTAGCCTGTTTCTCACCCTTATATAGAGAGCTCGCTTACAATATATCACATATTCTATCCAACCTTTCTTTACCCTTAAACACTATAGAGACTTCGATGTCTCTTATTACTCATGTCTCTTATTGCACTGACTTCCCCTCTCCAGATTCTAATAGAGAATTCTTCTAGCAAAATGTTTATAAATATTTCTTTGCATCCATCTTTGGTCAATTAAATGAAATTATGCGGACAACTTTTTCGTTTAAATACATTTTGCACCATAATTTAGATTCTTTTAAAATGTACCGGATGTTTCATTAAAAAATGTTTCTAATTCTAATTTTCTGCAATAAAATTATTATTTTTTTATTAGCAGCAATTTGATCAGCATTAAAAGCATTACAAAATTTCTAATTTAAGCTACAACACCACGTATAGGTGTATTCCATATGGAAAAAGAGACGGTATTAATGAAATTGCAACGGCATTCTAAACGTAGCTTTCACACAATAAAGACAATTTCAAAATTAAGGGCTACATCGAATATTTTATTTATGAGAACGAAAGGAAAAACCAATAAAGATAATGGAACCGTAAGTTGACATGTGTAAGTCCAACGGACCTTACTACGTTCCGCCGAAAATATTCTGCTCACGTGGCGTCGAAGACCTCGATAACAAATCTGTTCAAAGAGCGTACGCGCAATTACTAAATGGAATGTTATTGCGGCGTTTACGGTAGACAATAGATAATCATCTTAATAGAGGCGTATTGGATGCGGAGCACAATGCATATATCTTCGCCGCAGCAATCATCCGAACAACGTGAAACTTGTTTCGAACATGTATCTGACGCTATTGAATTCCGCAGTCTAATATGTTCATTGTGGCTCGTGGTTATTCAGACTGCCACAATGCCTTAAGGATATATCGTACGTAGATTGTATTCCAGCAATATCCGAAGTGGGTAGATTTTTTCTGGTTTGGAAATAATGTACTGTTGAAATTTTATAAGACTATAACAGGTTACTCGTAAATAATCACACTGCATGGACAAAAGTTCTTAGTAAATTGCTCCACTGAGTTTCGAAGCTGTCGCTATAATACTTGCATTGTATTCATAAATTATTACGATTGCATAAGTTGGTTGCCAAAACACGTGTTAATAGAAATGTATGTACACATGCCATATGCACCTGGACATATACGCCATTGTTTACTTTTATACTCAAGCTTTTGCTTTCGAACTAATTCTTATAAATTATATTTCAATGAAGCTAACCATGTTGTATTATTGCACAGCTTCTATTCTACAAACATTATTTGATAAGGGGCGCTATCTAATGGATATGGGTTAAAAATCATTATTCAAATTAGTTTTCTTGAAAGCGTAAATTTCCTTAGAAGGGAGTACGGATTTAACCCTTGGTCAGGCGTGTCCAATTGCTTGCTGTTCTTGGATTTATAATTCTCGATGCTAGGATTACTAATCCGCACCGCTAAAAACATAATTCATTATTACTAATTAACACTAGTAGAACTAATATTTTATTGAAAAGTAAACGTATTTAGAGATTTTCTAGCAATCAGGGATTACCTGGATTAGTAGCAAGCAGTGCGTTTTTATCTTTACAATAAATAAAAGAACAGTATGTAAAATCGTATGGTAGGCAGCAGACTCAAAGAACATATAGCTCATTATCGCTATGGAAGAATCGAATCGACAAATTCGTTAAACGAGGAAAAAGGTCAACTTAAACATTCAGCTTTCATGGATTTATTGGAGTAAAACGAAAACATCTTTCTGTTTTGTGCTAAAGGCAAAAACTTTTTCTTTTTCTTCTATATATATTTATATATATAGGCAAAAGTGGGTTAATATCTTTTAGAGTAGGAATAGGGGAATTAAATTCTTTTTTTCTCCCCCACATCATTCAGTCGTACGGTTGACAAAGAGGATCCACGAAATTCCGAAGCAATTGTTCCGAATTAATCAAATAACTTGTGCGGGGCGGAGTATGCCAATACTTATGTTTATACGGATTTTCTCCTATATTTTTACATGACGTTCAGATAATCGATTCCCTGGTATATTCGCAATAATAGAATTAATATTTTAATTTTTACGATTAATTTTAAAAATGTATTTACTCGATATCTTTGGATCGATGCAGGATATGTACTAGTTTGTGTTATCCTTTCATATTATAATTGTGGAACAGTATCGTCAAATAACCGTGTTACTTCTTTGCAATGATGCTATAAAATATTAATACAAATTTGTACACATCTTGTAGAATTTTTAACAGCACTGTATATGTTTAATCCTTGAGATTTTGGAAGATTATCAAGGGAAATGCACTGATTCGTGATTATTTTTTAAATCAAACTCTTATAACAATTGAAAAATAAGTTATAAAAGCCGAAAGACAAGGACAATTAATTGCCAAATTAACTGGATTACCTTCAATATTTATATCTAAGGCTAGATGATTAACTTGGTATTGAATTTTATAAACAATTATTACGAATTTTCTGTTTTTTTTTTTTGTTTTATTACACAGTAAAGTAAATTACGTATACAGTAAAATATCTATACACTTACTCGGTATTAAAAGATATATATGTATACAGGATGAAAAAATCTCAATTTTTTTTTGTGGGCATGTAATTCTAGAAAGAATAAAAGAAATATGCAAAATTAGATGGATCTATTGCGAATATCATGCAACAATGGTATGATGACAATTGCTAAATGTGATATTACTTTGTATCTGTATATTTTTAATTAATAAGAGGAAAAATTCGCCGACCCAGGCGTCCAGAATTAAGCAAGGATGTGGAGCATTTGGATGTTACCCTTGATGCAAAATTAAGCTAAACTAACTAAGCAAAAATAACTAATAGGGCAACGCAGATGCTTCTGGCGTTGCAAGAGAGTTGTTGGCAAAGCCTGGAGATTAAGGTCAAAGATGATCCGTTAGCTCTACACTACGGTGGCAACGCTAACGAATACCTACGGAGCAGTAGTTTGGTGATGAAGGACTGAAGTGTCCTTGGTAGTGAGATCCTGCACTCCTCTTCAGCGGCAAGCTCTGGGGCAATGAACAGCACAGGAAGTGCTTGATTGGAGGCCATAGTTACTATAGTATTAAAGTTGCGGGGCATATATTACGATATTACGAGGACGGTCCTAGATGACCCTTTGTTACAAATGCCCAGGGACAGTATGGCACCTGAAATTATTTTTACCAAGGTGAAAATTTCAATACCAAATAGAGACCAGGCACCGGTGTTTCTAATGGATGGATGGGGATCCAATCAAGGCATAGGAACCGGTATTTGTGGACTGAGACCTAGGTAGGGGATATCCTTCATCCTGGTAAAGCACGAAATGGTTTTCTAGGCAGAACTATTCGCAATTGCAACTTGCGCTGAAGTTATCGCAAAGGGAGGCTGCACGAGGGAGAAAATAAACATAACGGCTGATAGTCAAACAGCTTTCAGGGTCCTATTACTAGGTGGAAACTGGCAAAGAATAGGGTTGCTACGTTTTCCATTAATCTAACTCAACTCAACAAAACTACATAATGACAAAACAAAAACAAGAAAAAAATTGAAAAAAAATTACTTGAGTAATTAATTACTTACAGGTAGACTTAATGTAATCCCCTCGATAAATGTAACTATTAAACTTTATGGTATTGCTAAAACAAATTTGGGGCAACAATCAATGGAATACTTCTGATATTATTATCGTTGTATTATATGCAATTATCTTTTGAAATGTGCCCATTTATTTCCACTCGTGCGAAACTACTCTTGCCCAGGAGTTTAATGCGAATTCGTAGCGATACGGTTTGTTTATTTTGTTCATTCAGCATTCTCCGACTTAGATTGCTTCGGATAGTGGGCATACTAGAACGTAACGCAACTAGTGAACGCTAGTGACAAATGCTTTAACGATATACGTACGTGTCGACATACTTTTACTTTCGTAAAAGTTTTACAAAATTCGAAGTAGATTGTCGTCGTTTATCGAATGCTTAGATATATGTACATTAGTAAAAAAAAAACACATATTTGATTTCGAAAAACGGGAGTGCTGGTTTTAGATGTTAATTAGGTAATACCAAGTCGGCGAAGATTTTTATGCTGACTTTTTTTTAATAATTAATGTTCAAACGTCAATTACCTCTTTTGCCTGTGTGTAATTTAGGTTATTAGATTCAGCGTCCAAGATTCGGCAGTTATTGTGAAAATGTGCTAGAATTGTGACGGGTAACCAGATTAAAATCGATGAATGTAATCTATACATGTTACATAAACCGAATTTTTTGACCTGAATACATCTAATAAAGATAATATGAGCGTGATCTGTAGGTAAGTCTTAATAATAATAAATTATATACGAGAGCAGTTGGAAAACTTCCTAATACAGAAACAAATATTTTTTTTTTCCAAATTCAGTTTTATTTCCCGGAATGGTCTCTTTGCAAGTCTATTCTCTTTTCCCAGCGATGCTGCCATCCCTTTAATCGGTTCGAATAGCGTTGCCATCTTGTTCTGCGAAAGAGGCATTTACGTTTCGATGAAAATCTTTGGCCTCCGAGTAAAACTTTGAGCCTAGGTAACAGAGAATGTAGCTGGGGGCCGGATCTGGAGAACAGGGCAGCGCTGCATCAATTCGTGAAGTTTTGCCATGGCTATCACCCAAGTATGAGGTGATGCGTAGTTTCGTTGGAACAAAACCTTCTTTTTCTTAATCTTTCTCTGGCCAAATGAGAAATTCTCTGATTTTTTTACAGAAATTATCAAAAAAAAATTTTTCAACTTAAACTTTTCAGTAGCTTCACAAAGCAATCTTTTCAATTATTTCTTAACAAAAGTATTTTTCTAGCTTTTTTCATATCAGAGTATTTTTTTTTTTCGCGAATTGGGTACGTCTCCGCTCCACTTGCTCCATTATGTTTACTACGCTTCGTACAAGAATTGCCTGAATTTACAGATTACATTAGGGCCATTTTAGGGGAATTACGTATTTATTTTGCAAGTGTAAATGTGTACTTTTGTACAGTATCTTTTTAATTTTGATTTCAATATGTATCAAATTGAATTATATTTCAAAAATTGTGCAAATTTTCGGACAACTTTTGCATTATTCTGATTGTTGTTACGTCGACGTAACAAATGGTAGCCTCGGCTGAGGAAGGTTAAAATTCAACCGCTTTTCTGCAATTTTCGCCTTCAGCTCGCCAATGATGCGTAGTACGCCCCACGTTATCGTTTTTCCTTTCTCAAGGCAGTCGATTAATACAGCTGCGCGACTATCTCGAATTTCAATACCACTTTCAACGTATGCACCAGAATACCTTTGACTCTATCTTCATGTTGAGGGTCGAACATTTTTGGATTACCTTCGTATACATGCGTATAACAGGTGTTCACTATATTACTCATTGGCTTTTAATAAGCGTACTTTTGTAGGTATGTCGGATACAAATTGATTAATAAATTAATTAAATCATCGACTTCAAATTGTATGTACTGAGGCAGTGGAGTCGTCTAAATAACTTCTTTACCCATAATGGTATTCCTCTCCTTGGTTTTTAGTTTACATAAGCGATGTTCAACAAATTAATTCAGATAAGTTCTTTTTCTTTGCTGTCAATACACTTCCTTAACGGAGGAAATGCATAGAGTGGGACGAATGTCTGCAAAGTGGCACAACTAAGTTATTTTTTAACTTGTATATTCTTGGTTTCCGGATTGGAACCACGTCGATGCCGTAGCTTTTGCCGACGTTTCGATCTTGCTCTTTTACGACATCTTCAGGGCTGTTCCTGCACACTGGCTGGGGATTATTCGTTCCAGAGGAGTTTACATAGCGCTCGTTGCGGTTCAATGAAGCGAAAAAGTTAGCCATCAACGAACTGTAGCGGTTGCTAGGAGATTCGTCAATTGCGATTTCCAGATATGATGTAAGGGGCAACCATCGTTACGATTTAAATTGTTATAACGATTGAAGGTTTCAATACACCCACGGATTTTTCTACTATAATAGCGAGGATTGCGAGACAAGATGTGAGTGGAATTAAATTAAATTTGGTGGCCAGTTTCCGGTTTATCGTAAAGCAAACTTAATGTATTTTATAGGTGCAAATAAATTTAAAACAAAAATACATAAAAGAACTTCGATTGTTTCCAACATTATTTTTGGAGCCATTTATTTTGTTTTTTTGTTTCTGCCGTAGTTACACAATTCTCTATTATGCGCAATACTATTGAGAATTTGTAGTTCTCGAAGGCTCCGAAATTGTTCTAGAATGTTGCGTTCAAACAAACCTATAAACTCGTTTTACAATTCTGAGAATGTATTTTGTAAACTGTATGTGTTTGTTTATTGTAGTTTGAGTTCTTTGGTCTGTGTGAAAAGCGTATCGTTTGTATAGCTTGGTTTACGTGCAATTTTCATTTTGTATTGTTTTAACAGTTTTTGTAATCTTTCTGAAAGTTGTTCAGTACATGGCAACGTTACATACTTGACATCTTTTTAATTTGGATTGCAATCCTGTGTACACCTGACGTATGTAAATCTTAAAAATAGACCGAACTTTACCAAAAAAAAACAAAGCTATATAAAAAAACAAACGATAAACTTCCTAGTAACCTCCAAAAATGCAAATAACGTTCTGTGTTTGTCTTTTAAATATGTAAATCTGGTAGCTTAATTAAATTCTTTTAATTTATAGTTATAAATGTAAATGGGAAAACAAAACAATTTTGTAAGAGGAGTAAACACTTTCCGAAACGTAATAACATACGAGCTTTATTCAAACAACAAAGCAGGCATACCGCAAAGAACGAAGATTTAATTATTTGAATGAAAACCGGCTGGAAAGAAAAAAGAAGATAATTAATTAAAGAATGAGGTTTTTCTTTTGTCTTTTTGTATTAATGTAACGATTGTAGGTTAGAGATTTGGTGTACTTTCTGCTTTTGTATGTTTATCTTTGTTCCCCATTATGTATTTCTTTTGATGTCTTATGCCACTGCATGATTCAATATACAATAAATTTATTATTATTATTACAATTGCGTTAAATTTAAAGTGCTTTATTATTTGAATCAACCTATGTAACATGTTTCATCACAAATTCTAGATATCTTTCGAATTCTCACGTTAGATCTACGCATACATATACCCTTATAGGTATATCTATAGATATCTCGGTGTACAGATGTAACAAACATCCCAATCATACGTGGTATTTCCCTTTCGATATTCGCGCACACATTTATCACGCGCAAACCTCCATATTTTGACGCGAATTTGATTAATTAACGCGCAAATGGTGCGCCGCGATCGTACTTTGCGATGTGGAACGTCGAATACAAGTCGCTCTCGATCAGCGTCGAATGTGATGTACTCCGCGAGCACCCATGCGTTACCGCATCAGCGGGGGGAACGTTCAGGTAAGAGATCTCAAAGCACAAGGTTCTACTCAATAAACGCGCGCTTAACAGCGTCACCGCGAAGAGTCCTTGAGCGTGTGGGGTGCATCCGTACTTGCAAGGAGGTAGTGGTACGTTGGCGAATAGAAATTGGCGTAGGTATACGTAGACGTTTCTAGTACATGCATATACCTCGATGGAAAGAAGAAAAGCTCCGTATTAGAGACGCGCGGTTTTACACGAACATTTTAACTTGTTGCTCGGTACCCGCCGTACGTGACGATTTTATAAGAGACTTAATATACCGATATATGCGTACATTTCTTGCTAATAGTTAGTGTACTTCCTAAATATACCGAGGATAATCGTAAAGGCTAACATGTCCTGGATACCTCCCGATTTGTCGCAAACCTGTGCTGCGTACACGACGGTAACAAGTTGTTCGCCGGCGTCTCTGTTATTCCTGCGGTTAATCGCGACGGTTTTCGGTCAATCCCGTGACTCTAACGCGGCACAAAGGACTGGAGCTTATCCCGAACAGCCACCAACGACCCCTGCTACGACGTTTAGCCATAACAACATAAATGCAGGAAAGGAGTACGATTTTATCGTCGTCGGAGCGGGTAGTGCCGGCTGTGTCGTTGCGAATAGGTTATCGGAAATCGCTGAATGGAGCGTAAGTTCATGTTATTCCAAATAATCGAATGCATTCATACATATATGTACTCGCCAAAGTAACTATTGAAATGCCATTTGTTGCGTTGCAACTTTTGACTATTGCTTGAACGCAAACTAGCTCAAAGGAGAAGCGGGAGGATTAAAATTCTGCTTTTAGATCGTTTTGATTTTTCCAATATAAAGTATTTTTTCCTATTGCTTATAAGCTAGTAATAATAGTAATAATAACGATAATATGCAGGCATGGGAGCAGACTTTACATCTGCAGCAGTTTGCTGGGACAGGTGTTGGGGTGGACCAAAAAAAAAACAAAAATAAATGCATTTATGATACTATTCCCCACCTTACAGTTAAGAAAAAGTAAAGGAACATAAAAAAAACAAAGGTATACAACAGTGCTTTGTATTGAAATCAGTGTATCGCGAAACAAGTTGAAAAGTGCGTTGATCAAACCTCTTCATTAAAAGAAAGATGATCCATTAGGCCCTATAAGCTATCGATCAATCAGTATGTTATCAGTGTTAAAATTCGCGAAACGGTCATATACGCTTTTGCTGGCTAGTCATTCTTTAAGTCCATATCAACATAACTTTTCGCCAAACAAAAACATAGACGCCGCCCTGATAATTCTTTCTAAAGAAATTCGTACTTATACTTTTAGCTTTGATCTGGCTAAACCTTTAATTATGTGAGCCAGGGAATTCTAGAAGTCTTAAGCTTTGCCCATAAGCATGTATGCTAGTTTAGTGATAATAAAATAGAGCGTGAAAATGATACAAGCATACCTAGTAATATCTAGTAATTAACCAGTCTCTTTTTTGTCTTATATTTAAATTAAAAACAAAGCAATTCGGAAAAAAGCACAGATTAATGAGACATCTGGTTTGCATAAAAAATTGATTGAAGCGTTCTTTGAAAATGGACAACGAAACATGTCTTAACAATGGTTGGTGATTATATTTTGATATAAAGTAAAAGATAAAAAGCGAGTAAGCGGCGAAGGGGTAAAGCGAGTCTGCGAAATTACGTAATCAAACATCTATTTTCGACATCCTCTTGCGCAAACCCCTCAATAAACGATGATTAGGCTTTGACTAATTGACTAATACACCAGTATCTTCGCTAACTGTAGATGTATGTATATATGTGCACGCATATATTGATTGAACGTTGATATATGCAGATATGCAGGTTAATCCAAATTAAATGCGTACCATTGCTATCTCGATGCTAGGGAGTAAGATAAATTAGCGAATAAGCGGGGTTTATACTGGTCGTCTTGATCCATTTGTTAATAAATGAACGATTGTGCATTATTGAGAAGAGGAAATTATGTCAAATGTAACTTGCATATACAGGGCAGGCTCGGCAGATTTTTCCAAACTGTTTTGAGGTCTAATTGTGCGCATGGTCTAACGTTATCTTGAAACCTACAGGGTGCTTAATCAATTCATAACAATCCAAAGCATTTTTTTTTTTATAGAGCATCCTATACGTTACTGCATTTTTGCAATCTTCGTTAAATTGAAGCGAAATCTAGTAAGATACTATTCCTCTAAAACTGCATGTTTAAGAATTATTGTTTTTTTCTTGATAAAGTCGACATTTGCAGAATGGTTGTTTCCCGGAAGTGCCCCCTAGATACATATAACTTTTGGTACCTACTTTAGACATAAAAGGACCTAATGTACGTATGCGCTTATCTGGTTCTGAATTGTGTCCGAAATTGTGAAATTCTGAAAACTGCTATTTTTCAAAAACTAAGCAAGGGTTCCGTGAAATCTTTTTTTTTGCATTAGTTATAGTTACCCAAACAATCCAGATGATCATTTTATTTAATGAGAAGTAATATTTTAGAATTTTTGATACAGGGGCTTTTCTAGAAACCCTAATACGAATAAGAAGATGTTGTCTTTTTACAAAACTCACAAAGGGCTCCGGATGGGCCTTCAATTCAAATTCTCAAAAAAACTTTCAAAAAACGTAGACTATATTCGTGTGTCAGTCGTTTTTTGAAAATTCATCCTCCAAAGGGGAAGAAATTTTGTATCGAAATTCTAAAATATTTAAAATTGATAACGGGGAAACAATTCGAACAATTTTGCACGAGCAGGTTCTGAAATGCGATAGTATTTCTTTGTTTCAAACTAGAAAGCTAAGTACTAAATTTCATATTTCTAAATTAAAATATTACGAGACTCCCAAACGAACTTCCCCCATTTTACACCCTTGAATATTGCGTATAATAGGCACGCAATTATTTAAAAATAGAAAATCCTAATATTTGTTTTTGGAATTAAACCTTTAATCAGAAACCTCCATCTGCTTCCTTTTTTATATATATTTTTAGAGACCCTCCAGGAGATAAGAATGCCAAGAAAAAAAACGATGAAATGATTTAGTGGAGTTACTTTTTTTTTCGTGTTTGTACTTACTGTTATAGAGAATGTCGAAATCAGGGCGTCTACTTTCCGTACATTTGTGATTTGTGCAACTTATCCTGTAATACAACATAACGAAGGAAGATACGAGAATTTGCGACAGTTGTTTTTTTTTTAATTTTAAAATTCATTAAAAGAAAATCAGCGATTCCTAAGCGTAGCTCTCGTTTTTTCTAAACCACACCGGTATAACCTACATTACATATTACTATCAATGATATACGCAAATTGCCACCAGCTCATTAATTAAACACACCATAATGCGCAGTTAAACGGAAAGCGTTGAAATTTAATTATTGTTTTATTTTTTGAAAATTATGCACAAATGTCTATTAGATACTTGAGAACGGATTATTAGTTTTTGTTGTATGATAGTTTAAATGGGCGATACCCAACTCGGCACAAAATAATCCGATAATCTCTAATTGGTTTGCCGCGATCCTTTTCGATATGCCTATCTCGGCAAAAACCGTAAGGGTCAACTTTACTATGACTCGCTAGATACTCGCTGTAAACGTATATGCGGAGTTGGGATGTCCAAAAAGATGGGTCTGTTTAGCTCTGTACCGAGCTGGGCTAGAGTGATTAAAATTTCACGAAACGGAACTGCTTGAAAATATCAAATTTCGTAGGTGACGGAAGTGACGTGATAATTTTTATTTGATTAATTCGTAGTCTTTTCTTCAAAGACCTCTCTGTTGTCAGGATTTGATTTGCGAAAGAAACTGTAAATATTTCTTTTAATTTAGCATTTGATGCCGGATTTTTGGCGGCCACTGTATAGATAACTTTTTACATTGTCGGAGCTAACAATTCGTGGTATGATTATTTCTCTTGTAGCTCTTGTAGCTCCATGTTTTTTTAAGCATTCTGTCCCCATAACTTTGTGCAACGTTACACATATCCACAGTGACTTAAATAGTGTCGTTTTTCGACGTTTAATGTATGCGAATTCCACAGTACATAGGATGTGTGTTATTAATAGTGAAAGTCTATAACTTTCTACTAAAATTTTGTATAAATATAAGAAATTCATTTATGTGTGATGATGAAGAATGACGTTACATAACGTTGGAAGGAACAGTTTTTTTCATGTTATACGTATTTCATCTATAAAGATCATCTTTCTTTTGAAATATGTAAATAAGGCAATATTTTACGATAGCGACGTGGGAATTAAATTAACTGTTAGATCCGTATCTAGTTTATAGGAAACTGTTCCTACCATTCCTTTATCAAAGTTTAGAGTTCAGTCTTCAGTCTTGTTAGCATTCTCTTTTTTTCCTATCTACGTGTTTTTGGTTGTCTGTGTTTGTTTTCTGTAATATATAATATATTCTTTGTAATCACTCAATTTTTGAGAATTTCGAGTATATTTTGCATTATTATTATGTATCCAATAAATATCATTAGATAAATGTATAAACAAAGCAAACAGCATTGTCAAACCACCGCCATCGATAACACTTGTACCTATTGGTAGTTATTAACAAATAATGTAACAAATGAATTTAAAATAGTTTTTTTAGCACAGGTGAAACTTTTGTTATCTTGTTTACTAAATTGCTGTTTTCAATTAACGCATTTAATTAATTGAATTGAATATAATCAATATTCAATTGTATAGGTATGGGTTATCGATAATAATAACGCAAGAGGGCTATTATTGCTATTATTATCATAAAACGAAGCTGTTGTTTAGAACCATTGAATATTTTATATAGAAAGGTAAACAAAGTAGTAGCAACGATAGTAAGTCGTTCATAAGTTGTACATTTTTATTAAACTGTAAATATTTCGCTATAATTTTGATAGCATAATCGGAGTTGAAAGTTTATAACCTTTCAGCTCTGATGATGCTATCAAATTCAAACAAATATTAGAAGTTTAATAAAAATGTAAGAGTGACCATCATTGTTCGGTGAATTTACTCGCCTTCTTGAGTTTCTTCCTTTTCGTTACGAAGTACTCCGCTACTTTCCTTGTGCCTTTGTTTCTAATGTTCTATTTATTAAACAAATTTCTCCTTTCTCTTTACAGGAAGGATAGGACAAGTCAAAATGTGCAAATAAACAATGTGTATATATATATATATATATATATATATATATATATAAAAAGTTATGAATGTCTAAAGGCTGGCACACACCCCAAAAGTTTAACCAAAGAATTGAAGAAAAAGAGAAAAAAGACCTTTCCCATCTCCTCTATAAACTTGTTCAGATATTTTGCAAAAATTTCGTGTTCTTTTGTTTCAAAAACAACCAACAATTCCTCTCTTACTTGCAACGTAATATTGAAAACCTTACCAGATGGCAACAAAGGCACGTCCACATGAAAAAATAAACATTCCTAGTCTGCGTCCTTAGATGAACAAAGTTGTTTGAAAATTGGGTTTCTCATTGTTCGCATTTTAATAAAATTAACCATAGAAATTACTTGATCTAATACTTCGTTTAGTTTCTTGAGCGTTGTCTTTGTAACAATGCAAGAGACCTGGTTTCGCTAACGTCACAAATCTTTCGACTGATCCTATCTATCTAAAATATTTGAGAGAATTTTACGGGGCAGAACTTACTCTTTTATTGAAAAATGCTCTTTCGTGAAGAATGGATATGTCAAAAAGAAGAGGTGCAAACGAAACAATACACCAGACCATGTGCGACGTAATGACAAGTATAGATCAGGATGAATTTTCATGGATTTGATTAAGACTTTTGATAGTGTTTGTTGGAACAAATTAGAATTATTGGTAATAAAGGAGATTACCCTGCTGCATCTAGTAAATCCTTACTTAAACAATCGACAGCAGACAGTGGAAAATATTGTTAAAAATAAAAATGACAGTCTGTGAAAAGAAATAACTTCAACACTAAATAGATTTTCCAATTGGTTTAATACACACGATATGACGTTGAACACTGATAAGAAAAAATTCATAAGATCCAGTTATTTTAAGAAAGTTCATCAATTTGGCATTCAAAGACTACCTATGAGTATACCAAATCCCTTGCACTAATCATTGGTGCCAATTGAACTGGAACAAGCACTTCGTGTAATAACTCGATCCACAAACATGCAAGGTGGCCTTGATGCTTTGTTTTCATAAATGCAGAAATTCTGCTTTCGTAGTGTTTTTGGATTGTGCAGAGACCTATTTAGAGATCGCAAAATACTTGTACCTTACTTGCGATCCGCGTACTTAAGTGCAACTATGAACTGTTCAAAATTCAAGTGTACGTGCGTACATATGACACTCGCTATGTCAAGGCAGAACACCTGCTGCCTCTTCAGGCACGTAAAACTTACCGTACGAAGCGTAACGTAGTGAAGTCACCAAGTTCAAGTCACAACTGCGTGCATATTTTCAGAAAATTGTGCTTTATTCCGTTTATGAATTTTTTTTTTGACTTGTTCAACTTTTTGCCATAATTATTAAATAAAACATTTTACTATTAGAAATGCTGCCCCGTTGATCCATTAACATTATGGCGTCCAAGGACCAATTGTAGCAAGTTCTTTGCAGCATAAAAATTGGTTCATTTTCTGTTCATAAATAAATCTCACAGCTGCGCCTTGGCATTGATATCAGTTGATTTGTCTTACTTGAAATGCAAAGGACGTGTTATGAAGTTCACCAGCGACTGCTTATTCTTTCAATGTAGCAGGACATATCATTCCTTCTTCTGCGAATCGTGTAATCAGACACCTGAGTCTTCAAAATTTGAGTTAAAATGTTGCTATATTTTTACATTTTTTTCGGTAGAAACAATCAAATATAGGAGAGCCGTATCTCGATGGGATTGAGACTATTGGGTCGACGAATTTAGTTAGATCAGATAAAATACATAATTTCGGATTACAACGATACAAAAACTATCGTTTCCTTAAACTTGCTATGAATTAATAGTTCTGGTTTAGAACTTGGCATTTCGTCGTTACCAAATCAATTAATTCAAATTAATGCTTATTTGTGACCACGGTTTGTATATAGGCGGTCACATTGGAAAGCAAACCAGGCAACGACTATTTATTGCCAAGTATTGCTATTGCATTACTGAATTAAGTGGTGCGTTTCACTTGTAAAGTAAAACGACAAAAAAGGCGCTTTCGTTCTTGCTTGCGCTCTATCTAATTTATCGCTAGCGGTCCTTACTTCTGCGTGGGGTAAAATTATAACATAATGACCGTAGAACAAGAACCTAATAAAAAATTATCCACCGGAGAAATGCGAGTTGAGATTACGTTTGCATTTAGTACCTTCTCGTAAGTTGAGAATTGTGGTGCATTTTATTTTACACGCCGCGGCAGTTTTTCGGGAAGTAAAGATGTCTTTCGTTCCGCCAAATTTGTTGCAATCTTGTGCCGTACATACCACGGTTACGACGTGTTCGTCTTCGACATTTTTATTTTTGAACTTGGTAACTCTCCTATTCGGAAGATCGCGTGATTTCACTTACGGTAACTTCCAGAAGCTAAAGCAGTGCCATGGTTTCTATCAGACGAAGCGCAGAGATCTCCGTGACAGCGCGAATTTCGATTTCATCGTTGTTGGTGCCGGCACCGCAGGATGTGTTCTTGCGAATAGGTTGACGGAAGTTTTGGAATGGAACGTAAGTTTTACAGCGTATATTACTAAGTTTATGTGAATCGTTGCGCTGATATAACGCTTCGGCCTTGGAACGACTGACTTATAGCGCTAGGCAAAGTGATTGGATTTATTTTATGTTCTGATGGTAAAAGGAACGGCGGATTTTGCAATTGTGGTACGGTTATCGTGATGTAACTAAAGTGCGTTTCCCTTTGCTGGGATTCAGAAGAAAATACAGTCATGTATACTTAATATAGAAGAATGCTCACTAACAAAGATACAAGATTGCGTTACCCTATTTTACGTGTTCACTAAACCACCTGTCTCTTAATGGGTTCTCCGTAGAAAATATTAAGTACATTACGCAGTTCGTAAGAAGGAACATATACAATGTGAGTCAATGATTTGGCGTAACTAACAATAAGTTCTAGATATTGTTGGCTCATGTTTATTGTATTTCGCTATAATATTCTGTGGAATTAAAGTGATCTCGTCACGAGAGTGAAATCTTCGTTACCGTCTATTTGCACACATAATACCGCAAAACTTGATTACTTTTGCTGCGTATGTGCGTCCTAAAGACTGTCACCCCACCTCGTACTCTGGCGGTCAATATTTAGTGGGAGGCCGAGGTTTGCTGTAATCGTCAAGTTTTAATTTAATCTGTTGTTTTGGAGAATATATGGTCTGCACATAGACATTTTAATAGTCTGTTCATGTTCGTTCAAGTACTACTGGGTCCTTGGATCTTACTATTCACAGCATAAAAAGGAAAGTAAATTTTACATAACCAACGTCGAGCAATACTTGAAGTATTACGTAGTTATTAACTCAAAAAGAAATCGTGACTAATACACTTTTTTTCTGAAAAGTTCGATTTTCACCTACAAAATAACAAAACTATACAATCGCTAATTCACTTCATTCCATGTTTAGATATGACGGGTTACCATTGTTTTTTTTTTAATTTTGAAGGAATTCTTAATCTCTTTAATATCCTAAATCATCTTTGAGGTTACCCTTTCAGCACGTTTCAATTACTTTTATGCTTTTACAAGTATTGCTCATTCTTTTAAAACAATTAAAATAATTCTTTTGGCCGCTTCTCAAGTTGGCGCGCAAATCTCTTCGTGTGCTTTTTTTTTTTAATGGTTAGGAAGAGATGTTTTTACAGAACCTCAAATCTGGACTGTAGAATGCATATGGCCAAGGTTGAACACCGGATCCAAAATCTCAATAAACACATTTTTCGGGTTCTCTTGTATTTTTTCTTGGATTGATTGGTGACAGTAATCCCACTTGAAGACAAAGCAAGAGTTACTAATAGGTGCATGCCTGCCACAAGTCTGTAAGAATCCACGCAACTGTAAACTTTGTAGATCTTAATGCATGCTGGGCATCATGGGTGTTGGCACATCCACCTACAATCCAGATTTGGCGCTCCGTGACCATTTTATTCTTTCAATAATTAAGAAGCAAATGTGGAAGGATTTTAGCGGTGTAGAACAAGCCGCGCAAGAATTTGTAAATTGATGAGTTTCTAAAAAAATGGTTTTTGCCGTGTTTTGGATAGTATCAATTTTTTCCACAGATAAAAATCTCGTACCTCGCAAAAGTTTTTTTAAACTTATACAAGGCCAGGCGAGTACGGTGAATGTTCTATCGCTTTTATATCATTTTCAATCAGGTCCTGGGAGGAAATAGGGGACGATGTGTTATCGTAATGCAACATAATACTTTTCTTAAGAACACTACCGAAGACCCCAGAAAAATCGGTGAACTATTCAGCATGTTTTTTGTTAATCCATTCTATTGCACATACTTCTAAAGAACACTGTACATAATTTTTCTCATAGGTCGCTGTTTCGTTATCATTGTTTAAGCATCCATACACGACTTTCTTGATCGATAGCTTAATCCAAGCTTCATAATAAATCATGATTCGAAAATGCTCGCTAGTTGATTCAATTTTTTCATTTATGTTAGCACATAACTTCGGTCCTAACTAATGCAAATACAGCAACTAGATCTTACCTAACAGATAGAGTTGCCTTAGCTAACAGTATATGTTTTCTTTTTCACTGCCTACTGGATTTCCTTACTCTCAATAATATTGGCTTTGCCCTAGTATGTCACAATGAATGTTAAGTTCCTCCTTCGTACTATCTTATAAAAAATATCCCGCGAGTAACACTAATATTTTCCTTCAATACAATAAACGTTATGTACGTTATTACTTGTGTTAGCTTCGTTTGTCTTTATATTGTTATTCGTTTGTTTCCATTAATATTAATAGTCAAGAGGTAAAATGATTCATTTCTACAAGGTTGCTGGAATTGTTGGAATTGTACAGTAAATAAGAGGCGTGGAAAATTTCTTGGCCAATATCCGGAGTGACACCTGTGGGAAATAGAAGTTTTGTTATGTACGCGTGCTCTAAATCTAAACAAATTGCAATCTAATTCTCTATTAATTCACATGAAGTTGTTTGTAGGGTTAAAGGGATTACCCGCGAACCCTACGTAAATCGAGCCAAAGGTCTAAAATGACAATGTGGCTATACAGCGTGTTATTCCAGAGTTATTCATAAAAAATGTTTTCAAATAACAATCCCGCTGCGACCAGATCAGATTTATTGTGGTTCCTCTCTCATTCGATCAATTACATTAGCTTTGCTTCCTTTGCTAGATTTAGCAGTCTTGTGGGTGATCCCTCTACATAGGTTTCGGCTTTTGGGTATTCCGAGCTCATTTCTGAGAGCCGTAGTCCTGCCGGTGCTATACATTCGCACAGCACATAGACGGCAGTCTCTTCTTCCACCTGGTAGGCCTCTGTCAGGCCCAAAATATTCGTGTGCATCTTAAGCATACAGTGCCCTGCTAGCAGCGCCACTATTGTTCTAACGGACTTCCTGTCTCTGCTTAGTAGGTCCGCTCGCTGTGAATATAGGCCTGTGTCCAATCAGAAATTGCTTGGCCTGTCTCTAACCCGGGATGAACTTCCACCAGTCTTGAGATTTCTTATCTTTCCATTGTTTAGTGGGCCGTATATGTCATTCCCACCGAGTGCATGGGGCGACACAAATAACATGAAACACTAATTTTGTTCAATTTCCGCAGCATAAGGTACAACTTTGGTTTTTCAAATGGAACACCTGTATATTATTATGATTTTGGACGTTGGTCTCTTCAATTCACGTCAAATTTCAAAAATATGCCTCTCTTAAACGCTTTATACGCTGGGACGATGATTCAAATTTTACTCGATAGGGTAGTGCTTAGAGTTTCGGGCAGTACATCCATACAAAGATTTTTTTTTAATCAACTAGAGCCTACCAAGATTTATTAATTACCCTAGAGCTTGAAAACAAATGAAAATCGCATAATAACATATGAGTCCTTTTACATGTAAATACATTCCTTGGCTTTGGTCAATTCCTCCCGACTCACCTTGTATTTGCTACTTGACAACTGCGTAATACCGATTTCCGTCAAATTTATATTTTCAACTTGTATCTGTGATGCGAATTATGGGGTTGGAGTTTTTACGTCCATTTTATTTTTTGGAAGTGTATTTTGGTTTGGTTGTAACGGTTCGCACTTGTCACTGGCACCGGCAATAAATTGAATTAAATTCGCATGTTGCAGCTAAATTGAAACAATTTGTTAGTTCACGTCAATGGGAGAGTTTTAATTTATGTGCTCGGATCCAACGATGTTGAGATGCAAAGAAGACCGTTGTAATTTGTCCGTTTATTTTTTTTTAGGGCATTACTTTAAAGGGCGATATTAAGCACTGGATTAATAGGATTATCGAAAAGTTGCAATAAAGACATCTGTCTACATTGCCTGAAACAACGTTATAACATAAACAACTTTGGCTATCTGAGGTGTATCTGAGCTTATTGAACTTTATTGAAATATTTACAGTGTTATATAGGGTGAGTCGGAAGGAACAGACCAAATTCCAAAAGTGTGTTATAAAAATAATGTAAATAAGCTCATATATGTATTATTCAAATTTGATTTCATTTGTTTTCAACTTGTAGTTTCATTAACAGTGTGAAATAACGTAAATGGTTGAAATTTTTGCTGGTTTTCGAGTTAACAGTTAGTCTTAGAAAAAATAAAAATATCCTCGTATTGACCTAAATCAATTCTTTCAATGCCCAAAATCATTTCAATAATTTTGTTGTTGTGGTATGCGTTAAATACAGTGGCACCGTATTTAACGTTTATTTTCGAGTTTGTACATTATTTTGCTAGAAAATGCCGCACACTTATTCAAATTTAGAATATGCAAATATGGTGTTTGTTTATGGTTTTTATAATGAGAATGCCACAGTTGTTGCGGTTTCCACGTTAGAGAATTCTTGGTAAAGACGTATTTATTAGATGAACGCTATGATTTAAAAAATGTTAACGTATTAAATTTTATTTATTGGTAATTATTTTCACGTGTACAATACACTCCTCGAGTTTGATCCGTTCTTCCTGACTCGCCCTGTCTTAAAACAACCACTACTTCTTACAGATTTGCGCAAATCTACAAATGCTCTGTTTTAATGTCCAAGGCTGCATATGTCACACAATATTGTTATAAATGTATTCACCTTTATAACTTCCACTTCTTGAATCATAACAAAAATATTAAGCGGATTTGTGTAAAAACAAACAAATTAACTAATTTACACTTACATCCTGTAATAAACAGAGAAATAATCGAAGAAAAAGTAAAATTGCTTTTAAATGTTTAAACGGAGCTTTACTAATTACAAATTAATTTTTACACGAGAGCGCATCTAGGTATGTAGATTATTAGAACTCCTGGAATTACAAAGGTTTAATTGGATCGAGCAAAAAATAGAAAGTTAAGAGGAGGTAGAAGCGTAAATGGAAAAAACTTATCTATGCTCCATTGAACGACTTACATAACTGCAACTGCAGCTCGCTCTTCCGCGATTAAATATAGCATAATTGTTCGGATATGCGAGCGATGATTTCTTTTTTTTCTATTGTTTTTCAGCAGTAATACACACTTTTTCAGTGAATTCTTGGTATAATAATGCTTGATTAGCAGATTCTGTTTGTTTTGATAATCAAACAGATCTCCATGGCAGTTCTTCTACTGTTTTAATAACAATTATTATTATTTTCTTCTTTTTTCCAACAAACCGAAAAATCAAAAACAAAAAAAATACTGCCATTGCTATGAAGGATTGAATAGGGTTTTACATGTCTCAAATCTTTAATTTCACGAACAAAATCTCAAAGAAATATTTGCTAACAATGGTCACCCGCGTGCGATCACTTCTTAAATTAATTTACAGATCTAATATCTTTGATGGACCGATTGATGATTCATCCTAACCGTAATGTTGTACTTATATATAAACGTCTCCCGTTTATCGCGGTTTTAACAAATAATAATAAAATCCTCGGAATCTTTCAAACATGTTTGTATCGCTAAGTATAATTTTATTACAATCAAAAATATATTCTCAGGATTTTATTTAGGATCCTCTTCCACCTCCGTTTCATATAGATTCTGTGTCTTATGTAAGGCAGACTTTACAGTGGTTAAAACATCCTATACATAGGTCAACATCGAAGCGATTACAGAATCAATAAAAGAGAGAGGAATTATTCTATCCATAATGTAACTTTTGTTAGGCTAAATATTACAAGGGTACAATGTTACGTTTATTCTCAATTCGTTCTTTGAATATTGCCTGAGGAAATACAGACGAAGCATTGAGAATCAAATTAAAATAAAGAATATTTGACCACCCACACAAACCGCATTCGCGATTTTTGAACTGTTGTCTATTTCCATAACAATAATAATAATAATAATGATAATAATAGTAATAATAATAATAATAATAGACCGACGATTCCTTTACAAGGTCGTAGACGATTCTCAATTTGTTGCATTAGATGAAGATGGTTGTAGTCAACGTTGTCTGTAAAGTTCGCCACTTTTCGTGCGCTTCACAGGCGTCGGTATGGAAGCGGTCGTTCGAGCGCGATTCATATTATATGCGCAAATTTATGCTTCGCATATTAGACTATACGATGGAGTGGGGATGCCAGACGCACTTCCCGGGTGAAATTAGTGAAAGGAGGGTAACTCAGGAGACGCACGCGCGTATAGATGTTATGTGTGTCGTAGCTTCATAAAGCTTATTACTGGGTACATCTGCTGGCCAGTACCAGCTACTCAGTATAATAAGTAAAGTTCGCCACTTTCTGTGCGCTTCACGAAATTAGCAGCGAGAATGTGGCGAACTTTTGAATTAATAAGTTTTATGAAGCTACAACCCACATTATCTTATGCGCTCGTATGTCCCAGCTGTAAGACCATGATTTGTAGAGACTGAACTGACTTCACGGACACCGGCTACAGAAACATAAGTTACTACCCAGACATCGTTAGCCACGGCTTTGATTTGCACATTTGGATTGCTCAGCAGTGAAGTTGAGTTTTGTTTCTTGCAATTAAATTGACATCTGTTCTAATTTGCCTGATTTTCTCAAAAAAATTGTATATCCTGCCCAGACAATGAACAGTTCTAGAGTACAGCTTCAATAGAAACATGAATTAATGATTCTAGAAAAAAAAAAGAGCTTCGGATGCGGTATCTTTGCGGTCCAATAATAATAATTGTTTTTTATTTCCATCTACTTCAACAAACGATCCATATAGAAGGAAATAAAACAATAAACCAAATGCAAGAAGAGATCACAAGGTTGGATTTGGTTCAAATACATTGACTTGACATATATATTGTGAAATTTGAAAATTAAGTCGGACTAACATGTATTCATTACAAAAAAGAATCGCCATTCTGAATCACTACATATATCTTTTGAACGTAGCAAGCGACAATTTTCTAAGTCCCTCAGGCACACTGTTGCACAGTATATGAGAAGGACCATTCAAACCGTGATATAGTAAAGGACAAAGGTCTGCTACAGATGTTAGTATTTCTTCAAATAAAATGGCATTTAAGAGGAAGTTAGAGAAAGCATGTTTCCTGCAGACAAAAACAACGGAACGAAGAGTGATGTACATATATCCATATCTTGTTGATTGTATTGCTAAATTTCGTAAAACTGGTGCGGTAAATGGGTCGCAAATCCGGTAGGGTGTAGACTCAAGAAAAGAACAGATCATTTACCGAAAAAGTGATTTCGAAAGCTTTAATAGGAAGAGATCTCGAGAAACTTCCATATAAAATTTCTGTTGTCCAAGAACTGAAGCAAATCACGCAATTGCTTTGAAAATCACACGAACGATAATAATATCCTTGACGAATCCTTCTTTTTATCCGAAGCTTAGTTTCACTTTAATGATTTTATTAACAAACAAATCATACGTATATGGTGAAAACCCTTACGTCATCATACAGAAACCATTGTATTCTGAAACGGTTGGTGTTTACAGAGAAGAGTTATTGATCTATTATGTTTTCATGAAAAGCTAACTGCAGAAAGAAGTCGTAATAACTTCTTGCAACCTTTTCTATACCACTTCTACGATGACGCACTAAGAGTGGATATTTCTAACTAAACAATGCCACAACTTATAAAACAGTATAAATAATAAACGTCTTACAGGAATATTTTTATAACCACGTGGAAGATTTTCCTCTATGTTCTCCTGATCTGCTTTAGATTATTTTATTTTTCCACACCACACATTATACACCTTACCGAAGTAATTTGACCTTTCGTCAACGCAACTAACAACATGAGACGACGGGTTGGAAATCACTTTTTTATTCTTCTAGCTTTATTTATATTTACGCCTTAAGCGGATACTTATTTGTCAAATATGACAAACTTAACTTGAAGTTTCATTCTTGGATTTAACTATCGAAGGTAGTTGTAACCAACACAAAGGATAGTAAATAACACATAAGTATCGGCAACCTCCGCACCACACAAGTTTAAACCAGACGATGAGGACCATTCGTGTCCTCGAAACGGCCGTCCCGGACTAATTATTATATTACCATATAATAAATTAAACTTGTGTGGTGCGGAGGTTGCCGATACTTATATGTTGTTTACCATATCACGCCATAGTCCTTGCTATCATTATTAACAGAAAGGATAATTAAAAGTTTGGCCCTCTCATTTTTTATGATAAAAAAAAAATTCCACAACCTAGTAACATGTATCTAGATAGTTACTCTAAGAGGAAGTAATATATCCACTCACTAATTATTGAATAGAAAAGCACGATAAATAAATAGAAACGAACGTAAAAAGAGTAATGGCCTTCGTGTCAATTACAGTAATTAAAGTATTAAAGAAAAATAAACGGATTGTAATTAATTCTTTGCGAATTGTTTTTCAAGCTGTCATGGAAATATGGAAATGTGTTAGAAAAGTTTGTGCATTTTACTTCCTGTATTTCATACATAGCGTCGATAGACGGAAGTTTATTCAGTTAGTCAGCCGCAGTTTTGTTATTGAATATAGGATGTTTAAATAAATACGGTTCTAAGCGCAAATATGCATGAGCCTGTGTTTTATTGTCGATGTAATCATGAATGTAGGGCACATTGCGCTTTTAGATGTAAGAAATTATGCAAAAGATTGTATTAGTGTATTGTGACCTGAAGCCAATAACATTAAAAAACCTTCTTGCAACGGTATACGAGATCATCTTCATCACATGTTTGATATTCTAGTCGCTGAAATTCCTATAAAGTTCATATCTTATATCTGTTTTGTCTGAATTCAACATCCCTGGCTATAGCGGAATTAAGTGCTGTGTGTCGAATCTACCACCGACCCTGGTAGGTGGAACGTTTTTCTGGTGAGTCTTTTTACGGCGACGGAGTATGAATCATAAAGCCGTGGACCATTTTACGCATACCAATCACATTAAAAGCTTCAAAGCTTACAAATCACGTTTGACCGCCACCGCATGGTTTTAGAAAAAATAATAATTGAAAACCATAATTGCCATTAAATTGAATAAAAATTACAGCTCTGCTAAGGAGAGATGTCTGGAAGGCAGTGAACTTGTTTGTAAGCTATTTATAATTTGAAAAATATTAAACCGGCAATGATAGGCAGATGTTAGGTATTCCTCTTAAGCTCAGCTTAACGCTACCTAAACATCTCAGGTAACTGACCCGCGCAGTGTTACGATTTCGATCGAAAACAGATAATTGCACGTCTGCGTTCGAGGGCAGAGGCATCATCCTTAAGCTAAACAATTATTTGAATATTCCTTAATTTTCCGCGATATAATGAGAATTTGTTTGAATCAATTAGACTCTATAAGAGATCGCAAAATTTGCATTTTTTTTTTGTGGAAGATCCCAAATCTTACAAAGAAACCGAGGAATCAATTAAGCTGAGAAAGTAAACCATTGTATTTGAAATGAGAAAGTTGATAATTATTTTTGTTTCAACCGTAGACGAAAATATTTTAAATCAATAGGTACTACCTATTCTAAAATTTCCGACTTCCATTCACAATTACATTAAAACTTCTAAGAATTGTACCAAAAAAGGTAGTGTTTGCGCATGAGCGCTTTTAATTAGCGAAACAAAAGTTCATGGCATTTCATCCGAGCCTTTTTACAGGAAAAACTTATCTGCGTAGCTTTATATTGAATTTACTAAAGAACAGTACATTTTAAATGGAGGAAAATGGTTATAAAAGGAATTCTAAAGCTCTCTCTCTCAGATTGTAGAAAAATACTCGGCGTTCCATTTAAAGAAATTATAAATAACATGAATCAAACGACTTCGTTGGCCATCTTGTAGATGCTAAGTATACAGGTATAAAAAATATCGATGAAAGTTGACATGAAACTGAGTACAAACTAAACACTTTGTATGTTTGAATATAATTTTATATTATGCAACGCCGGTCTTCAAAAATGTTTTATCTGAAAGTCTTTCTCCCAGATTGCTCAGAAGAATGAATTTTCTAATATCTACGCCCTGCTTTAGTTATTGCACATTGTCTCTTCGTAATTGTTACTTATCCTTTTTTCAATTTATTTATAAAAGTAGAGAATAAAAAAGAACTAAGCTAAGCTGCGTTTAAAAAACATTCATCCGCACGAGAATATGGGTCATGTCCGATATATAAGATTTTTGCTGTGTAGTTGCTGCAATTCATTATCAATATTTGGCAAAAAATGTTATTCCTTAAAATAGAACAGTGTTTTCCTAAAAGAAGAAAAACCTTTGGAACGACAATCGATGAAATTGACGGGCTGACGGGCGGGCCGGGCCGGACCGAGATCATAAACGTGGCGGGTCGGACCGGGCCCTGCTAATAAACGAATGGGGTCGACATAATTCTCATCCACTTAGGACTGCAGTACAAACTGTTTTCCTTTGCTGCTATCTTCGCCTGTATAAATCTCAAATGCCCGCATCTACACATCACCGAAACAAATTGTGTTGGTTTTCCTACAATATATAGTTACCGCTATGTTTTATTACTCATTTGCATATCTCAAATTTCCTATTTGTTACAAGAATAAATGGATTTTGCAAACCCCTTGACTTACCATGCATGTCATATAATTTCGTTTGGTTACCAATATAATGAGTTATAGTTTTGCAGCGATTAAACGAGGAAGTAACGGTGTTCTTTCTTTATTCCACACCTCGATTGAGCCAACTCATGAAACATAATTACAGTTCGATAAATTGAAGAGATAAGGAGTTAAAGATATTACTTCAAGCGTGATTCTATGCTACCTTTATTACAAACAAATACACCGTTCACTGTAATAGTATTCTCGAAAATACCGCAAAACAACGGTGCGTACATACGAACATATTTCTCCGTTGTACATTCATACGATGAAGTATATTGTATTTCGAGGTGTGATACATGTTCCTTTTCACGCCTCTAAGTGTCACAGGCTCGCTCCTCTTCTCTTACGCAATCTCGTTCTTCTCGTTTTCGTGCACGCGAGGAACATCTGCACGGCCGCCGCCGCCTACCGAACTCGTGGTAATTTAATTGTCACGTGCGACGCCCTTCGTCGACGGAATTTATCGCGTCCCACAGTGCGTATTTTATCTAGACAAGGACGCTTACCGTCAGGAAGACCGCACTCTCTACCTCCCGTTCTCCATCATTTTACATTCGATATTGAAATGCTGGAGCGGTGGGAGCCAAACGAATTCGAGTTGCTGTTGTATGAGATCAAAATGGGATGACATATTGGCACGTGGAGAGGACGCTGATGTGATCGCAAAAAAAAAAACCGTTAATAATGCTGTCAGCTGTCTGTTCTTAAGGTCGGATGAGTGCTTTCATGCATAGGTATTCTGGTTAGGGGGTTATTAGTTGTACTAACTCACTAAAATTCATGTTTTTCTCAGCCTATCGAACAATATCGTAATGTATAATAATATTGTCTTTGTACTCATATGCCGTAAGCAGCAACTTTACGTATTCAAAATCATATTTTTGGCATTTGTGCGCGAAGCAAAGTTGGTACTTACTGAATTTAATAGAAATTAAAAATAAAGTTATTAAACTAGATATTGTAGGTTTTATAACTTGTCTCTCAGATGTTGCAAAAACTAAAAAAAAATTCACTTGGCACCCCTGGCTGCGTCAATTCATTTATTAATTCAATTTTAGTATGGAGCGAATCCTCTACATCCTTGATGATTTCCATCCACCGTGTCTTTTAATTGAAACATTGTCGCTGAACTCCTTCAGAAGCAATGGCCTATATAGTTGCTTACGTTATCCAGATGAAGATATTCAGCAATTCGCATTGGAATTTTGCCAATTGTATTTAGATCAACAAGTGCAGAAATGCATTTGCCATTGCTATAAGAGCTATAAGAAAGAATCGCTGTTGGACATTCTTTGGACCTAACATGGACATTTTGCAAAGTTCTTTACGTCGACATGCATTAAAAATATAGAAATAAAGCCTATAGACAGTATTGGAAAAATTAAAACGGTACCTTCACTAGTAGGAGCTGGGGCTTCCGTAATAAATTTAGTAAATGCTCATCACTTAAAACTGCTGATTTTTTTTGGGATGAAAGCATTTTGTTTCTTGCTATCAGTTTACTGTATTTAGATATAGCTATGATGAGACACGATTTTAGCATACACTGAGAAAAATGAATGTCTTAAATCAACTGCCTCTTGAATGTCAAATCGTTTATAGTTGGATGAACTGATTTTTAGTTATATTAAGTACCAGATCATCTTTACCGAACATTGAAAAAATGTCTAAATAATTGAGTTGTTCCAAGCAAAATAGCTTTTTATTTGAACAAGTAATGTGAGCGTTAAAGGAATCTTTAAAATTTGTTGGACCGACTTCACTTCATTCTTTAATTTAACCAAAACGCTCATTCTTCTTTCAATCAACTAATTAAAATTTTAAAGGAAAAATATTTCAATATCTGCCTAAGTCTCTCCAATGTTCACTAAGCGTTTAACACTTCATTGAAACAAAACAGTAACATTGTTAATTAGAAACGAAATATTGTTGAATTAAACTACATTATTTGACATTTTTGAGATGTTCTGTGAACAAGCAAAATGCATCGCTAATAGGTGACTAAAACTTGTAGTTCGTTGAATGCATTTTGCGTTGGTTCAACCATTTTTTTTTCTCAGTGTAGAATAAATATACCAGAATGAATTCTGCGATTGTAAACTTTCATTCTTGTATTTTCTATTTCACCTAATTCTTTTGTTTCGCATTGTCCTTTATTTGGTATCTGTGCTGTTAGGCAATAAAGGAGAAAAAAACACAAAAGAATGTTCTTACAAACCAAAACAAAAAGCAACAAATCGCATTATTTAGAAGTGTGTTTCGCGCAAAATTGCGCCGTTAGGATTTAATTTCAATAAGCTTATAATTAATAAAGTTATAACTATTGAACGGCATAAATGAATGGCTTATAATGGCTTCCTGCGAAGTGTTCTTCCATTCTGTAAGAACTGGATTTTCGAAATCTGTAGCCATTATCTGATTACTTTAATAGAGTGGCTATCAAAGTGATGAACAGTATTGAGAAAATTTAGTAAGTCTCTAGCCACGTGAGGTTGAACATTGTCTTACGTAAATAATAAGTCGTCTCCAAAAAGAGCTTTTTCAACGACAATACTCTCGTCTTGAAACAAGAATTTGCTGCATTCATCGATCTCTTTAAAATCGAAACTTGGAATAGCTAAAAGGATATCTTTTATTCTCTCTTTAGTCTACAATTATCTGTTAATGTTGTGAACTATCAAATAAAACAGTCACGATATCCACCTATTAGTGTAAATAATGCGATTGAATGCGGTAATTTGAGAACAATACACCTTCTAAAACATTACGTGCGTGACCATGTTTATTTACACATACAAGGCAGGTAAACAAGAAAGATTTAATATTTCCTTCTTTAAATCAAGCGAAAGCTCAAGTAATGCATTTCGTACAATAGTATGGATTCTCGGTAAGCATTCGATAAATCTGCTCTATTTGGCAAATTTAGTCCTGGAAGTAACGCAAACACCTGTTAATGCTTATTGAATCGGCGATTCGAATTAAGTCAACAGAAGTTATTTAACGGTCGGTTAGAAATCGTAAATTGAAACACGACACGGAATGGAATATTTAAGGGGCCCACACGCTGCCGGTTTTATCGATAAAACAGTCGATCGTTCGCGATTCCTCGAGGAGTGTGATTGTAGCATTAACGTGTCTTCGTTGTAAATATTTACCTTAACCGATTGAAGGTACTTTCGTTGATTAATGTTCTTTCAGTTATTATTTATATCGAATTCAGTGAACTGGTACGACAATATAAATACGGATGTCGTTAATGAAGTATTAACAACTATACCGTATTGTTTGGTAGTAATTGAAAAATCAATAAAAGTTTTCAGGGCAGAATATTTAAATTCATACAAAAAATTGTATTAATTATCACGATTTAGAGAAAGGATTGACGAACAATCTTGTTGGAAAAGAAGGCTTTGTGAAGGTTTCTAGATTTCCTAATGTGCTTCTATAATTTTGCAGTGTTCAGCGTAATTAATTCTTATTTAGTTAGTTGAGTTCATATGGTTCGTAAGTTTGCCATAAGTTGCTTAGTATTCATATAAAAAAAGTCTACAGCTCTCTGTATATTGAAACTAGAAACCTATATGCATAGTTTCGTATTTAACTTACAAAAAAAAATAGTTTATGGAAAAACATACAGGATGCTCCATTTAGAATAATTCAATAGGATGAATCAAGTCATCGCATCATTGTAGTTGTTTCTTTTACCGACGTTTCAGCCACACTCTGTGGAATATTTTTAGGCCTTCTGTTGCCGCTGCTGGTATTACACAATACTTGGCAAGTATTCCTTCCGGAGAGGTTTATATGGGGCACATGCGAGGCGGTTGCTAGAAGGTTTAATCGGTTGAGATTTTCACGTGCGATGTAAGGAATAGTCAACTTCGCAATTTAGGCTGTTAATGTGTTTGAAGATCTCTGTAAATTTACGGACTTTCCTTCTATAACAGTGAGGGTTGTGAAGTAAGATGGGGGTGAAGTGAAATCGGATTTTTCCAGTCTTAGTCTGCATGCAACTGCCGCGTAACGTAGACGCCAGCGGCTTTCAGATGATTGCAGCTTTTGATGGGAAAGTAGTTTAAGAATTTGAAATGGGGTTTAAAGAGAACCTAATATCCTCTTACTTCACAAGCTTAATGTCGCTTTACGTCCTATTGTCGATATTATGAATAGGTCACATGGATCCAAGTACCTAAATAAGGTTTTAGAAAGCTGGAATTTCTCAAATCTTACGCCCGAAATGGGGTATCCATCCTTTATCCAAGATTTGCATTTGGTAGACGACTGAAAGAGTTAAAATTCTAGTGATCTACTAGTTTGTGTTGGTGCCGAATCCTTCTTCACTAATGTTCCTATACTGGATACAATATCCATTAATGGAGATCTTCTTATCTCCAGTAGTCAAGGTTAGAAAGGCGCTTGGATAGCTTATAAGTAGGGCTATTAATACTACTGACAATCGGTAGTAAGAGGTTATTATTTTTGTAAATTTGTGAGATAAAGGGACATTAGGTTAAGGAATTATATTTGCAATTCGCAATAATTATTCTAGGAAAGATAACTAAACTACCACCAACCCCTCTCATCAAACCCTAATTTCTGCAATTAAACACCTTACCTTGAATGTAGAGTAGACCTGCACATTCAAAGTAAGGTGTTTCCGAACTTGCGGCAGCAAGATTCTGTTTAGGAAGAACTTCGGAATGTTGTTTTTTATTTTGATTTCAAGATCTGAAGAACAATCCTTTTGTTTAATATGCTATGTTTCATTTTTCGGCTTTTTCAAGCACTTGTATGCTTTTTCCTGATATTTAATCGGTGTGGCAAGAAGAACCATACAGGTGCTTGAAAAAGTCGAAAAATGAAACGACGAAAATGGTTATTTTTTCTCCAGACCTTGAAATCCTAATAAAAAATAACATTTTGAAGGTGAAGTGTGAAGTTTAAGAATAAAATTGGAACTTTATGGATAACACGGAACCATCCCCAAATCTTCTCAAAATTCTCCATTAGAGACCGTATTCATCTGATATCTACCAGATTTCATGTTCGTGTCTTATCTACAAATTTATACCATCCTTTTTTGTTTCTTGCAATTTGTTCGTTAGTCTTCTTCCCTCTTTTCCTTTCACACTAAAGTCCAAACTCTTTATAATATCAGTAGCTATTTTCTTTCCCCAATATGTGCGCAATTATTGCTTCCACTGATTCCTGGTTCGTGAGATATCTTCGTTTGATATTCTATTAAACAATTAAAAAATTAATTATTCATTGTTCTTCGTAGGCATTATTTTACAAGAACTTGAGCTCCAGTGCTGTCGACTTCATTCATTGCCCAAAACACTCCCAACGCTTGTTGTGAAAATTCTACATATTATTCTTGCTGACCACTTTTTTGATAACCATATTTTCCTTAATACACTGAATATTATCTTCGCTTTATTAATTCTATTTCCTATGTTTTTATGGCAAGTTCCACTGTTTCCCTTTCTACTTGGTGTTGTGTCTATTTCCGCATAATCTGTAACAAAGTCTCCTGGCTAATAGCGTCAAACGCTTTCTTAAAATCGATGAACAGAAGGTAAATTTCTTTTTGCCAATAGTTCGTCAATATATGATGTATGCAAGAGTGGTTAGATCCAAACCTAGCCTGATTATTTCGTAATTTTTTGATCTGTCTTGATTGCCGAACCAATATTATATTAGTCGAGATGTTGCTAATGTTGCTGAGGATTACTACTGTTCTCCAATTTTTACAGTGTGGTCTGTCAGCTTTTTAGCTCAGTTGTAGCTTCTTCCGCTTTCTTTTTTTTTCTACGTTATCTTATGTTCTTATCTAACATCAGTATTTTGAGTTTCATTTAATAATTTTGTCATGTATTCTTCCCTCTTCACAATATCATATCGTACGACTCGTATAAATATTTTTTTTCATAAAATCAGCTAAGAGACTTTCCGTGTGTATGTATATAGTGATACTCCATTATAATTTCAACTCTAGCTGTAAGAATCCTTCCAGTATCGTAATTCGCAATTGTGAAGCTGAAACCTTTTGGGGGAATTTCCGCGAACGAAATTCTCGCAAATATTGCATTTTTATTGTAGAATAAATACGGGCTTATGTAATTTCAAAGAGCGAATTTTATTTGACTACGAATACAATATATATTTCTGCGCAAGTAGTATATGTACTTACATATGTACAATCTATATATGCGTATCGTATGTCATGTCTCATGTCATATGTAACCGTTCCCGTTTCGTCGACGTTTACATTTCCATTTTTGCTAACGGTAACGGTGACTTTATTTTAAGCGATGCGAGACGTTGCTGCATTTCGACCTAATGCTGTGAGCTAACTTTCGAGATTTCAAATATTCCTTGGCGTTTCCCTGCGGCGGAGGAGTACGATGTTGCCGGCAACAAGCAGTAGCTTAAGCTGGAGGGAATTCCTCGACGAATTTCGCGGAGACTATTCTACACAGCTAAACGCGAAACAAAGGATTATTATTACTACTCTTTCGTTATATTGCGCGAGTACGAGTCTAGATGGAGATAAATTCGCGCGTAAATGTTTGTTCTACCAGAATATATTCAAGTATAAATTATGCTTATTATGGTTGGATTACGGAGTGATATAAAGTGGTAACGCAGGTGGTTCAAAATTTATATAAGCACATTTGTTTCGCATTTTATTTTTTTTACGGGCTTGTTGTTGTTGTATTGCACGGCTAGTAGAAGGTTGTGCATGTGGTGCACGTATGGGCATGATATACAATGTGTATGCATGGATTATTGCCGAAGAGTCGACAGTACAATTATTGTACAGATTGAGCAAATTTAGTAGAAACGCGTTAGTTAGAACCGAAAACATATTCTACTGGTATAAAGATTTTTAGCGTCAGAGAAGTTCTGTTTAACATCCGAAAAGAACAGGACATCTTCATCGAAGAAATACTGCTGCTGCTAAGAAGATACTATAATAGAGCATTAAGTTAAGATTGAATCCTCAACTGTAAAGACACGTACACACCTGGAAAAATTGCCAGTCGTTTTGTGCCGCATCAGCTTCCTGATTTTCAAGAAGCAGAACATGCGAGATTTGGGATGAAACGTTAAATAATCGAGGAGTAATGATCAAGAAAATTATCATTTAGAAGGTTTTTATTTGGAAAAAGGAAAATGGGAGTGGAAGCGGAAACTGGCACGGTTGCGGCACGATCAGCGGACGTTCATATAATTGTGCCAGTTGCCGCCTCCTCTACCATTTTCCTTTTCCTAAATTAAAACCTTTCAACTAATAATTTTCGTGAGCGTTACTTTCCAGTTTTACTACATTTTATAGACATTTTGTATCGTTGACGATAATGCGATGACTATACCCTGATGATGACATTTTTTTGCCTTCATATTTTTTCAGAAAAATTTTTTCTGCTAGACATAAAACTACGATTTTTTATGTTTTGGATGCATGTCGGTATTTCATTTATTTGTGAAGTCATACGAAAGTAGTTTTGACCATTGGCGATGCACTTTCCTGAGTAGAATTCATTGACAATTTTCAACAAATTAATAGAATTTCGAATTGTTACATAAAGTTGTATTTTTTTATCATAAATCATCATCATATCATAAATCACACTTTGCTTTAGATTACTTAAAGAGACATATTTCTTCAATATTACAACCATTACTTTCTATACATACACAATCTGTAACGTGCTGACTTACTGTTAGCTTCTCGATATTATTATTGGTTTTTTTTTGTAAAGCTGGTTTCAATATAGCCCGAGAAGAATAAATCAACTGGTGTCAAATCGAGTGATCGTCGTGGCCACCTCATTGATCGATTCGTTCCTATTCATTCGTTCGCAAAATCAATATTTAACAATTGCGAAATACTTGCGTTTTATGTAATGGTACATTGTCGTATTGAAATAACAGATTTCTTCTCTCCATCAAAGGTATATTTTCCATAAACGTCCCTATAATATCTTGGTTTATGACTTAATAATATCGTTGACCAGTGATGTTTCCTTGATATACAAGATGTGTAAATTAAGGAATAAGACTGGCAACGTAGCGTTCGATCTGGTATCACTTGCGACGCAGGACTTGTCCGAGCGGCAGATGAACATGTGATACGCCTTCAGTTTGGTTGTCCGTAGCGATTTTTTCATGAAACAGTTTTTCCTAGTGCGTTCTAAAAATGACATCAATTTCGAGCAGTGGTCCGCTATTAGGTTTTGCTCCAGGCTTGGGCACAATGCAACGAAAACTTTTGCAAAACTACAGCAGGCCTACAGAAACTAGTGTTTTGTCATGGGCCCGGAAGTTTCGATGGTGCAAAATATTTTCAGAAGGAAGAGAGCCAATTGAAGATAAACCACGCAGCGGAAGGTTTTCATCTTCAAGAACCGATCAAAATTTCAATAGAATCCAGAATCTTGGTTGACATCTTGGTCCGGGCATCATCGGATTTTCGCCAGTGAATTGGAGCTAAAAAAAATCTGCGCAGAAATGGTTTCAAAAAGGCTTTCGCAGGACCAAAAAGACGTCAGGGGGAAAACATGCCTTTACTTTTTAGAATCGATTGAAAAAGATTCTCATTTTTTAGAACGTGTCACTATTGGTGACTAGTTTTGCTTGTTTAAGTATGACACGGGACCTAAGCACCAAAGCATGGAGTGGCACACTTCACCCTTTGTAAGGTACAAAAAAGCAAGAATGAGCAAGTCAACGAAAGAAGATATCCAAGGAATCGTCCACAAAGTGTTTGTACCTCAAGCCCAAATGGTCAATCAGCACTTTTACCGAGAAGCTTTTCAAAAATTTCAAAAAAGCATCATAAGTGTGAGACCAAAGAGACCAAGAACACTGGGTGTTGCGTAACGACAACTCGCCTTGACACAAAGCAATGAGTTTTTGGCCAGCAAAATCATTCCTGTGGCTCCTCGACTTCCTTATTCGCCTGACTTGAGTCCTTGTAAGCTATTCCTCTTCCCGACGTTGAAAAATCACCTCAAGAGACGATATTTTGGGACACTCGAAAATATTTAAATAACCGACCAATTATTATTACGAAGGGCTTATTAGAATTTGTTTTTCACATTACAAAGCACTAATTTTAATATCTAACTTATTTCGTTCTTTCTATTTTCCCTTTAAATTAGTACGTAGAAAATCCAATTAACTAGCTTTGTTAAATATTTCCTCTATCGAGCAAATAAAGTGGATGATAAATAATGAACAGCTAATTGAAATTTAGTGTAGTTTCCAATTTAACAGGAATTTTGCATCAAAATGACGAAAATATTGTGTGTATATAAACGTTCAACATATATCCACTACTGTTCCATACCATTCAAATAGGAATTATCCACGTACATCCATTACTCCATAAATGACTAAAACGATACAGGCTATATTTCCTGATTATAATATAATCATAGAAAGAATTATACCAACATCAAAGTGTATCGTACATTCGGAATAAAACAGCATAGGCTACAGGCTGTTCCAACCTTCTGCAATTGTAGAATTGGAATTGTTATTATTATTATTATTACAGGAAGCTGAAATCTTCTGATTCCGTAATGAACATCATTGATTGTCTCTGGAATATTTCCGCCTGTACAGGACGATGGATAAATAGCGAATCAGGCACTACTTTTTTACTTTAAGTGCAACGCCCTGTATATTATTATGTTCTTCGTTTCTCCATTTATAAATAAACCAATATAATCACCTAAACTGAAATATATCTGTTTCCTTAGAAAGGATTAAATTTTGAAACTATTGATTGAATATTTGAGCCTAATTAGCTACTTGAAGTCAAAGGTGAATCTTGAAACTTACATCCAAATTGTTTTTAGGGTTAATATAGTTTGGCCAAAACATACTGATTTTAACGATTTTAAACTGTCGAACTAACTCTACTAGACTTGAGTCTGATTAAAAGAAGTTTCCGTGAATGGAAAAAAACTTAGAACTGTGAATTTTTGGACTCCACGGTTAGTCAAGATTCTCTTTCATTTTTAAATATTTTCAAGGTCGTACCACTCCCGGTTGTACCGGAAGTCACCATTAATTTCCTTATTTTAAACGGAGCATCCGGTATATTATTTCATATTTTGATTCCTGAGAAAATTTCATGATGTGTTCTATGTGGTTTCCCTATACCTATTTTCATTTGTTTCTTAGATATCTTGATTATTTTGAAAATTTTAAAATAAGTAGCCGTATTTTTAATGCTGCAATTTTAACCCATTTTTGACTGGTGGTAAGCGCTTCTGGGGCAGCACAAGAATGGTACTTTCGAAATCCGCATTGACAATTGATTTATCGCATGCAGGGTGTCCAAAATTTGATGACCAATTACATCATCTTCAAAGTTGAAAAGGTTCGGTTTTTCAAATGTGATACCCTGTATATTATTAGATGGTCGGATGCAGAATTTAATCGATTCGCTTTGCCTTTCCCTATACCTATTTCCAACGGTTTTCTTGAACAGCTACCGTGAGAAACCCTGTATACGAAAACATTTGAATATAACAAATTGAAACATTGAAATATACTGTATGATGTCTATTATGTTGCCAGAAAATTTAACTTCGTACAAATGTTAAAATTTTGAAGGATAGGACGCGATATAACGTCACACACGTAAATATGAATGGAGTGTGCCAGTCATGCTCTCAGCCTTATTCTCCGTTTCATATATTTACGTAGCGGCTTGTGCAGTACGATATGTGCTGCTAAATAAAAGCTAAATACAAGTCGTCTACAAAAACAATTACAAACAACAGCGTGAGCTGATATTATGAGCCCTATTACACTATTTAACTTAATACCCTGTGTTTATCAACACTTCGGCGAATTAATCAGGCGCCCGGTCGTATTTTAGCGCGTAAATCGAACGCGCATCCGCATATCCGCGATTTCGTGCAGTGACATTAATGACACAATAAAACGTGAGCCTGGTTTCCCCGTGCGGAATGCACCGAGCCCAGGGCGCTTCTGCACGAGATATCATCGTTGATAAATCGCGTCATTAGACGCGAATAGTTGTGAGAAGGTGTGCACCGCCGACTTTGAGGATTCGGGCACGCCCTTGGCGGTACCGCTAGAGCGTTTAGATTAGGTGTAACGATAAATTGTCCGAGGAGTTGTTGCGCTATTTGTGGCGTGGAGTCGTGAAGCAATGCGACATTTACGCCACTAAGATTATGCCACGGTGCCGAGTTAAAAAGCCTTTTGTTTCGTATAGAATTCAATTAATTTAATGCATATACAATTCCCGTAATAAAACGTAGGAGACATACGGAGACTATTGTGTAGCTGATATTCTTGTTTTGTATGATTAAATGGTGAGGTATGTGTGGTATTTGCAGGTGACTATCGACTCATGAGGAAACACCTGCACTTGAACGGTTCCTATCACTTTGTGTGTATTTATAGTAATAAGGATGACCTTTTTCCTCCTTTTGTTGTCCTCCCACTCTTAGTTTCCGTTAAGCTTTAATGCATGTTTCACGGACTTGTGAATTGACTCCTCCACAAGAATGGAATTTCAAATAATTTCTGTAACTATAGACCTATTAGTCCTTTAACAGGATTCGCTAAACTCTTTGAAAAAGTCGCATACGAGTGTCCTTCTCATTCTCGAATGGCTCTCTTTCAACGTACTTTTTCTTATTGTATTGCTCGTGTATGGAATAGCTTCCTTGGTAGTATTAAGACAGCATCTAGTTCGGTCATCTTTGGGAGGCATTTGCGGCGGTGGCTGATGAATGGGCAAAGTAGTTGGGTAACGTTACTATATAATTCAATATGTGGTTTATCTCTGCAGTATATTATAATTGCTATGGTTAATGTTACCATCTACCTATTATTTATATTAATTATAAGTTAAGAGTTCTACTGGATCTGTACACAAATGGTGGTGTTGTCCAATCCATTGAAATTCAATTAAGCAAAGAGGTTCCTCAGGATAGCATTTTGGAACAGTTAGACTTTGTTCCATGTCTACGCTGTCGGATGCCCAGACGCAAACAGCCACTTTTTAACAATTAATTATACTGATGATACTACCTTCCTTGGGATGGATCATACAGGCCGTTGGATCTCGTGATCGATGGGAACCTGAAGTGGAATGCCCATATTGATAATGAGTCCAATAACTCAAGATTAAATGTTGCTTTGGAATGCAAATTCGAATGGGTTTGGTGGACGAGTCTGCGCTACGTGTCATATACTGCGGTTACCGCTACTTGAATACGGGGTATGGCATCATTGCTTAGGATGGTGGTAATGGTTTAAATCAAAAAAATATTAGAGTTATGTATCGGCTAGGGTACAATGAATCCTGTAAAGACTATTTTAAAAATATATCTATTTGAGGTTCTTTCATTTCTATTTAAAAATAAACCTTCATTTGAACAACGTGCCTTTACCCATGACTGTGATCACTGCTACTCAAAACACCGTCTCACTTTGAGTAAGAATAATCTCGCCTACGGAGGTACGAAATTATTTATTGAGGGTGATTGATTTAATTTGCGATATTCTTACAAAGATAAAATTGAGTTGGTTCTAAATATCTCTGTAAAGGAATATTACAGTGTCGCGATTTATTTATGCCGTTTTACCGAGATCATCGTTGGGTGGAGTTGTGATAAATGATGAATGAAACTCTAAGGACAAGGAAACTCGAGGCTACATAAGCGGCTGGACAATCCGAGGAAGAGACCAGTACGGTTGAACATCATCATATGGCAATCGAATGGACACCGACCGAACGATACTCTATGTGTTGCCACCTTTGATGTTGTAATTTTCGATATTGTATTACATATATATATATATATATATATATATATATATATATATATATAACTATTTGTAAATAAAGGAGGAATTCTCTGCTGTCCACAATACGGTTTTCAGCAAAGTATATAAACTTTTCCCGGGCCCTAGTAGCAGTTAACTGTCTTGGTCGATCAATTTTCGATAGGCGTTGACAAGGTAAACTCCCCTACAAACAAGCGTACAATTTGTCGTTTCGTGGCATTTCTTCATCATTTAAGCCGTTGAATTGTGCTACTCTAGATTCTAAAGCATCTTACATGTACACTGCCGTTCAGAGAAGCTTGGTCGGTTAGTAAAAAACACGAAAAGGTTGCAGAAACAAACGAAACTAAAAACAAAATGCAATTTTATTGTATGTACAGGTAAAAAAGACAAAAATAAATAAATAAAAAGTTATTCTGGCCTAATGTAACATACTGAACATTATTTTTTTTTTTCATCGAAGAAACCTCCTTTGCTGTTAATCACAGCTCGAACTATTCTAGGCATTCTTTCGATCAGTTTTGTTAAAACGGATTGCGGAATATTAATCCATTCATGTCGCGGAATATTCCGTAAATGTTCTTGTGAGGGTGGGCATATTTTTCGGATCCTCCTGTCCAGTTCATCCCACAACAACTCTATAGGGTTCAAATCTGGACTTTGTGGGGGCCATGTCATTACTTTCAGGGTGTGCTGTTCTTCTTGCTTCTTTAGATAGTTCTTACACACTAACGCAGTGTGTTTTGGGTCGTTGTCATGCATGAATGTAAAGTTACGGCTTATTATACGCAAACCTGATGGCACTGCATGATTCTGGAGTATTGCAAAATAATTCTCCTTCCTCATTACACCCTGCACTCTGTATAAATCTCCGGTCCCGGCAAAGGAGAAACATCCCCACACAAACACCGAACTACGCCCTTGCTTCACCGTTGGCGCAATGCAGTCCGGGATCACTTTTCGGTTTTAGATCTTCGGACATAAACTCGTCGATTTTGCCCAAAAACCTCAAACTTTGACTCGTCACTCCAAAGCACGTGTTTCCAATCATCTAACGACCAATCTAGATGAGAACGAGACGTTTTACCGTACTCGCCGAAACTTTTTCTTCGCGGCCGCGATTGACTTCCGCTGCTATTTGTGGCGCTGTTAATTTTCTATTGCGTTTGCTTAATAATACAATTCTCAAATCTTCAGCTTTTGTTGTTTTCCTAGATGCTCCAGGACGAACACGATTTTCTAGTTCCAGTTGTCCGATATCGCTTTATGATATCATTTACTGTTGAACTTCTCATATTTATTTTTTCAGCAATTTGTCGCCCCGAATATCCTTCTTCAAACAGCGTAATAATGCGTGAATGTTTTTCTATAATAATAGGGACTTTATTGTGGTCGTCGCAATATTTCTACTTTACATAATAATTTATGGCTTTAATCCCTTAGAAAAGAGTGTATGCTTAATATTTTTCAAATTTTATGTATTAATAATTGTATACAGTGTGATATAATAGATTTTTATTGTATGACCGAACTTCACTGAACGGCAGTGTATGTGATACACTGCATTTAAAATATACAGACCCGGATTAAACCGAAAACTGTAAGAACTCTTGGAAGTTCGATTTTCTTCAGAAACGGTAGAGCTCCCATCGAGGCTAAATCAGTCTTAAATTTAGGAAATAGTTGACAACTGAGTTTATTATTTTTTATTAAACCAAATACAAATTTATAATTATTACGTAAGTTACATGTTCTTTGTTAATATATTCCGTCACCAATCCTCGTTCAGTTGAAAATGTTCAACTTTTCACTACGTATAAATCAATATTAGATTCTTGTACAACACCATTCCAAATCGTATCTATGTAAGTGTTTCATATGATTTATTTATTTTGTTGCACGTACATATTTGGAAAGAACGAACTTTCAAATGCGGGGAAATATAGAACACATATTGGTGCAATAAACGCAATTATGTATGCAGTTGCGCACCTATGATTGAAACAATCGTCTCAATCTCGCTTCGTATATACATAATTTGTTTCCTTGCGATTTTTTATTTGTACTTACAATTTATAATTACACCGTATCCGCATTTGGCAAATATAAAGCATGCGAGAATGTTAATTATTATTCCACAGAAGTACGTTCCAATAAGAAAATATCGATAGTGCATTATGGTTTTCTTATTTTCTCGTAGTTATCGCTACATCCATTGTTCCTGTTTGAATTCATGCGGTTTTGCTAAATTGTGTAATCTGAACAAACTTCAAATGAATCATTTTTACATTTTCAAGAAAACATTTCAAATCAAATTTTATGAAAAAGGAAAAATAGAAATGAATGACTAATATTGTCATTGAGCTTCTTTGAGTGAAGTTGTTCCTTTATTCAACCCACAAGGTTAATCCCGTCATTCAACAATAGGAGAAACCGATGTATACAGGCAACTTCTCATGCGTTTCAGGTTCTAAGTGGCTCTTTTTCTCAGTGAAACTATGAAGGTAATGGCGGCTTATTTAAATGGCTATTTAGGTATAATAAGTTTCCTTCTAGTTTGTTTTTATAGACAGAATATGTTAATCAAAGAACGTAGGCTTTTACGGCCGGTGTCATGTGAATAAGGTTCTTACGGGCTATTGAGCCGTGCTCCATGGGAATTTCTTCCGAACGTTTTGTTTACAGCTGTGGTAAACATTATCAGCGGCAAGGTCGAAATGTTCTTCTCAATAATTCGTCGTCGGCTGATTCCGTGTCAGGTGCGTGGCTATTATATACGCTTTATTGATCATCGATAGGCAGCGGCCACAACTCGCTCTGGGTGTCTACCGTTCTTATCGCGATACGTGTAGTTTGCACGTTTTGTAAGGTCGAGTGCTAGATCATCCCTGTACGACTTGATCATGATCTTTAGTCATCACAAAGCCTTCAGAAACGAGTACACTTTCCGTGCGCTTCACGAACTTAACAGAGACTAGACAGACTCGTGTTTATTCGTCTAAAAAGACTCATGTTTTGTCGACTCTCAGGGAAACCAGTAGGCAACGCGAACCCATTCTCATGAGACGAATAAACACAAGTCTGTCTAGTCTCTGCTAATTTCGTGAAGTGCACGGAGAGTGGCGAACTTTAGTCATCGCTTGTCACAGTTAACCAACAGTTAACCCTATTAATATCAAGCCTGCAAAAACGAGTTACGTTTCACGAAATTGACAGAGACTAGACAGATTCGGGTTTATTCGTCTCATGAGAATGGGTTCGTGTTGCCTACTGGTTTCCTCGAGAGTCGATAAAACACGAGACTATCTAGTCTCTAGTACTCATTTCTGCAGGCTTAGTTAGCATTACAGTTGCCCACTAGTAATGGTAGCAAACACGGCTAAGTATTGCGCTCTCAACTTTTTGTCCCTGAAAATAACCAATAAAAGCTTTCACTCCCCCCAATATATAATTATACAACAGTACCGGCTAGCTTCGCTATGGAAAAATTTTCTTTTTTTCTTTAATTTCCATCACAACATTGTAACCTGTTTGAACATCTCGCATTTTCGACCGGTTGACGTTGCTACAAGGAAGCTAATTATACTTAAAATAAAGAATTTGTCTTGCAATTCTTGAAATTCACGCATTTATTGTTACTGCCATATTAAAATAGGCACGAATTTGCCAATGCGGCTTTCAAAAATAAAAGCCCTTCAGTTCTATCTCCGTCAACATCCACGTGAGTAGAAGTGGGCGATGTTTGAGGGAAAAATGATTATTTTCTTTTTAATTCAGAGCTCGTATTTAGCTCAATTTTAGTATTAGCCTGTGCTAAATTTATGCGCTTTACGCTCATAACATTAAAGGCGATATTATTAGGAAAATTTGTTTCAAATCGTCGAACAGTAATGGTAATGATAATGATAAATCGATACAACCGATTCGGTGTAATGATCCGTTGTTTATTTATGTATGTTTACGTATAAATTAGCGGTGGTGGCATTATGGGAACATAAAGTTAATGTCTCCATTTCGAATGCTGAGCGTTTCCGTTTTTTTCGACGCGCGGCCGTATATCGTAAATAATACAAAACAGCATTAACCGATACAAATCATCTGCTTTGCTTGCTTTATTGTATAATACATACGATCCGAGCACTACATGGAATGCGTGATCCAACATTATTGCCGTTTGAATAAGCTACTTACTAATTTGTGCTTATATTTATTGACCCTGGCAATATACAAGTTTTATTCTATACAACGATAACAGCTAAATAATTTAGAAGCTTCCGAATCACTGCTTTCTTCAAATGAATGTTACGTAATGATTGATTGGTGATTATGTCATAGCTTGAACAAAGTTATTTGATTACGTCTCTAATAAAGTAGGTTTTATTGTTTAATCTCAATAATGCACGGCAATTAATAAACAAAAACCTATATAAACAATGATAGCTTTTTGTACGAGTTCATGTACATTAATATATTCTGCGGTCAGTGCCACTTGTAGTTTCAATATAGGAAATATAAAGCTAACCACAATACAAGACATAAAAAAGTATGTTCTTGCGTTGCATATAAACATGGTTAGTAAGTCATGACATAATTATACAAGAAGAGCTATTTCCCAGTTGTTATTATAGCGGAAAGTACATATATATGGTGCAATCTGCTTCAACAAAAAGATCATAGAAAGTGCCGTTTGGACAATATCTGTTCTTCAGAGCATTTTTTTTAAGTGTGGTGACGGCCCAACGGGGTGTATAAGATTCTTCAAAAGCTTGTTATAATCTCAGGAGCCTTTTAGTGTATAAGTTGTGTGTGTAAAGTGTTCCATGGGCTTGTTATTGTCACCCCCTCGCCACAAAAGGTGAAGCGCAGTTAATTGTACCCCAAATGCGAATGGTGACTCGGAGCGTAGGGGACCCCTAAGAAAATTTGTTGATCCTAGCGGTAGTCAAACACACAGCGCTTAACCCTGCCCAGTCAAGCGCAAGCCCCCCTGCCACTGGGTCACCGAGCCGTTCTTGAGATGAAGAATATAATAACTGTGGTGTTAATAATAACATTGCCGCGATTGGTCTTTATGACTAGGATTCGAAAATCTTCTATAGATGTATCATATGTTCATTCAGAAACAAGTGTTTTATTATTTTCTTGAACGTTCCATACTTTGTATTTTTTATTTTCTCTGGAAAACTATTACATTGATTTATTGTGGATATTGCCAATAATTGGCTGTACTTTCGTATTAAATATCTTCTGGGTCTAATATGTGATCTTCCTCTAGTCTAACGATATGTTTGTTTAGTTGTCTCTAAAGTCTGCCTCGAAATCTTCTTTGCTGTTGTATTTGACCATAAACCATTATTCACTGTAAACATGGCTTCAAAACACGGTTTTTTAAAATTCCCTGGTATTATCTTTTTGATGTTTGCAACTGCTCCTATCGCTTCGGAGATTTTCGTTACGCTGTTTGTATGTTTCACCTTAAATTGTTTTGTATTGTCACGCCTAAATAGTTTACCTATCTGACTTCTTCAATTCTTTTGTTTGTTTTTCGCGCGCTACCAGCGCCGCCATCTCGTGTTAAGCAGTCAGAGAACTGCTCGAGGGATGCTTTGGGGAACAGTACCCGGTTTATGTCGCTGCTTCCTGAATGGCAGACATGCGTTTCTTTGGCACTAGAGGGCGCCAAGAAATGTCGAGTTTGTCGTTTTTAAAGTTGTGGTATTAACTGTGAGGCAACAGCGATAGAACGTAGAGATAAAAAATTACTCTCGAAACCACGCTGATGACGCTGGGTAGGCAGAAACATGTCCGTGTGTTAGTGTATTTTTTTTTCTCCTTTTGTTGCTGTTTGCCGTGAATTATTCCATCAATACCATGAGGAAGCTAAGCCATCTTAGCATTATATTTTTTGGTTAAGTCGTTTGTTGGTGGTAATTTTCCGTCCTTTGGTAGTCCGTACTCTGTATATTGTGGTGAGCCTTGCTTTTTGTTTATTTTGACTATTTTTCTATATGTGCACCTTTTTTCCTGTTATTCCTATTGTTTTTAGTTTGCGATTTAAATTAGATTTGGAAATCGTATCGATATGTTCTTTCGTGTCGATGATTTCATTGATCTTCACTTCGTCTGTTTTCCTAAAATCTGCTATGTTTATATCTTTCCCTGTGCGTGATGGTAAATTGTGGTTTCTTCTTGGCTTTCGATGTTAAATCTTCTGCTAAGAGTTTCTAGATATTTACCAAAAATTTATTTAGCACATTCACTATTTCTGTTATATCGTTGATTATTGGATTGTCTTTCATGTATATCTCTTCTATGTAATTCTTTCCCTCCTTTGTTCATTTAACTGTTTAATGATTAGATTACAGAATTTGCTTAGATTTTGAAATTATCTTTGGTAGTACGCCTTCTTCGTATCTCTGACTACTTTTGTCCGGAATAATTGTTTTTGATGATATTGTTTCTTCGTTTCTCTTTGTGCTTTTTGTATAATTTCGTTCTTTCCTGACCGTTGAAATATAAAATTATTTATTTTATATTATTTTTTATGTAGTTAGTTGTTATTTTCTGAATATGGCTGAATAGTTCATTTCAAACAAGTTTTAATTTATTTAATAAAACAGAAGCACCTGTTGTACAATGTGATCGTGTTAAATATTATATCTTTGATATTATTTGTGTGGTCGGTGGTTCGTTACAATATTTATTCAGTATTTGTCAACAATTGTTTTATTGACTATTATTTGCGGTGGAGGTATTTTATTGACCACTGCTTCCATTTGAACCAATCTAGATATTTTAGTAATCGAAATAATCGAACGTATTAGCCATCATGTTTTTAGTTTAGTGTGCAGCAATTTGTCCATGCTTTTAGTGTTTGTTCAAATATTTTAAAAACTATATATTCAGAATAGATCTCACATTTCGAAATTTAATTTTTGCGGATAATGCTCTAATTTTTGCAAAATTCACTTTTAAAGCTATATTGCGTTTTTTCGAAAAAGTTTCAAGCTTTCAAATAACTCAGAATGTCATACACCGAAAATATCATTCTGCCTGCTGTAATGTTCGTGAAAGTTAGTTAATTTTCAAAGGAGTATTTCGTCCCTTCAGGGTGAAGTTTCATCCGATTCCGAAATTGACACCAGTAAAGCTTTCCTTATCAATAATGCTAGAACTAGAACAGGGGGCGACTGATTTCCACGCACAATAGTTACAAGACACTTTATCCAATCAACTCGTTTTAGAGCTTTAGTAGATCAGAATAATAAATAACGTTATTTATACACAAGCAATTCCTAAGTACACGTACTTAGCTGATATATAACGTGAAATCGATTATATTTGAATGTATAACGATTATATAACAAAAGCACTAGAACATTTGTCATAACCAACAATAGGATTTTTTTTTCCATTAACAATAGCAATACAACAACTGACAACAATAGCATTAACATAACAATATAACTTATTATACATCTTTTGTTATCTTTTTCCAAATCAACAATTCAAACATTGTGTTATAGTTTTATACAGAATGTCGCTATCTCGTATCTGTTACAAACAACATTTATCATTGTTTATAGCAAACGTATTATAATTGTTACTATTGATTTGATAAAATCTATGCATGCGTATTATGCGTTTAATTATTATGAATGTAGCAGTTATCGTAGTGCGCTAGAATCCGTGTTGATGTGGTTATGTGGCATGACCATGTATAGTCGTAATGCATATACTCGACGTGTGAAAACCAATTCACTGTTCATGCAAATTTTCAACATTCATGCTGCCATTGTGTTCAATGTTATTCCCTTTCTAATTTAAATTAACAACATTATGATATTAAAACAGACATAAATTTGGCTTCTTAAATACATAAATGCATACATAAACTTAGGTTCTAGTACATTATTATCCCTCAAGTGCTATAGGGAGCAAGTTTGGCATTTCACCCACGACTGCTGCGCCAAAGAGAAAAGTTACATTATATCGAGATAATACGAAAAAATTAACAAAACAAAAAGAAGATAGAATTGCAGATCAAACATCAAGACAAAATCAAAGCGGTTGACGTGTAAAACAGTGGAGTGTTAAACCAAAGACGTGAGCGGGAAGATTATTATTGAATTTAGAATGATCTCTCAAAAAGAACAGTGCGATGTCACTGCTAAATAATGATATGGAGGAGTCTTCTTGGCGAGAATCTTGTAATAATAGCTAAGTTGACGAAGAGACGAAACAAGCATCACAACACATCTTCAGAGTTTGAAGAAGAAAAGCAAAGTCAAATTAACAAAAGTAGAAGTACTACTATAACACTGTTATGGACGTATTCGTTGCAAATGGTCTAAAAATTGCCCTCCTTCTTCAGAGACTAGATGGTTTAACATGGCTCTTTGTTTGGCACAAACAAAGTTGTTACCGAAAATATTCTAAATAAAATATTAAACATACAAACGCAAAAATTATAGAAGCAAATATTGGTTTCTGAGAATAAGTTTTGGCAAATCACGAAGCTGCCAGAAGCCATTGTGCAGGAATAGGAATTTTTAGAAAAACAATTTTTGCTTCTTACGTCAACACTCGGATTTGACGATCCAACAGCAAGAAGAGATAGAATTAGCCTCGGGTCGCCCTCTTCCTGTTCCTAACGTTTTATTAGTTAATGCTATCTCCATACAACGATAATCCCCGAGAAACGGTAATATAACTCGTCTTCCTTTCATTTCATTTACGTCTTTGATCACTAACTCAATATTTCGCTCTTTATTTAGAACTTTATGGGAGTATAAGCTACTATTGTGAAAAAGTGGTTACACTAAAGTAAAAGTATCAAAATTACGTTTACTTACAATGGAGATAATTTAAAAAGAAAATTTGCAGACATCGCGACGATTAAGCTGCTGGTACTTAATCTACGCAACGTAGTAGGAAAAAGAGCCATGCGATATACTTGCCTTATCGGTATTCATATTTTCGAGTGTGCATGCTTTGCCAGGAAGCATTATAGATTTATTGCTAAAATATGAAGCCAAACAGCAGAAGGACTTGTGTGAAGAACTTTTGCATAACCGCCCGGGTCGAGAGGAGGAAATCCCAATAAAAACGCCAAAGCCATAAATGAAGACTTTTTGTCCTTTGGGGTATGGCCAAATATGTTAGTCTTGGTCGTGAATAAGCGAACTCCGGATACATGCAGCCCTCTGGTTTCGCCTAGGCTTGCCGGGCGAAAGGGGTAATAGAATATGGGAGTCCTATTACCTGGGATACGGTCCCTTACAAAAAACCAGAGTCAGACGCTGCTCCAGATGCATCAGTGAAAGAAATTCCTCTCCAACCAAGTTCTGCAACAAGTGCAGAGGACATTTTAATGGCCTCCACATGACACATCCATGCGAACAGTTAGGGGAGTCTATCACAAAGCTTCATTTAACAGAAGATCAGAAGAGGCTCAGTGACGTAAGGAAAAGAATGAAGGAGTCGATGGCTTTTTGTGCGGTTTCAATAGCAATTTTTGTAAAATTACATGGTTCTCGCTAAATTTTGCTCGATTTTGGGGTTAAGTTTAAAGCAATCGATTTTATATGATAAAATACGTAGAAAGAATGAGTGCTTATAGCAACTCATCATGTCAAACAGTTGATTATTGATTGTTTTTAATCCGGAAAACTTTCCGAAAAGAAAAATCAATGTTGAAAGCGCGCACAAGGAATAAATGTTTCCTTTTCGTTAATAAGTGTTTTATTTCAAAATTTTGTTGCAACTGATGCTATAATCTTTTAATATGATGTATAGTTTTGTTTATTACTAACTGATTGACTTTTAGTATGGGCGATCGACTCTACCTCGGGCTCAGGCCGGTTCTAGTGACGAATGAGCCCGATATATCATAAAACGTTGTGCTGTTCTTTACTTTTTTTTTACGTGTTTCACTCTTGAGAAAATTTCTAGTATAAGGCTTGAAGAATTGATTTACAAGATACGCTGACTTACCCATGTATTGATTATTTATGGAAAAATGCAGTGCTGGACGGGTATTTACTTATCAAATATTATAAAATTGTAACACGTTGTGGTGATTTAATACTATAAAAGTATCATACTAATGTAAACAAAAATATCCATTTTCACCCCTTTGAAATTTTTAATAATAATTTCGTGAGAATTATTAAACTACGGCATACTTTCCGTAAAATGATAAGCATGCAGTGAGAGGTTTTTAAAACGCGATTAAGGGAATGAAGCCATCGTAGACGGCGCGGAGAAAGGATTAACTTTGAATTCCTTTTGTTAGGAGATAGGGACGACTTAGGTGTAACTAAAGATGAATACTAAAAGGGAATAAGCGAGACGCGAAACTACTTAATTAAATCGTCTGGGATTACCATTCCTTCATATAAAGGTGGCAGTAGTCCAAGAGGTTTTTTTAGCGCTTAGATAGGTACGAAATCCCAGTGGATTTATAAAATGACCGACCGATTTCAAAGGAATAAACGGCTATCCGCGAAGTGGTCCGCTATTGTTAAACGAAATTGCAGAATATGCGATTAGCGAATTTTAAAGGAGACGAATTACCATTACCATGAAGTATTACAATAATTAGATCTGTTTGTTGCTGCGGAGACTGCTGATTTAATTACCAGGACAATCCCGTAAGTACCCGTCATGACGCATAGAACGAAGTTATAGTGAAGAAGATTACTGTGGTCGAAACTACCAACCTGATAAAGCATAAGTTTAAAGTTTGAAAACGCTATGTTGTTTAATATTTGTCTTACGGCCATCAATAGGGAACGCTGTAAACATGAAAAAAATTGGTCAACGTTATGTGATACAATGCTTTTATTTGAAAGGTCTTATTCCAACCAATATCAAGGCCGAGCTAGATTCTACTTTAGCGGAATCTGCGCCTTCGTTTACAACAATGAAATATTGAGCGGCAGAGTTTAAATAAGGCCATATGAGTTGCCAAGACGAACATCGCAGTTGTCGACCAAACGAGATGGCCATGACAGGAATAGTGGAGAAAATCCACAAAATGGTATTGGATATCACATATTGACTGAAAACTTGGAGATGGAAAAGCTGCGCGCAAGATGGGTACCGCGATTGCTTACTATGGAACAAAAACAACGTCGCAGGAATGCTTCAGTCGAGCATTTGGGGATATTTCGCAGCAAGAAAGCCGAGTTCTTGCGTCCATTCATAACTATGAGTGATACACGGGTTTATCACTTCAGATCTAAGGGGAGAATCGGCTAAAAAAAGGGCGAACTTATGCGAACTCATTGCACCGTTTGAGTGATGAAAGCCAGAAAAAACGACCGCATTTCGTGCTTCGTGCTTTATCGAGACAATGCCCCACACGTCTGTTACCGCGGTAGCCAAAATCAATGAGTTCAAGTTCGAGTTGCTTCCTTATACACCATATTCGCCAAATTTAGCCCCGACGGATCATCTTCCCTTTCCAAATTTGAAAAAATAGTTCAGTGGTAAAAAAATTACGAACAATGAAGAGGTGGAGTCTGCGGTTGATGGGTATTTTGAAGAGCTAGACTGTTCTTTCTATAAACAAGGTATAGCGGCTATTGAACATCGCTGGGAAAAGTGTATCGGGCTGTTGGTTACCATAACGATGATATTAACTTGGTTACATACGAACAGCATTTCTCAATGCACAAGTTGGACTCTATTTTCCATGAAAACCTCTTACTCAATTAGTAAGACGAGGATGAAATCCGAAACAGGGGGAAATTCCGGTTATAAATCCAATTAGCTCCTTTTAGGCAACGCCTGTATTTTATAAATCGCTCTGTTTTGTTTTCAAAAAAAAAATAACGCAGAGAATATAGTGCTTTCATATGTTAAAAAACTTGCGCAAACGCCTCGAATATTACGATAAACGACCTCGCAAACGGCAATACGTCTTTATAATTTAATAAGCGGAGTGCAACTTGCAAGTGTAATATTTCGAATACGTATTTATACCAATAGTAATGGTACATGCGTCTATTATTCTATTCGTATACCTCCAAGTGCGCAATTTCTCATTACCCATGCTCAGTGAATTTGTTGGCGTCTACCTATCGTCAAAGCATCAATAAGATAATGTGCAAATGCGAATTAATGGGATGCAGAAAACGGGATACGTATGTTTCGCACTGCACGTTATTCGTGCCATGGAGAGAACAACACCATAACATCACGAAGTGTATCAAACTACCTTCCTATACCTCGGCTAGGGCGTTGTAAATGCAACCGGAAAAATGCGTGTTATGTGCATGTTTATAATGAGAAAAAGAATTGACATATAACGTTTTGTGGGAAGTCAGAAAGCAATTGATTTTAATTGTTACGCGATCGAAGGAGATCAAGTAGGTAGGGCCACTCGTTGGCCGTGTATACAGAGTGATTTGCATGATTTCTATTACGTTTCTGTAAATTTATGTTGTATTAGGTATACGTGACCGTAATGGGATAAATAGAATTGACCATCCGGATAACTAACGCGCGGTTAGCGTTGTTCAAACAGGTGATTTAATGTGCTGTGAGATGAGCCCTGTATCGCAAATTTCTGTGTCTTGTAGCGGTACAAGGATTCATAATACTATTAGTCAATATACTTTAAACGATGAAGCATGTACACTGCCGTTCAGAGAAGTTCGGTCGGTTGATAAAAAACATGAAAAGGTTACAGAAACAAACGAAACTAAAAACAAAATACAATTTTATTGTATGTACAGGTAAAAAAAGACATAAATAAATAAATAAAAAGTTATTCTGGCTTAATATAACATACTGAACATTATTTTTTTTTTTCATTGAAAAAACCTCCTTTGCTGTTAATCACCGCTCGAACTATTCTAGGCATTCTTTCGATAAGTTTTGTTAAAACGGATTGTCGAATATTAATCCATTCATGTTGCAGAATATTCCGTAAATGTTCTTGTGAAGTTGGGCATATTTTTTGGATCCTCCTGTCCAGTTCATCCCACAACAACTCTATAGGGTTCAAATCTGGATTTTGTGGGGGCCATGTCATTACTTGCAGGGTGTGCTGTTCTTCTTGCTCCTTTAGATAGTTCTTACACACTAACGCAGTGTGTCTTGGGTCGTTGTCATGCATGAATGTAAAGTTACGGCCTATAATACGCAATCCTGATAGCACTGCATGATTCTGGAGTATTGCAAAATAATTTTCCGTCCTCATTACACCCTGCACTCTGCATAAATCTCCCGTCCCAGCAAAGGAGAAACATCCCCACACTAACACAGAACTACGCCCTTGCTTCACTGTTGGCACAATGCAGTTCGGGATCACTTTTCGGTTTTAGATCTTCGGACATAAACTCGTCGATTTTGTCCAAAAACCTCAAACTTTGACTCGTCACTCCAAAGCACGTGTTTCCAATCATCTAACGACCAATCTAGATGAGACTGAGCACTGTAGTCGTTTTGCTCTGTTGCCCCGACGTAATAAGGGTTTTCGAATGGCAATGCGCCCATGAAGGTCCGCTTGTTGAAGTCGACGTTTTACCGTACTCGCCGAAACTTGTTCTTCACGGCCGCGATTGACTTCGGCTGCTATTTGTGGCGCTGTTAATCTTCTATTGCGTTTGCTTAATAATACAATTCTCAAATCTTCAGCTTTTGTTGTTTTCCTAGATGCTCCAGGACGAACACGATTTTCTATAGTTCCAGTTGTCCGATATCGCTTTATGATGTCATTTACTGTTGAACTTCTCATATTTATTTTTTCAGGAATTTGTCGCCCCGAATATCCTATTGTCCTATTATCCTATTGTGGTTGTCGCAATATTTCTACTTTACGTAATAATTTATGGCTTTAATCCCTTAGAAAAGAGTGTATGCTTAATATTTTTCTAATTTTGTGTATTAATAATTGTATACAGTGTGATATAATAGATTTTTATTGTATGACCGAACTTCACTGAACGGCAGTGTATGTCATTCGTTCGTAACATAACATAACACGTTCGGAAAAGATAGAAATACAAGTCAGATTTCTTTTCCCGCCACATACCGTCGTACTGTGTACGCTGGAAGATGATTTGATTAACGCTGTCTTATCGGCTGGCGAATGTCATATAAGTCATTTGGTTATTTGTTATCTATCGCTTTGTTTAGGACGTTTCAATTCGCCAGTAGTCAATAAAACTAGCTTTTCTTTAAACTAATCCACATAATGTTTGCTTACAGAAGAACTTTACGTTCTTAATCTCAACAATTTATATTAAACCTGTTGGGGAAATGCATCATGGATAATGCTGCATATTTCTGAACGTTTTGGGGGAATGCCTTCGTTTTCTTGGAAGAAAGCGTATTGCTGAATATCCAACCAGGCATCACTCAATCACTATTTAAGGGTGAGTTGCTAACGTTAGCTAAACAACACAAACCTCAAAAGAAATATCAGGTAGATGCAATTTTAAAACAAAAGGGGCACACAGTACTATGATTACCACCATATCACCGTCAATTTAATGAGATTGAAATGCTATGGAGAGGGTAATTACGATAAAAATATTGAGATGAACAAGTTCGTGCAATGTGAAAAGAAGCACTAGATCAGTGCATAGAAGAAATTTGGAAAAATTGTGTAATCCGTACTGAAGAACTCGTCGAAGAGTGGAGTAAAAGAGAAGAGGTGTTAGACATAGCAGTGGATGAATTTATTGGTGATGGTGATTCCAGTTCAAACGAGTTTGATTCAGATATTGTATACGTTATATGTATTTATTTGTTGATATATATGTAAATAAATGTTCTTTAGTTATTTAATCTAATTTATTGCCTTTCTATTAAATATCGTATTTCAAATTACGTCACAAACCTTATATCACCTGATTTATTTAAATGTGAGTTCCTGTTGTTTTTAATTATTCTCTAATTAATTAGCAAGTATCTATTGTTCCATTCCCTACTTTACATTCATGTATTACTACAAAATCCGCCACTCTTCGCCACATCTATACTGCCTTGCAATTTGCAAATAACCTGTGAAGGAGATCGTTTTTCTGTTTATGTAAGAATTCTTTTACGTTTCGGAATTTGTTTATTCTTTTCTCAAAAAATTTTATTCCCTTCTCCTAATTACATCTCAGACTGTTTGCCTTTTTTATGTTATAAACTATAAATTAGAAACATTTAATTAGTCTAAAATTTTTTCTCTTATTGATATAATTTTTATTACTTTTTAATTTTATTTATTATTAGTTAATAAATTAATTCATTAAATATTAAAAATAAATAATTAATAAAATAAATGTATAACTTATAACCTAAACAAAGGCAAACAATCTGAGATGTAATTAGGAAAAGGGGAAAAAATTGAGAAAGGAATAAACAAATTCTGAAACGTAAAAGGATCTTTCAACTTATGCCTCACCTCGAGACAGTTCGGAAATTTATAAAATTTGACATTTTACACAAATTACAGACAATAAAGATAAATAAAGACAAATTACAGATTTGACGAGACTCCAGATACGGGAGGATAGAATCGTCAACTATAGCATAATACACAGACAAAACCGGGCATAATATTAAACTAAAAAGCCTGACATTGATTGAGGAAGCTATTTACATAAAAAGGAACACAAATATGATTAAAAGAAAGAATAGGTCGCTGTCCAGCTCAGGTCTTCTTGACTTAATAGGCTAAGGCGAACACAGGTTTCATGTTTCGTGTTCCAATGAAATGTCCTGGTTTTCAAATGAATAGGCGGCTTAATGTATATACTTGTAAATAAAAAAAAAATATCGAGAGTAGACGCATTAGAATTAAAGCTTTTCCACATCATTCGGTCATGCGGTTGATAATAGGGATCCCCGAAACAGCTACTCCGAACTAATTAACTAAACTCGTATCATGCGGAGTGTGTCGATGTTTCAGTGTTGTTTGGAGTATGAAACAAGTTTATTACAAACTACTTGCGCGTAAATACGTCCGCTTTAATTAAATTCCATTGCGAGTAAATGTTATCATATGATATTTAAAACGATGGATACGATGGATATTAATTTAGATATGAAGTGTTATTCGAATTCGTTCGAACGGAAAACACGGTTGTTTTGGCGCTGAAATCAAACAGAGAGTTCGATTTCGAATGAGGAAATACAACCGCATATTTTATATTACTTGTGCAATCACGATTTATATCAATCAATGAAAGCGAATTAAAGATCGCTATTGGTGGTATTATAGTATCTATCGGTGCGATCGTTATATCGAGCTGGTATAAAATTGTTGCGGGAAGCATTGTAAATTGCGATATGAAAGCGATGCAAAGCTCGAACGCTAGATTACGAATTTATTGCATTAGAGAGAATAAAATTTCATGTTACTGCATACGTGTAAATATTGAGTGTTGTTGAATTTTTAAATATTTTGGTGATTGCTTTATCGCTTTCTTTCGTAAATAAATTATGTGAGGTTTAAAAATGTATTATTTAAACAATTTTTTAAACATAAAATCATTTGTTTCAAAATTAAACCGAATTCTTGAAACTACATTCCCCTGAACCCATTCCACGAAGAATGCCTATTGAGTTTAACAAAATTAAAGGCCGTAGTGCTCTAGTTAACGCGGTACAAAGAGCAATAAGGACAGGATCTCTTTCCTAATGGCTTTAAGCATGTAACGTGCAGTGGTATATTCCTCATCCCACCTACCGCTACAATTTGATGTAGGCACTCTTATATAATTGACGTTTTACATTACACAGCGTCATGTATACTTCCTTGCGAGGTACGGGTGAGAGTGAATCTAACGTATAACATTCGATATACCCTTCGAGGTTGAGCCGTATTGCTTTCATGTATGCATAAATTACATGCTACTGAAATCGGAGACTCCTTTATAACTTAAGAATCATGTTCTCGTGTAAGAGCCTTATTTTCGCAGTATAGTGATGTACGTAACAATAAGGGGAAACCTTAAAATTATTAAACAAAATAATTTGTTGAATTTCAATATTAATTGCTTCACGGTTGATATTAAGATATAAACATCAGGTAACGTTTAAGAGAAGTAGCCTCACTTTATTTTAAAATATTAATTTTTATTCGCTAGATTAAACGGTCTCTCATTCTGTAACGTATTGCTTCAAAAATAGTTTTTGAAAATTAATGCCGTCTGTCTACTTGGAGGCGCAAATAAAATATTTTTCTAAAAATTTCTATCGAGGATATTCCTTTTCCAAGGTAAAATGTGGAAGGAGAATTTTAAATGACGCAATATTTGCGTTAATTGCACCAGAAGAAATTTTCCATACCTCCATTTGTTATGCGTGTGATATTTACACATGACAAAAAAAAAAACAAAAAAAAATACATTCAATTCATTACATTTAAATTGGAAGTGTCTGTTTTATTAACAAACCAATTATGACTGTCAACGTATGCAAGGTTTCCATTTTACGTTCTCTGCAATGGTATATTCGCTTCGTATATTCGTTTGTTATATATTCGGTACGGGAGAGAATTTATTCGAACCGTGTTTGTTCTAATGACGAACGAAATAGCATAAATAACGGCTATAATAATTATTTATTATTGCAATTTAAACTAAATAATTAAATGTACACAGGTAACTTTCAGCAGATGCAAAATGCAAACAATTCGTAAATTACACAGCGAGATCTATGTATTAATTTGAAAATGGTTAAAATCCTGTTTTTTTTTTTGTTCATTTGCCGCTTTGCTGGTTTCTTGAATTGTAAAACTGCGCTCATTGTATAAATAGTAGGGCACTAAAGATTTTTAATGACATGATGTAATCTTCAAAAATATTTACACATGTATACAGGTTGATCGATAAGTAGCGAACCAGGAACATATTTGTTATTTTTAACGGAACATCCTGTACATTATTACGTATTCCGTTTCTACAACTAGAGATAAATCAATACAATATGGATTTCATACGCCTATTCCTTTATTAAGACGTTAAGTCAGATGGCAGCGCTGGCTCCCCTGAAGAAAAAAAGTTTGTGATTTCTGTGAATTATTGGCGAGAAAATTAGTATCGAGCGGAAAAATGAGTCACTCAAGTCGCAAATAGAAATTCTGATTTAGATTTTGTTGAAATCGAACATTTTGCCAGGAAAACGGATGAATAGTATGATGCTATTGTGCCGAAAAAGTGAAACCTTAAACTTGTTATATATGTAAGTGCTGATGATATTGTGGACCAAAGTAAATTCTATAACAATGTCTTCATTCAAAATAAACTCAATAAATCGGACACAAAATCGAATGCGGATGTTATTGTAGAAGTGGAAGTCGTATAATTCCATCGTGCAAAAATCATTTTTATACACAGGTTGGTGAAGATGCGAACCCTTTCACACTGTTAGATGCTTCAACTATTCCACATTTGGTCACTTCTCCAAAAGTTGTACGTCATTGGTGGCGGGCTGATAGCCACGCTTTAACAGATCGTAAATGTACTGCTCGGATTCCAATTCTAAATTTAAAACAAGTTGCAATACAAAACACACGGTTTGTTATTTCTTATCACTGCTGTAGTAATTATAAGAATCTGATCAGGTTTACTACGATGTGTTCCCTGAAACACCAATTAATGTTACAAGGAGGGTCATCCGTTAAAGATGTTTTCAAATTTTTAATTTTACTTTTTACGTTTGTAGCTTAAATAGAAAATTAACCAGTTAGAATATTTTATTATCACTTTACTCCTCTTATTGTAGCTGCCTTGCTGCAGTTTGGTTGAAGTATGATAGATTGACATACGCTGCATTAGCAAACTATAAGTTGGTAAAGCTATGCTGCGCACGATGTAACTCTCTCTTACAACTACTTTTCATTACGGGCGATTTCAACGTTAACTTTAATAGTACTTCTACGGAGCAACAATTTCTAATAAATACGATGAGTACTTATGGCTTAATAATGGCGATGTTTGACTATACTAAGGTTGCACAAAATTCGGCCACAACTACATATAAAGGCGCCTTTCTGATCACAGATGTGTCCACTAAACATCCAGCGTGGACACTTAGTCCAAAGTACTATTAAGAAGAATATTTAATTACATCAATAACAATGAGTTTGCATTGTATTTGCTACATGTGGGAGGTGGGAGGTTGTTTATGAATGAGGGTGCGGAGCAGATGTTCCTAGCGTTTGTAAATATTTTGTTTTTTCACTATAACGTTTTATGTTTTGTTATGCGATAAGCTTGGGTTATGATGAAGTTAGGGCTTCTAGTGCAGCATTAAATGATTTCTTATTTTACAAAAGTCTTTTCTAGAGCTTCGCGTTCGATACCTAGAGGTTAAGCGTCACCACAGGCAACTGAACGATACACACATCGATCGCTGTATCAAAAATTTCCAGAATAAGACCACTGTTATGTGGAAAATCTAATTTAAATTGTAATCGAAACATTTCGATTGAAAAGAATGGCGTAAATATTTACAACCTAAATGAAATTGCAAACGAATTCAGTGGTCAGCATTAAAGATCATTGTCCAGCCCTACGTCAATGTAATTTGCTTCTACTTTACCTTCTCTTTCTTCTTTTGCATTATCATCTTATTTTTATCTTCGTTTTTCTATTAATGATGCCTTTTGTTATTACATGAGTGTCTTTGGATTTATCTTTTGCTTAGTAGCGCGCTTTGTCGTTTACTTTTTTCTTTCTGTTGATATCAATTATTATTCTGGTTTGTTTTGATGTTTCTTCTGACCAAAACGTTCTGCAATTACTCTGAATCGTGTGATGCACATTGTATATGATTTAATGTTGAGGCTATTTCCTCCGTTTGTTGTTTCTGCAGACAATCTTCTGCCGTCTTCAGGGTAGCCCTGATAAGGGATGCTTCTTGCCAAACTCATAATTTTTAAGCAAATACAAAAAACCAAAACCAACGAACACGTTTAACAAATGACATGAGTTTGGCAAGAAACACTCCTTATCAGGGCTACCCTGAATATGGTAGAAAATTATCTGCCGAAACGTTGGATTCTAAAAATCTCACAAACGGAGGAAATAGCCTCAACATCAACTCAAATATTAATAATGCTTCGTCAACAAGCAATAGCTGGAGTTATCATTAATTTGCAGATTATTTGCATGATTTTTTTTCTCCAGTGTATCTAAAATTAATTTGATTTATTTGTTTGTACGTATGTGCTCCCAGCCTATAATATGTAGTTTATATATAGGAAATAAATTATTATTTTAATGATGTTAGACTACCAACCTAACCACCATGTACAGACGCGCGTTTCGCTGTGTAGCAGCTTATCAGTGCATATTTGTGAAGGGGGTAATCAATTGCATGAGAGAATGTAATTAAAGTTACTCTAATCGCATAATTCCTCCAAAAATTTGCAAAGATCTTGCTCGCACGATTGCTCCCTCGCTCTCACAATCTGTGAGGGCGACCAACAACTTAGTTAGCCAGAGAATTGATGTAAACATTCATATTGAGTTAGACAAAAACAGCGAAATGCATACATGGTGGTTAGGTTGTTAATCTATCGTACATACTCAGTATTAAGATCTCATAACTCACACTTAATTAATTTTTCTAGGTTCTTCTATTGGAAGCGGGAGATGAGGAGCCCGAAGTGGTAGACGTTCCTGCATTCGCACCGCTGCTTCAGAGATCCAGCGTTGATTGGGCGTACCAAACTCAACCTTCCCCGCAAAGTTGTAGGTCTAGAAGGAATGGAAGGTGTCCTTGGGCAAGAGGGAGAGTCATGGGAGGCTCTTCGTCGATCAATTACATGATATATATGAGAGGTTCGCCTTTAGATTATGACGAGTGGGCTAGTCAAGGTAATCCAGGCTGGAAATACAGCGATGTGCTTCCATACTTTATCAAATCTGAAAATAATAGAAATCCGGAATATATAAATCCTCCATTTCATGGTACAGCAGGGTATCAAACGGTGGAACAATTCCCTTATCAGGATGCTAACGTGAATACAATCCTACAAGGTTTTAGGGAACTAGGTTTGGAAGAATTAGATATGAATAGTGATAGACAAATCGGTACGATGTTCGTGCAACATACGTCTAGAGATGGGGAAAGATTAAGCACCAACGGAGCATTCATAAGACCAATTCGGAATAGAAGAAGTAACCTGGAGATAAGAACTAAAGCTATGGTTATGAAGGTGCTGATAGATCCCAAAACAAACGTTGCATACGGTGTTGAATATTTGCGGAATGGTAGGGTGCAGAATGCGTATGCTAGGAAGGAAGTGATTTTGTCAGGTGGTAGCATAAATTCTCCAAAAATATTGATGTTAAGTGGCGTTGGTCCTTCCGAACAACTTCAGAGTCTTGGCATCACCGTCTTGCAAGACTTATCCGTAGGGTACAACCTGCATGATCACACGACGATAGATGGCGTAGTATTCGCTCTCACGAACAACACCGCAACAACTGCGGACGATGTGCAACAACGAGCTGATATTGAATTTTATCGGAGCACCCGTCAGGGTCCGCTGTCGTCAAGCGGCCCACTACAGATAAATACAATGGTACAAACTAAGTACGCCGGAGCGATCCGACCTGATATCCAGTATTCTTTGGATCCCATAAGCGTCAGCAATTTTTACGCTGATCCGATTTTATCGCAGGAAACCCGCGTAACACCTTTTTCGTATTACGACGGCTTAATGGTGAGGTCAATTCTATTAAATCCAAGAAGTAGAGGGGTAGTCATGTTAAATACTACAGATCCCATCTTCGGCGATCCTTTGATATACGCGAATACATTTAAGGAAAGAGTTGATTTATTGACTATGGTAGAAGGGATCAAGCAAAGTTTGAACCTTGTTAGAACCAGTTCTTTCCAAACCGCAGGAATACATTTAGACACTACGCCTCTTACGCCCTGTGCCCATTTACCATTCGGCTCCGACGACTATTGGGCTTGCATAAGTATCGAGTACACGACGACGATCTTTCATCCGGTTGGTACGTGCAAGATGGGCCCTAAAAATGACGATAACGCAGTTGTAGACGCTTTGCTGCGCGTCTACGGTATTAGCAATCTAAGAGTAATCGATTCTTCGATTATGCCAATAATACCGAGGGGTAATACTAATGCGCCTACAATGATGATTGGTGAGAAAGGAAGCGATATGATCAAAGAAAGATGGTTGAAAACCGGGGATACATTTACCATTTTAAGTCAATATGATGTAACTGAACCTATTGATAATTGTAGAAAATAGTTCCTTTTATATTTTTCATTTTGGTGCTATGCAAAAATTAGCGAAGGAAGGTATCAGTCATAAATTAGTGGAGAAACTGGCCAAAGTTGTTTTATTTGCATTAATTTTACTTGAATTTAGCGAATTACATTTCACTCAAAGTGCACGTTTATTGCTTAACCTTTGGAAATATGTATGTAATGATTAATTAGATAAACAATTATGTTCCATTCGCATATTTTTTTAGATACCATTCTATATTTATTAATTAATTATAACAGTACTTAGAATGTTACGTACATGTAACTTAAATTAAAAATGCGAAAAGCTTAACAGTAACAAATGTATTTATAGTTACGTATATTCTTCAACCATATTCTGTATTACATATTTTGCTTCATACATTTCAGTATTCCTTTCCTTAATCGAAAACACATTGCATCCTTTGCATTAATTAACATGAGTTATGTTAAGTATGTAAATAGGACCAATTACTTTTAATGTAAATAGGTACATTTAAATGTAGCTGTAAAAACTGTAGATATGTTCAGTATCCGGCCAATTAGACTAAAAAAATATTACGCGCATGTAAGTATAGTATACAGATAATCACGTATGTAACATATGTATATTCGTATTCTAGCTTAATAAATTATTTATGTATGGAAACGATTATTTTGATTTTAAACGTAAGCTGTTATCAAAAAAATATGATGCTAAGATAGCTTAGCTTCCTCATGGTATTGATGGAATAATTCACGGCAAACGCAACAAAAGGAGAAAAAAAAAATACACTAACACACGGACATGTTTCTGCCTACCCGTCGTCATCAGCGTGGTTTCGAGAGTATTTTTTGTCTCTACCTTTTATCGCTGTTGTCTTACAGTTAATGCCAGAACTTTCAAAACGACAAACTCGACATCTGTTGGCGCCCTCTAGTGTCAAAGAAACAGTGACATAAACCGGGTATTGTTCCCCAAACCATCCCTCGAGCACTTCTCATGACTGCTAAACACGAGATGGCGACGCTGGTAGCGCTTTGGGAAACCGCACATGTGAATATTCCGTCAGGCTTACCATGATGTATATAAAGAGAACACATCAGAAAATGTCTAGACACAATAACCAAAAAATATAATGCTAAGATAGCTTAGCTTCCTGCTCGAGGGATGGTTTGGGGAACAGTACCCGGTTTATGTCGTTGCTTCCTGAACGGCACGCATGCGTTTCTTTGGCACTAGAGGACGCCAAGAATTGTCGAGTTTGTCGTTTTGAAAGTTGTGGTATTAACTGTGAGGCGACAGTGATAGAAGGTAGAGATATGAAAAATACTCTCGAAACCACGCTGATGACGCCGGGTAGGCAGAAACATGTCCGTGTGTTAGTATATTTTTTTCTCTCTCCTTTTATTGCGTTTGCCGTGAATTATTCCATCAATACCATGAGGAAGCTAAGCTATCTTTGCATCATATTTTTTGGTTATTGTTTCTAGGCCTTTTCTGATGTGTCCTGTTTGTCAGCTATTATGTACTACTTAGCTGATTTATTCAGGAAAGATAGATATTTTTGTAGAATTAAAAGTACACACCGTACGCACAGCATCTGTGTACAATTATTACTCAAGTGCAAACGCTGCGAAAAATGCTATATAAGAAACAACATTAAAAGAGAAAATGCTAAGCGATTTTATAATGCAGTACTATTCGTTCTAGTTACAAAACTTTATT
>LR736875.1:7518971-7632861 GCA_902654985.2 Oryctes borbonicus
GCGATTTTATAATGCAGTACTATTCGTTCTAGTTACAAAACTTTATTATCTTAGTCAATGATTAATGGTAGTTTTGAAATAAATTACGCGATTACAAATTGTACTTTGTTCATTGTTAAAGTTCAATTGCAAAAATTAAAAATATGCGGAAAATGGTATTTCATATTATCTGGAAAACTATGAATCAACAAAATTTAAAAATTTGCTGGTGTATCTTGCTGTACGTCCACAAGAAACATTTATTATTGAAAGATTTACGCTCTAAACGACTGCAATGGTAACTTAGCAACATTACTTGTTATAACGTTACAATTTACTTGTTTTTTAAGAGATTTTTCAAATGTAATAAAAATATTAAAATTCCCTGATTTTTTTTTATAATTGTTAAGATAGAAAAACACTTGAAGGATTTCTTCTGGAAAAAGCGCGTATCCGAGTCCCTTTTTACAGTATACTTCCCTTGAAAAACGTTTTAATAATAATTAAATATACAGACCGATTAAAAATTAAGAAAATGAAAAATGCTAATTAACCTAAAAATCCATTTTTCCTGCGATTATAACATTACAGTAGTTATTATTTTATTTAAGCTGCTGTTACGTTCTCCTAGTTTGAAGAACAATGCCGTCAGTCGTCTGCTTCGGTGTATCTTTCTTGTGAGGCGAAAGGACCAATTGCTTATATGTAATTCTTATGTGTTTACTCGCTTCATCAGTTGATCTAAAATTAAACACAGTACGTAGATATACAAAATATATTTATTAAATAATTCCCTTATATATCTATACATATATAAATTCAAATACATAAATAGCATACTATATGGATCTCATAATTCGGTTCCTTCTTTGTGTACGCATTCAAATGTATCGGGACATTCAATGTCTAACGGTAGGGCCACCACAAAACCCTACCGGAGCATGAGCGTCTGGTTGGGCGACAGCAGCAAATAGCCGATCACTACCGCAAAAAGATGCTATACAACTCAGACGCTACTACCCAGACGCTCGCGTTATTTCGTGTACTTATTTGATACACCACCTCTAGTATCTTGCTCCGAGCTGGTGGCCTCATGTATAAGCGGAAAAATCAGAAACCAACGATAGTGCGAGTCTGAGCGTTGCGTGACTCACAAGCGAAAGAGAGAAGGCAGGCAGTCATGGTAATTCGTACGTTCGACTTCCAACGAAGTTTCGATACTTGTACGTAAGTGTACGTTACCGGCGGTAACTGGCGGACATTCCTCACCTGGCGCTCGATCTGATACATGCATTAGCAGGAGCTTCATCAAACAGCTATAATAAATCATTATTAAAGATATTTTTAATTAGAACATTGACGAATTTTAAATATTTGCGAACTTTATAAGAAATTATACGGATTTTTACATTGAATGCATACACGTTAAAGTTTAAATGATGCTAAATATGAAATATATAAATCTATACAAGGCAAAACAAAAGAAATATTCAATTTATCATAAAGTAGACACAAACAAAATATTACTTTCAAATAAATAAAAATGGTTACATTTATAAAATGAAATAAAACAAAAAATAAAATGTTAAGTCCTTAACAGCTGCCGACTGTATAACCTTTCCGTACACTGCAAACAAAATATATCTACGAATATACTTTTACAATTTATAATTATCTCAAGCGAATGGAACCCATCAAATGAAGGGATGGAAGTGTACTTTTGGTAAACGTATGCTTCAATCGATCTAAATTGGTTCAATCCCCTTACAGCAATGATAAATTATTTATATTTGAAGCGATACATCAACCCCAAGCGCCCAAATAGTTATCGGTAAAACGAGATTTATATGACCAGCAAAATAAATTTATATTCGCGTTTTCTGCAAATAACTTTACCCTAGATTATGCAGGCACGTATTTGTAAGTATAACATATATCACATACAGCGACAACTTCTCATAACATCGGCATGTTTCACGGTAGCCCATACTCGGTATTTTATCTCTCCTATTGAATTATTACGATATTGAATGTCTCTTATTATTTGTGCTGGCATTTATAATAGTTATTTGTGTGGAAGACATCTGATTGAAGTAATCTGCTAGCTACATTCAACTAAAATATTAAGGTTTTCCCTATTTTGTGTACGAATAAAACTGCTGGTTTGCAATTTAATAGTTCGCCTACTTCATCATTTTCATCAGTGACAAAGATCTCCGTGGCCCAATGGTAAAGGTGTGACTATTTGGATTACTTGAATCGAGATTATTTTTTTTTTACTTTATACGGAGCGTCTGGATCAAATCAGCAAAAACACTTCAACCACTGCATTTTGTTGAAGGGATAAAGAAATTTGATCCGCCAACAAGTGATCTTCTTTCAGGATGGAAATATATCGTTTAATCACCAGACGATACGCAACCCGCACAGCATCCTTATCCATTCGCTACACTTAATACCCTAATACAAATTCTACATAAATTACAAAAGTCTCTCGAGCCCCGTTCAATCAGAGATTTATACGTAGACGGCAATTATTAAAACTCAAAGTGGGTGTCAGAGTTAAAATCGCAGCAAATTTTTCAAGCTTTAGAGCCTTTTGTCAAAGTCTACTAATTATACACCCCCGGTGAGATGAGATGGCTGCTAACAAATGTTGTGTCAGTTCCCTTTAGTAAACTCTCCGTCTTTAGTATATCTCTTCTCTTCACTTAAATGCGATATTACGTTCAGTAACAATACCCTACGCTGTTTCTTTAAGCGACGTTTCTTTTTTGCGCTCCTACTGTGCTGCCTCTTTCACTGTTCGTATGCATGCCTATTTATAATGGAAAAAATTCCAGGGTGTTGTTTCCATTTGATCTCAATAAAGGCACAAAAGAGTGCCGGCCGTAATTTTCTAAATTAAGAAAAATGCAAACGCGGAAGTATTAATATAAAAATTTAAAATTTTTAAAATTGATGTTAATATGCGCTATTTACGCGTACTTTGGAAATGCTGGAGAGTCGGGAAGTAAATGTCAAGAGCACAAGGAGGAAGAATGTTTTTAATATACAGGCTGCTTCATTATTAATTGCCCTTATAGTAACTGGAAAGTCCTTGATTCAAGATATGATACATTAGATAAAACATTTCTCTTAATCAAGATACGGGCTGTTTTAATTTAAAACGATTTTAGACCACTACTATGATACCTTCTACTATTTTTAGTCTATATTTGGCAAAACGTTTGCCTTGAACAAATCCTTAACAGCTTCAACAGAACCCTGAACAGCCTGAACAAATCTTTGAATAAATCCATGAACAGGTTGAATAAATCGCTGAATAGATCCATAAACAGCTCCATTAACAAGTTGAACAGGTTTACGAGCAGCATGAACAGCTCCATGAACAAGTTGAACAGCTTTACGAGCAGCTTGAACAGCTTCCCGAACACCTTGAACAGCTCCTTGAAATACGCCATGAGATCCAATCTAATAGCCACGAATAAATAGGCTAAATGAAGAGGCATTACACTGATGTTGGGCAAATCTTTACATGTCATGGTGGCGTGAATAGTGAAACGAGAATAGTAGTTCTAAATGTGACATCGTATTCAAAACTTTTTCAAAGGAGCCTTTAGAAAACATTTCCCATTTTCTGGGTTGACCTGTCCAATCTCTAGACCTAAATTCAGTCGAATATTTGTACCATTCTACGAAAGCTCAACGAAAAAGTCGCAAACATTCCCCAAAAACACTATTTGAAGCCAAAATAAGAGAAGTATGAAAAAGTACAGGACTGGCGTATTGCGAAAAATACAATGCCCAAACGTAAACGGGCTCCCATTAAAGCTCGAGAAGGTCACATACGATATTAATTTACATATAGAATTTTATGGCGTACTCACCATTGCAAACATATTTCGATAAAATTTTAAGTTTTGCGAAGTTGGAGGTGCTTCGTTTTATTGGCTAAGGCAGTACATGCAAAACTGTTTATTCATCATTATTTCAAAGGAAAGCTTTTCATTAGCGTAACGTATCTGCGTGTTATCTGCGAAAAGGAATTTTAGATAGAGTAATCTATATGAAAATGTTTTTTCTCGAACGTAAACGACATCGTAAAATTCCGAGAATCAGTTCTATTTGTATGCTAAAGTTTTATAAGCTGTTAACCCTACAATTATCGCCAACTACAGCCTATAATTTTCTTTTCATGGCCTGTTTCAACTGCACCACAGGCCTACAATTAGGCATTTCCAACGACACTAAGAAAAGCGTTGCGAGTTTTCGCGCGTAATTCATACCGCGTCCTCTTTTGCATTCTTTTTTGTGCTTAGTCACGCCTCCGCAATATTATTCCCGTATATGGCGCATATATACAGACTGTAAAGAATAATAATGCACAACTACAGAAATAATATGTGGAAAATACCGACATCGTCACGTATTATTATCGCGTCGACGGAATTGAATATCCCGCAAGGGGCGCTGTCGTCGTTCGAAAAGGTCGATAAAAATTTGTATGGAATATTTACAACCTCGCAGCTTTCATTCGCACACTGGTTAAGGAAAACTTCCCCGTCTTCGTACGTAATAAGTCGTCTTTTCTTATTCGCTATTTCTTTAGGTACCTACTATATACGTACTTACGTAATATACAGTAGTGGACAAAAAGAAGCTGCAAGACTAACTCAAATTGTTACTTATCTTGAGTAACTAAATAATTTGATGATTATAGTTTGTTGCATTGCTAGAAGTAAATAATCTAAGATGTTAATCTACAACACGACAAAGATTTGAAAAAAGTTGAGCTGTATTTTAATGCTTATTGCTAGTGGTGTTTGCCTTATGCTAGATTATAGCTAATGCGTCTAGGTAATTAATTTATTAAATTCGTTTTTTAGTAGCAAAGGTGGTAACCTGTACCATAGAGATAGTAAAATCAAATTCAAACTTCTGGAGAATTTGGCGGGAAGTAAGTTCGTTAGTCCAACTCCTTGTTAATAAGGGTCGCACTAGTCTCTGCGCACGTGTTCTCCGCTGAACGTTTAAATTTCCTGTAGTATCAAATGTTAGCTTTAATTTGAGAAATATTTTAGGTTGTGGACATCGTTACTCAAGGTAGCGTAGCTTATACAGCCCGCTAACTAAAATACACAATTTCTCTCACTTTATTGTTGACGTGGTGATCAAACTCTTTAACACCAAAAACCATTTCGATGTGATTTCCAAATCCAAAACTCGCCTTTGTCTGCAAATTGCTACTTGAGCTTAAAATGTTGAGTCAATACAATGGTTTAAAAATGTCAGCATCAGTATTCTTTGTTTACGATCATATTAAGCAAATAAAATAAACGTCGGCAAAAGAAAGGTCGAAGAAGACGTGGCAGAAGGAGGTGAGAAAGTGATAGTAAGCATAGGCCTAAGATGGATCGATCCGCAAACGATAGAAGGCAGTGAAAAGAGATATGGAGGAGATATGAACTCAACTACAAAGTTCTACATCGAAAGGTAATTTTATATTTGTTTCGAAACCTGTTAGAATTAGTTGGCGAAAGGTTTATTTCTAGATTGAAAAACCAAATACGTAATAATATACAAGACGTTACATTTAAAATAATAAAGTAGGTGTCATGTTCACTACTTATCGATCGCCCTTTGTATACGGAAATACTCTTAAAAGATGCTCTCTAATGTCATTAGCAAATGTTAGCTTCCTACTATTTACGTAATAGCCGCAGTTTTACAATTCCGGAAGTTATCACACCTGTATAACATATGAATAGTCCACACACTTAAGGACTTCGTTTCCATAGTAACCTTTACATTTATTGCCAAAATTATTCTAAACATATTATTCTTACAAGGCGCAAATCATGTTTTGTTCAACCGGGAACTCAACCAGCTCCAAGTAATGCAAATTTTAAATATTTAATATGCCTCTTAGTGGCTTATCTAATATGAAAAGCTCCGCAAGAGGTTGTGACATGAAAAATTTCTAGATGAATTCAAAGTTTTTGAGTTCAGCGTGGCTTTTTCAGCGCTAATATCTAGTTCGGCACAATGGGAGGAATTTCTGATGAAAAGGTACGTGGAATATTTCTAATTAAGAAACAGCTTTGATTGGTAAATCTCAACAAATCCAATAAAATAAAGTACTTGTCTGATACCCTTCCAAAAAATATCTCAATAGCTTTGTTTTGCATGCAGAACTCCGGTTAAACCGGAAGTACAACAACAGAAAATTCGAAATTGAATGCATTGTGCGCCATTACACTTGCCTGTAAAGCTTCATCGATACCATCCGTTTTAAAAATATTCGCTTGCTTCCATACTTTAACCAAACCTTGTATATGTAACTATATGGAAGAAGCCAACACAATGGGGGGAAAAGTATCACCGCAAACTGCCGACAAGACGTCGCGTCGCATTCCGCTTCTATATATGCATTTATTTTGAAGAGCAGGTACGTACAAGTTCATGATGCAATCTCGGTGATGCCGGACGACTTGGGCCCGCCGGCAATCTTCACGAATTGAAAGAGTTGATGTGATTTACCGGCTCGGCTGGTACCAGAGAATTCAATAGTGGTGAACTCGTACTATCGAACTAGGTATCTTTATTGTGTTACGATTCGCGTTGACTGTATTGTTGGGCATCTACTTGGAAGATATTGATAGTTTTCGACCTTGAGTCAAGGTCTTGTGTCGCAAAGATGTAAATAATTTTCCTCTATTCTAAATGATGCTGGAAAGATACCGGGAAATATACTTACTTTTTCGGTTTTTGCTCTGATAAAGTGGCAAATATGTCGAAAAAGGCTGAAACATGGTAAAAAATTCGTTATGGGAGTACTGTATTTAAGAAAAATAGGAAATCGTTTGTTACAGTGTTTTGCTATAATTCCCAGCATCGAAGTTAGCAGGCTTTGTGATTGCAGTGTGTCAGCTCGGTCAGTGTTAACTTCTCTTGTAGCTGAGAGATCAATTTCGGAAGCGGAAATTCTTTCTTTGGGCTATTATCTTTGAAGTATGAAGAAAGATGGTCAAAATCTCAGAAAACTTTTTAATTATTCAGAGATAAGTTCTACTCAGCGCGAAATCAGACGATACAAGTTTAATTTCTTAAATGGAACTTCCTGTATGTTATTACAGTTTAGAATGCTTCTATATTAGTACTTTTACCAATATTATTAAGTGAGAAACATTGAAAATTTATTTAAATCAACTAGTGACTACCAGCTGGGCATCGCAATGTTTGATCCAATGACGATAGTAAGAAATGTGGGGTAGTATGGCAAGCAACGCTAAATTATCGACACACTCCGCACCGCATAAGTTTAATTAATTAATCCGGGACAGCTATTTCGAGGATGCGTCGATCCTCATTTTCAGCCGTTAACCGAATGATTTGAGAAAAAACTCTGCCTGTTCTATCGCTATTCTCGAGAAAAAATATTGTTTACAAATACCTACTTCTGCCACCTACATACCCTAAAACTAAGACCTGCGAGAAATACGGAAAGGCAGATGAAAGGGTCTCTTGTCATTGTAATACGAAACATAAAACATGAGTGCCCCTTACCCTAATAAATCAAATAGAATTGAGTATGTTTTCTCTATTCACCGACTTTGTGTTGCTTTTCGTGTAAATAGTTTCGTAAACGTCTAATTCCCGCAGCGAGGTTACGTTTAATACGTACGTATTTAAACAGAAAGTATATTTGAGCTGAATATAATTATGTTTCTCAGTGTGTCCAAACTTTGTATGTGCTTCTCTCTTTTCTCGCATTCCTCGTAATATTATTTGTACGCTTTTCGAATATATTTACTAAAAAAAAACGTCAATGATAGTCGTTCAAGAACATTCTATTCGTTATTGGCGCATTTAGTCTTATATTCAGTTACTTCTCAGCCTAAAGAATATATGTAAACATGCACAGCTTAACAGGTTCCCTGTACACTATTCGCTCGAAATACACCTTGATCTGAGGAGTGAAATTTTCAATGCAGTAACATTCTTGACAAGGTCGATTTCATTCATATTCTTGGTATCAATTTTAATTCCATCGTACGTAAAAACATTTTATTCTAAACTGCAAAGTATAACAGAAACTAATATGTGGTAAGTTCTACACTCTCGAAAGTTATTGAATTTCATAAACTTTGTGAAATTTTCAGTTTATAGATACCTACGTACACTGCCGTTCGGAGAAGTTCGGTCGGTTAGTAAAAAACATGAAAAGGTTACAGAAACAAACGAAACTAAAAACAAAATGCAATTTTATTGTATGTACAGGTAAAAATGATAAAAATAAATAAATAAAAAGTTATTCTGGCCTACTATAACATAATGAACATTATATTTTTTTTTCATCGAAAAAACTTCCTTTTCTGTTAATCACCGCTCGAACTATTCTAGGCATTCTTTCGATAAGTTTTGTTAAAACGAATTGTGGAATATTAATCCATTCATGTTGCAGAATATTCCGTAAATGTTCTTGTGAAGTTGGGCATATTTTTCGGATCCTTCTGTCCAGTTCATTCCACAACAACTCTATAGGGTTCAAATCTGGGCTTTGTGGGGGCCATATCATTGCTTTCAGGGTGTGCTGTTCTTCTTGCTCCTTTAGATAGTTCTTACACACTAACGCAGTGTGTTTTGGGTCGTTGTCACGCATGAATGTAAAGTTACGGCCTATTATACGCAATCCTGATGGCACTGCATGATTCTGGAGTATTGCAAAATAATTCTCCTTCCTCATTACACCCTGCACTCTGCATAAATCTCCCATCCCAGCAAAGGAGAAACATCCCCACACTAACACAGAACTACGCCCTTGCTTCGCTGTAGGCACAATGCAGTTGGGGATCACTTTTCGGTTTTAGATTTTCGGACATAAACTCGTCGATTTTGCCCAAAAACCTCAAACTTTGACTCGTCACTTCAAAGCACGTGTTTCCAATCATCTAACGACCAATCTAGATGAGAACGGGGCTACTATAGCCGTTTTGCTCTGTTGCCCCGACGTAATAAGGGTTTTCGAATGGCAATGCGTCCATGAAGGTCCGCTTGTTGAAGTCGATGTTTTACCGTACTCGCCGAAACTTGTTCTTCACGGCCGCGATTGACTTCGGCTGCTATTTGCGGCGCTGTTAATTTTCTATTGCGTTTGCTTAATATTACAATTCTCAAACCTTCAGCTTTTGTTGTTTTCCTAGATGCTCCAGGACGAACACGATTTTCTATAGTTCCAGTTGTCCGATATCGCTTTATGATGTCATTTACTGTTGAACTTCTCATATTTATTTTTTCAGCAATTTGTCGTACCGAATATCCTTCTTCAAACAGCGTAATAATGCGTGAACGTTTTTCTACACTGATAGGCTTGCCATGTGCCATTTTGAAGTAAATTTATTAATTATTAAAACTTTCGCGCAAAAACGACAGATGCACACCAACACACGTTTAACAGTAAAACGAAGCAAATTTATATTTTTACGCCTGTGATAAATAAACAAGAATGATGCTGCGGTATATTTCCTAAATGTATTGTTCGTTAATAATCCCCAAACGACCCGTTTCAAAAGATCGGTACTTCTGAGAAATTCTTGGAATGATAATAAAAGGGACTTTATTGTGGTTGTCGCAATATTTCTACTTTACATAATAATTTATGGCTTTAATCCTTTAAAAGGAGCGTATGCTTAATATTTTTCTAATTTTATGTATTAATAATTGTATACAGTGTGATATAATAGATTTTTATTGTATGACCGAACTTCACTGAAAGGCAGTGTACATACGTCTTTAGACTACAAAAGAATTGCGCTCTTATTTGCAACAATTTAACTTCGTTTGATCCGATAAAGAATTATAATTTCCAACAACCGTTCGCACATGTTTTTGGTAAATAAAACCTATGTATGGCTACCTTTTCTAATGCTTACTCAACAAACGTATCGTTATCCGCATCGACGATCTAAACCAAACTCAATTCCAGTTTTAAACCTAATTTCCACATTTCCGCCAACCGCATAACGAAGATTTATTGCGCGAGTAATAAAAGTTATTGTCTAAATTACCATTTTATTACAATAAATTTGTCGTACGTGAAAAATATTAGCGCACGGTTCTAGGAGAAAGGACAAGTCTGCCGCGTTAATTAAGCGCCGCGTTGATGTCATTTAAATGTTCCAGACATTCATCCTTTCTCACTGTCACGGTGTCGTCGCTTTTGTTAGAAAAATCAAACAAGAATTAACATAGTATTTCATGCGGCCGCCGGCAGCTTTTCACACGCGATCATAATACATCAGCGAGTTTGTCATTTTAACGACAAATATCGGATGCGTATACGTTGATGTAATATTACCAATAAAAGTTTTTAATTAGATCATGTTCGCTTCGGAAAATAACATGCACCGCTTTTTGTAAGAGTGTATCGAATTTCCTTCTTGCTTGTTGTGCCTTTAGAATAACATCTGCTTCTGAGAATTATATACATAAGTAACGTTCAACTTAGTATTGTTTATAATTCCAGCTCGTTTTTGGGCGAACCTATATACAAGATTTTTGTCTATCTGTTGAAGTCCACGCGACTGAATCAAGCTTTTATGCTATTATATGTAATTTCACCTTTTCCTTTTGAACTCTTCTGTAATAATGGCAAATCTTGTATATCATCCTGCCAATACGGTTTCGCTAAAAGTTGTTCAAAAGATGTCATGTTATGCATTTTTATTCAAGAAAAAGCTGAAATCTTAGGTGCAGGTTGTAATATAAGTTTGCGCTTTAGTCAGTGGCGTTTCTAGGATACGGCAGGGGGGCTACACGCATCCACGCCAAAGCCAAAATGTAAAATATATGGAAATGTTATATAATTTTATAAATTTTTGTTCATTGTGTGTTCCTTGAAGTTCAAGTTCAATTCGCGAGGTTATGAGATCGGCAGTAACGCCATCGACAACTACTAGTTACCATAGTTAGTACGCATAACCCAAAAACTCTTGTTTTGAAAATTTCACTTCGATTGAATACTTTTACATATTTGAAAAGGAATGGGGAATCCAGAGGTAGCACGTGCTATACATTAATTTAAAACATATGGCATTGCAGCAGAAAAGGTAATAATCTATTCCTGCTATTATACAAAGTTGGCTGTGCAAAAATACCAAACTTCTTTCTTCTGACGCCGCGTTTACCTAAACAGTTCGTTGTTAAGCAATGTACTCACAACAATCTGTTGTTAGAATCTAGAAGCGAAAATTATACTTGTTATCTACGATTATTTAATCTTGTTTTCTTTCATATTCTCGTTTTTCGTTTTGGTATCGTTTTCCCTTATTTTTACCTGTTTTACTAATTATTATTATTTTTTACTTTAAAACTAAGTTGAAGTACAAGTGTGGCATCATCAGACTCGCCCTCCCATTACTTCTTCGAAAATTAAAAAATATTATGCTGTGAAGTACGTGCACAATCTGAATTTTCAATTTTATAATAATTCGATTTTATGTTTAAAACCTAACAGTACTACATTATTTAAATATTAAGGGGGCCCAAAGTTGTAATTATACGAGGTAAGTTTAGTTATTGCTATGGATAATGAGAAGGTGAGATAAGTTTCTAAGTTTCATTATCCTCTCTATGCCGGTGAGCCTTTTAGTCTGACAACTAACCCCCTGATTTGCCATACGAACGTTGCCCGAGGAATCATCCTAATGACGGGCAAGTGTAGCTATTCGTGCAGGACAATTGCAAAGGAAGTATTCCAGTGATTCGTCTTGGCAGTCACTACTACTATGAGAGGTCTTCGGCTAGGCCCATCTTGCAGCTGTACATCTTTAGCCGGCAATGCCCAATCAGAATCCCAGCAGCCATGCGAAGATCTGTTCTGGGGAATTTCAGGTACCTTTATCCTGTGCACTTCTTAAGATACGTCAAAATGACTTTAGCGATTTAGCAGGAACAGATGTCATTCGATTCCTTGGAGAATTTTTCAAGGATATTATCCTTTCACAATGCGCATTCACGGGCGTCCTGGCCCGAGTATAGTAATGCTTGGAACGCTCCCGGCCAGCTTGTCCAGCTCGTCATTGCTAGGATTACCATTGCGGCCCTCCAACCATATTACATTAGGGATAGAGCTCTGTGCCTACAATCTTAAGATAAGATAAACAGTGCGCTGTTAGGGCCAGCACCGATATATCCACTTGGAGAGCGGTAACTTTGTTACTTCGTACCGGTGATGCCTTTAGGTGGGGCTCCTTTTGTAGTTCCTTTGTTGTCTGTTGATGTGTGAAAGGTTTGTAAGATTTATCGAATGAAATGTTATTCCACCTCTGACTACTACACCAAGAGGCGACAGTTAAAGCACGGTCTCCATAGCAGTTGTTGGCGTTCATCTTAATACGCTCGTGATACATTAGTAGTTTGGTTGCGCCCACGTTTCCTGCACTATGCCACTGAGCGTCTGCGCCGTACAAACATATTCGCCCCCGATTACATAAGCATCTGCCCTCTTGATGTCGAAGTTTACTCATTTTTCTGAATTCAAAATTCGTCCGACTTCCTCAATGCAAAGTGTCAAAAAATCTTACCTTCAAACATTTCTTAGTCATATTCTTCTACCTATCCCTTAGTCCGAGCGAGATGGATAATTGAGATGGAGTTATAAGTCATTAATTAATTAATACATCAAATATAATATCGCAGCACAATGTATTTATTTGGATATCGGCCAAACTAGGACAGAGGCTTATGTTTAAGCATTGTGTTTGGAGATAGCGTAACTTCTCTTAGTATGTCTTCATGATAACTCAATCAGGTATGAAATTCGAGGGATTTATGTTTCGTCTCTGTAAGGATTTTAAGGATTGTTGTGTGGCAATTAGACCATTGCGTACATTTCCGCCGGCATACATCCTTACAGTTGTATTAATGTAAAACCAAGTCTCAAATTTATGAAAATACGGTCCTGCTGAAATATTCCTGTGCAGTGACCTAACAATGAATTGATTCTAAACAAGTCTCCTTACCACGCAAAGCTATTAGCAAACTTCACCAACAACGGTTCACTTTTTCCCGGAAATTGAGGGAGCTAACTTTGAAAACCGCACAATTTAGTATCGGTTGTAGGATAGGAACGGAACATATAGTAATGAACCAGGTAGAACGCATTAAAGCGGGAGCTTGCCAATTTGAATTTATTCACGGAGAACGGTTGAGCGTAATGTGAAAAGTATCACGCAAAGAGGGAGCTGTTATAAGCTATAAGTTGCGCGGGAGATTCGCATGTAAATTTCTTATACATAATAGGGAGCAATTTTAGAAGCAACGTTAGTTTAATTTCATATTTTCTTAGTTCTTGCAGTAGCTAATTATTTGATGTTAAGCAAATGTGACTGAGTAGAAATCACTATTCAAAAAATCTAACTCCTAAAAAAGAAGAAGAAAATATATACAGCTCAGCGATACAACAAACTAAGTCTGCAGAAACGAGTACATTTTCCGTGCGCTTCACGAAATTAGCAGAGGCTAGACAGTCTCGCGTTTTGTCAATATGTCGACTCATGAAACGAATAAACACGAGTCTGTCTAATTTCTGCTAATTTTGTGAAGCGGAGCTAGTTTCTGCAGGCTTACAACAGACTGTTCCTGGCTATAACAGAATTAGGCGCTGTGTTTCCACCAGGGTTGGTGGTAGATTTTTCTGGGGAGCCCTTTTACGGCGATGGAGTGCGAATCATAAAGCTGTGGACCATTTTATGCATTATTAAATGCTTCAAAGCTTACAAACCACGTTTGACCGTCACCGCATGGTTTTAGAAAAGACAATAATATGGTTTTTAATTGCCATTAAACAGAATAAAAATTACAGCTCTGCTAAGGAGAGATGTCTGAAAGGCAGTGAACTCTATGCTACGTATTTGGAACGGCGATTTTTAATTTGAAAATTGTGGAACCGGATGTTAGGTATTTCCTTCTCAGTTTTACTTGTACTCTCTTATAGCGATATCGCATTTAACAGCCAGTGTTTGTCGCTTTTTTAAGCATTTCCAGTATTTTAAAGTTTTCAATCCGTTAAACATAGTGCGAGTTCAAATTGTTTGGGTATTGGAGAATACAAAGGACAGTGAAGTTGTGAAATAAGATATTTTAAAAAACAACAATGGATTAGCGAGCATAGACAGATGTACAATATTAGAAAACTATGTAATTCTTTAAAATGTAGTTTTCGCTTTGATATTCTATATTTTCAAAAAACAAAAAAAAATAGAACGGTAAAGAAGCCAAAATAAAGCAATAAATGATCAAATTAATATTGTTCAAAAATGACAACAATACCTCGTAAAGATTCATAAAAATTTCAATGTTAGCGTAACTACTTAGGTAAACTACTTCTGCTTTCCTAACTTTATTTACTTTAACTTCATTATTTCTCTTTAAGTTAACGAGATAGACAAGAAGGGAAATACCTACGACACCGTTCCAGTTACGTGGAATGGAGTTCCTCGCTGTAATGCCAAATTACTTAACCTAGAAGTCAAGTAAAATGAGTAGAAACTAAACGGTACCTAATTGTGGTAACAAAATTAACATTACAAAATAATATTATTAAAATCGTTCATGCGCAAACAATATTATTTCCAAATCGTTGAGTCACAAGTCGGAGAACCATTTGTAGAATACTTAATAAACATTTTGAGATTTATATATAAGAAATAAAAGAAGAAGGTATAAAACCAATGACTACATATTACATTAAACAAATAGATAGAAACTCTACAGAGCGTGACTATTCCCAAATCCCCTTTGCTTTGTAGCCATTATTTATATCATACGGTTTATTTTAATTAAAATGTTTTAGACTTACAAAATACATCATCAGGGTTTTTTACAAGTAAGCCCGACAAGAGTTGACGCACTAGACCGAGAAGAGAACTATGTTTGATGTTTTTAGACTTCAGGGCAGCCTTCAACAGGGAAAACACTTCAGAAATATAGAATTCCAAAGGAGGCAGTAATTACGACCTTTCTTATTTTCTTTCGAATTCTACATAAAGAGGTCTTAGGCTAAAGTGCCGGTAGAAGGAGAAAGATCGAAAGTATTACTGTTTATATTGATAGTGGATGTACTGCTTCAGAACAAGAAAATAGGCAAGCGACAATCAAACAACAAATTAGACTCCTTGCCAATGATATTGTGTTGATCAAGGATTCATCAGAAAATGCAAAAATTAGCAAATATCTAGCATGTGGGATGAATAAGCTAGAAGTGGACGTCAGTATAGACGAAACCAAATATATGGTTGTAAGAGGACGAAAAGGCGGTATAAAAATAAATGGAAAGGAGCTGGAACGAGCAAGTATTCTAACGGAAAATGCAGAACAGTGTAACAAGAAGAGCAACGAGAATACATTTAGAAAAGGAAGAAATAGACCAGAAAGTGAAGTGCAACATAAGGACGAATAATCAATAAATCCATCCCGTCGTAGATGAGAAGATGAGATGAGATGAGAAGAATAAGCCACAAAACATTATGTTAACAAACGAAGATAGACAATTGAAGTGGTTTCGACACGTAGTAATAATGGAACAAAACAGACTAGTTGAAAGAAATAACAGACGCAAGAATAGAGGAAACGAAAGGAAGAATACCAAGGAGACAGAATAAAATGGGTTTAAAGGGGGGAAAAAGAAATTAATAAATTAGCCAGAGATAGGAAGTAATAGAAGGAATGGGTGAGAGGCAGCTGAGGAGGTCGACACTCTTATAGTATCAGGGTCTTGTCGTTTTACAATTAGAATACTCTGTTCGCGGTATAAATAAATATGTTCTGCTTTTACCTAAGTTACGATCATATTGTTCAAATCAAATTTTTCTCCTTTTCTTAATGTTTTCGCCTCTCGCTTAATATAGCACACTTTCATCTAGAATATGAGCCTTAATTAAATCCAAAGGTACTGTACTGTATTATCCGCTCATATAGTTCAGCTTTAATGTAATACATTGTGCTTATAATTGACTAAACTTGGGTTGAATTACATCAAACGAGATTATAACTCGTACTTCGTGCCGTACACAATCAACCGTTTACTTGACCGCAAAACAATCAACTCCATGTAAGCATACGTCTAATGTCCCTTATACGGTGAAGCAAAATAAGGTTAGATCTGTCGAAAAATGACTTTCGGAACAGGTTCCCTTCTAAAGGTGTGGAAACGAAGTAGACGTACGGGCGTAACACACTTATTGATTAGGCTGTCGTGCTCTGCTCAAACATTAATCCACTTTCTTCTACTTTCGCTTGTGCAACAGTAATTTATTGACGTTCCTTTGGTCTCGTTACCTGGTAAACGCGTTTTTCCTCGGCTAATGCTTCTGACCTTGCCGTAATGCCCTGCCGGTGTTCCTGCCTTTTTATATTCGACTTAATTACATCCAATGTTTACGCTGGCGAGGTGTTTCCTACCCTCGTATTATGAATTCTGATCGTTTTATTACCTTTATCATTCGTATCACAAACGCTAATGTTTTATATCGTAAATGGTAACGTTGTTTAGTTTGCGCGGACCGCAAGCCGTGGTATCATTTACATTAAACAAACGTAACGGTAAAATTTAATTGCGCGTATTCATATTTATGCGATAGCTACACACGAAAAGATTGATGACGAAATTATTAATGACCTGATGTAATATCCTTTCTTGTTGTTTCCAACGCGTGCTCTAAAAAGGCGAAAAGAGAGGGAATATATAGAGCACATGTTTTATAGAACCGCTATTAATTTATTACGGGCAGTAATAGATTTATGACAAATGAGCAAATGAAAACAGGGGCAGTTTTGTGTGAATAAATTCGAAAATTGCTTCAATAAAATTAATCTCCGAACCGATTGTGAGTGTCATATGTTAGGTATTGTAAGGCGGTGATTATTTACAGAGGGGATGACAATTTTAAGACGCAAATATATGGAATATAATAGAACGACGAATTACCATTTTCCCAGCGGGAGGTGTAATTTGCAATTTCTTCGGATTCAATGAAGATATCTTTTCAATTTTGATGAATGTCGAGGTAAAAATGATTGAATTGAATTGAAACCGTTGTGTTTCTAATCACCGCATTTTTTACATAATCCCTGAAAAATACAGTTTTTTGAAGAGTCGTATTACAAATATAAATATAGGATGAACCAGGAAATAACAAGAAACGTTGTAATAGAAGGAATAAATTCAGAGCGGCTGGAATTGTAAGTTGCCCCAGTTAAAAGATTCGCTTTTTGGAAGTAGTGAAGGCGTTGAGTAATATCTCATCAGGAATCAGTTAAAGTCTCTGCAGGAATACCTTTTATTTGTTGCATTAGATCTTCAGTGTTGTTTAATCCCCTAACATAAACTTTATTTTTCAAATCTCCCCAAAAGAGACAGATCAAACGAAGTTAAGTCAGAGGACCTAGCTGACCACTCAGTTGCTCTTCTTCTTTGCTGTCGAAATGGGATAGCGTGTTTTTATTTCGCTATATCTCGTTTAGCATTATTTCGCAAAATTCAGTTTTGCATTTAAGATGATTTGATAGGCTTCGGCTTGTAGGAAAGAAAGAACTTCTTGCTGACACTTTTCTGTAGCAGCTCTTAGTGCAGCAATTTTAGGGTCGGATTTCAGATTTCTTAAGGCTAGAGTTTCTAACTTCCGAAGCTTTGATCTGATTCAACCTCCATCTTGGGAATTCAGAAACGATAGGAAATTATTTAAGGATTCGTGTCCATGACGCTTTGGCTTAAACATGTGAGATAATAGGGCTTGCCGCTTGAACGCTTCCATAAAGACGTAGGCGACGACAGGAGACAGAGATTCTATAGCTGCGCCCCTGAAACTTGTTCATAATAATTATCATGAAGCTGGAAATAGGTATAAGGAAAACAAGCTCCAACGAAGTTAGCTAGATCATACGGTTCGTCATTAGAGATGAGGAATGATATGGGTGAATCGACATCAAAGCTGACATGTAAATCACCGGCATCTACCGCCAAGTTTTTCACTGGTTTGATGAAATGTTGGGAATCTCCGGTGAAAGAGTCGCTGTGTCTAGCGTAAGGTTCGAGAAGGTTAGCAAACTACTTCGATAATTTGTTGACAGGGCTATTGGCAGTACTCACACATTCTCACTCAATTCCCGAAGCAACTTTGGGCAACTTCTTGATATTTCCAAAGCGGGTAATCTGTATCTTGTCGAGGGTATATTCAGCATCACGTAAATATGCAAAGACCATCTGTATGTATGTAGAAAGTTAGTCGAAAGCGTACAAGTGTTTGTGGGTTTAACTCATTCCAACTACGATATTTAAAATACATTCTCCGTGTTCATTATCAAGTTAGAGTAGATTTCGTCCTTGTTTTCGTCGAGTTTAGTTTTCAATTTTCCTCATAGGTCCCGGCGTCGACTACTCCGTGCTAGATTTGCGTTTAAATTACAGTTTGTCGTTTCATAACAAGTTCAGGAATTCCACTGCCACCGCTCGGATGGTAGTTTGTCTTTCTCTACTTGTGTGTGCTTCGGCGAATGTACATGTATGGATTCGTGCAATGATTTCCTCCAAATTACGGTTTCATATAATACAAACATTTGTATTATTTCCTCCGGTCCCGAGCTGGACGCAACGTACACTTGACATAACAGCGTTACAATGAAGTAATCCGTGTAAAGTGTACCGAACGCCTGTTTGTTGTCTCTATGCGAAATATTGCAAATATTTAGCAAGCTCTTCTCCCACTCGCTTTAGCTATACAATCTCGAACCTGCAACCGTTCCCGTTTATGGATTGAATCCTTAAAGCGGCGACAGTAAGCGCAAGCCTTTTAGCGGCATAGGATTTGTTGAAAACAGTTGCAAACAAGATATTTATTCGAAAAATCGAGTAACTCCGATGTAAACGGGTGACATCGCGCAAGATAGAAGGAGAACTTAATTTCGTCTAGACATATCTGAGCGACGACGCATAGAACGACGTGAGCGCCTGGCAAAAAACATTTCAATATCATCTTTTCCATCAGATCTTGAACTCGTTTATTCTGGAGATGTTGCAAAGTAGTTTAATGGAGACGTCAGTAGGAGATATTGTCAACATTCATATATTGAATGTACGTAAGTGGAAGCACGTACAAGGTTCTGCCGAATAAAACATTGGAGACGTTTGTATCTATCTGGTCGTCAGTTTTGTTGCTAAAATTGAAAATGCAATGATGGCACAATATGGTGGTGATGCGATTCTACAAATTTTTAAGTACAAAAGCTTGTTTACGGTGTCACCTAACGAGATTCAAAAGTTTAAAATGCAGAGTAACCGCCATGCACAGCACAATTTTAAGAGAAGAAGTTCCTTTTCAAAAATTGAAGAATTATACTTCGCGGCTGAAGATTGACTAATAAGCGGGGCAAATTCACACACACACATTCATTTTCATTGATTCAATGAAATCGAATTGGTAACAACAGACCTGCAAACAACGGAGCATTAAAACAACTTTTTTAATTATCTTTTACCTATAGGACAGCATAAAATAACAACTGCCAGTAGAATTGCGAATATTACGTCTTTAATTCGTTTAAAATTCAGCTACACCTACATCAAACCTCTCTGTATGATCAATCGCGAGTTTAACAAATTACATTTGCACCCGGCCATCGCAGCACCCCGTAGGTCTCACGTCGCGTTGAGACGAACATTTCTGGAAAATCGTGGCTGTAGCTGGCAAGTTGTTGGCACTGCTCGAATCTTGTTTTTGCCATTAACCCATTTAGGGCCCGAGTGTCTCCCCGTAGTCACCGTGACAAATTGAATTTCAGCTGAAAAGCTTAAAAATGCATCTTGTTTCTGTTCCCGCGCGGAAGATGAGAGAAACAGAAAAGTGCGGCTAACAAAAACGAGGAGAAAATTAATGGCCACCTTCAAGTATTTGTACACACTCCCTTAGACATTGTAAATTATAAAAAATGTAAGAGAATTATTCTTTCGTTTACTTTAATGTTGTGTTGTTTCGCAAACATTGTAAGCATTGCATATTTAATTAAGACGTGATACAGAGTGTTGTGAATTTTAGAAATCTTCTGGCCGTATCCGTAAGTAGTAAAAATTTCGCTAATTTTAAAGCATATTTTCACTCAAAAAAAATATTGATCAAAAGAACCGCTTTTCGATCATTTACACACGCACTTCTATCACTCTAGCGTAGTAAGTTAACAAGAAACAGCAAGGAAGTCCAGGATAGACTCGGTTAACGGTATCATAATTGTGCGACCACGAACATTCCATTTAATGAATACAATAAAAATTCCGATATTATCATTTTATATACCGCAAGAATAACATTATTAATTTCGAGAATGTATCCTTGCGAGTTTGTTTCAAAAATTTCCACGACGGAGTTTAACATTTTTACGTTCGATGAGACGAATAAAAGCGGCGGACAGAAGCTAAATTAAAAATAATTTCATTAATGAATACAGCTGACGTCGACGTTTTGCTCCGAAATCAGCACTGTTGCATTATTCACAATACAACCCCCTTTTCTCCTGCGTTAGCGTTCTTAACTCCTGGCGCGGCGATAAAAAAGGAAACCCATTAACCGACGCAATAGGTCGTTAAAATTTCTCCAACCTGGTCTGACGTTCAGCCAAAATAAAATCTGCCGCGCAGAAGACACAATGGTAATAAAATAGAGCTCCGAACGCTTGTGTTTATGATCTTCAACAAAAAGGAAAAACGGAATCGAAGAAAGGAGATGAGGATAGCAGCTGTCCATGTGTTGTGCGGTGTAGGAAAACGCCGCCGGTTTCATTGAAAATCTCTTGCGACAATAATGGGCTCGGGGAAAATGAGAAATTGTAATCGAATTGTAGATATGTTTTCTTATAATAAACCGGATATATTGGGATATAAAACAAAAAGACACATGTATCAGTGTAGGGTTTTATTATATTATTATCGGTTATAACCTCTTCTCTTTTTTCTCCCACTGCCTCTTAAGGGATATAGATAGGTAAGAGCTTAAATTACGAGATTATATTTCTAATGGAACGAATAGACGTAATTCTGTATCACGTAAGTATCGCTTAATCCACATCTGATACGCGATAACTTTCTACAAGACTAATTCTAAGCCACCTGCAGTTACACAACATACACTGCCGTTCAGTGAAGTTCGGTCATGCAATAAAAATCTATTATATCACACTGTATACAATTATTAATACATAAAATTAGAAAAATATTAAGCATACACTCTTTTCTAAGGGATTAAAGCCATAAATTATTATGTAAAGTAGAAATATTGCGACGACCACAATAAAGTCGCTTTTATTATAATTCCAAGAATTTCTCGGAAGTACCGATCTTTTGAAACGGGTCGTTTGGGGATTATTAACGAACAATACATTTAGGAAATATACCGCAGTATCATTCTTGTTTATTTATCACAGGCGTAAAGATATAAATTTGCTTCATTTTACTGTTAAACGTGTGTTGGTGTGCATCTGTCGTTTTTGCGCGAAAGTCTTAAGGAAATTTACTTCAAAATGGCACGTGGCAAGCCTACCAGTGTAGAAAAACGTTCACGCATTATTACGCTGTTTGAAGAAGAATATTCGGGGCGACAAATTGCTGAAAAAAATAAATATGAGAAGTTCAACAGTAAATGACATCATAAAGCGATATCGGACAACTGGAACTATAGAAAATCGTGTTCGCTCCGGAGCATCTACGAAAACAACAAAAGCTGAAGATTTGAGAATTGTATTATTAAGCAAACGCAATAGAAAATTAACAGCGCCACAAATAGCAGCCGAAGTCAATCGCGGCCGTGAAGAACAAGTTTCGGCGAGTACGGTAAAACGTTGACTTCAACAAGCGGGCCTTCATGGACGCATTGTCATTCGAAAACCCTTATTACGTCGGGGCAACAGAGCAAAACGGCTACAGTGGGCCCGTTCTCATCTAGATTAGTCGTTAAATGATTGGAAACACGTGCTTTGGAGTGACGAGTCAAAGTTTGAAGTTTTTGGGCAAAATCGACGAGTTTATGTCCGAAGATCTAACACCGAAAAGTGATCCCGGACTGCACTGTGCCAACAGTGAAGCAAGGGCGTAGTTCTGTGTTATTGTGGAGATGTTTCTCCTTTGCTGGGACGGGAGATTTATGCAGAGTGCAGGGTGTAATGAGAAAGGAAAATTATTTTGCAATACTCCAGAATCATGCAATGCCATCAGGCTTGCGTATAATAGGCCGTAACTTTACATTCATGCACGACAACGACCCGAAACACACTGCGTTAGTGTGTAAGAACTATCTACAGGAGCAAGAAGAACAGCACACCCTGCAAGTAATGACATGGCCCCCACAAAGCCCAGATTTGAACCCGATAGAGTTGTTGTGTAATGAACTGGATAGGAGGATCCGAAAAATATGCCCAACTTCACAAGAACATTTACGGAATATTCTGCAACATGAATGGATTAATATTCCACAATCCGTTTTAGCAAAACTTATCGAAAGAATGCCTAGAATAGTTCGAGCGGTGATTAACAGCAAAGGAGGTTTTTTCGATGAAAAAAAAATATAATGTTCAGTATGTTAGATTAGGCCAGAATAACTTTTCATTTATTTATTTTTGTCTTTTTTACCTGTACATACAATAAAATTGCATTTTGTTTTTAGTTTCATTTGTTTCTGTAACCTTTTCATGTTTTTTACCAACCGACCGAACTTCTCTGAACGGCAGTGTACATATCAGTAAATAAAACACCAATTCGCTAACTCACAAACACGCCTCCTATTCCGATAAATTTTAAGATAGTTTCCAATTAAGAGATCCTTTAATCTCTCTTTAAACTGGGTGGCATTTCCAGACTCAGGCAAGTCTCTTGGCGGGTTGTTGAAAAAATTTACGTCTACCATTGTCTAGGCAAAATCTCACGGCATCAGCGCAGAAACGCAGTTTTGATTTGACTGAGACAAATTACGTTACTCATTTAACACAGCTTGGACCTAGGAGATTTTGCTCGGTCTCTACAGCGAAGGTAGACTGAATTGTTTCCAGCCTAACACAGGAACCAAGTATTTTTTTGACGCAGTCCCCTGCTAAGTCTACTTTCTTCAGCGATGCACCCACCTCTTTAGTCCATCCAAATAGTAGTTGGTACCTAGTTCTTCGAAATTTTCATTTAAAAGGAATATTTTGTTAGGGAGAACCACAGTAATTGATAACGGGACTTTGCTTTGTTCCACCTACCACGCACAGATACATGTCCATATACAATTTTAGATATGTTAAGCTCCCGAAATATAAATTCATTTGCGTCTAAACATGAAACCGCCGCCATAATCATCCATCTTTCGAAGATATGATAACCGGTACATCAACGTACCGGTATACAAGAGTAACGCTCACATGTTTGACTATTTCAATAAATCTGAATGCATTAAATCCCCCCTAATAGGCGACCGTTTGTCACCGTAAAGCTTTTAGATCATCATCTTGTAATTACCGAATCAGGAGTGTCACGTATGCTACGGCCGAGCTTTAAATATAAAGGACACCGGAGAGCCCGGTTTAAAGCAGTTCATTTTGACCGAAGTCCACCGTCAGATCCCACACACACGCCCGCGTACTTACACATCGGATCGCCTATATATGTTCCCGTTTAATGGGCAATTTAATGGATTTTGTGTAATTGCTATCCTAAAGCAGGATATTACCTATACTAGCGTTTCCTCCATCTCGCTTCTTCTATAGCCTTCTTTATCATACTGATTCAGTACGCACGAAAATTATCACGCCGGCTCATAATTCCTCTCGTTTCGCAGTGTCTCCGTGCTGGTATATTAGAGGCGACATTTCGCTGTTGTTCCCAGATTAAGCATTGAGCAAGGTCGTTCGGGTTGCGACGCAGGTGTGTAAATTTGAATTTTTACTGCGAGGAAAATCTGTATATGTGACTCATTGCTGTGTTAGCGCAAGAGTCCATTATGCTGAGAATATAGTTGGTAATTGGTAACTTTTAAAATTGCCATATTAAGCAATATGGCATGTTTCTATTTTTTATCTAGGCCAGACATATGATCAAACTTTTCATATGTGCTCCAAGCTATACGGCACACGCGGTTTTCCAGAGAGATTTTTAGTTTAAAACTACAAAAGAATCTGCAGCTAGGTTTTAATGAATATATGTGAAGCAGAAAGTTCTTGCTGTACAGTAATGTAACGTGTAAATGGAATCATGTTCATTTTATATTAGAACATGCTTATCGTGAAGCCATACTTTGCATTGACTTCAGTCTCCTACAGGTGTTGATTCAAAAAATCAAAAATGACGGAACTTCCTTTAGACTGCATCATATCAAACGCTGCTGACAATCAACTGATGATTGTGTCACTGGTTTATATGAGGCTTGTAGAGAAAAAAAAAAGAGCAGACCTTATTTTTGATTACTTCTTGCTCCATTCAGGCTTTCACAACGTTCTGGAATTGTAAAATTGCGCCTATGGTGTAAATAGTAGGAAGCCTAAATTCTCGAATTACATAATTCACCTCACAGAATAATACCTTTTAAAAATACTTCCGCGTATACAGAATGATCAATAAGTTGCGAACAAGGCGTCTATTTTGTTATTTTAAACAGAATGCCCTGCACATTGTTATGGTTTTATTTCCTCCATGCAGAAATACATTAACATAACATTGGTTTGATTCAAGTATTTCTAACAAATTTCGAGATATTTATAATCTTAAACTTACATACATCTCCAAAACATCTTAAATGCGAATACAATATGGTGTACATTTTTATGGGGTTAAATTGTACACTTGCCCTATTTAGCTATTGTATTAGAACCCTTTCTAGCAGCAAATTTTGCCATATTGGAATACTAGAAACATAATTTATTTTAAATAGCGTTATAAGAGATGTTCACAGTTAAGTTCGATTCCTGCATTTGGGTATTGAATCGAAGTGATTTCTGGTGCTAGAATTGTCTATCTATCATCAATACTAAGACTGGTATTTTAAAGCTATTGATTTCAAATCTTGAGCGCAAGTAGATACCTGGAATTAAACGTGAGCATCGTAGAAATTGCATATAAATGTTAATATAGGTTGGTTATCATGGCATACCAACTCTTATCCACATTTTCAATTATAACCTACGAAAAATGTTTTAAGCATTCGTTAACACCTCAAAACTTACCACAAACTAAACGATTTACTTCACACCACTTGCGGAAATAACTTTTAGCGAAGGAAGTACGGGAATTAAGCAAAAGTGAACCTTAAAAACTAAAGAAAGCGCCAATAAACAGTACAAAATGGACGTTAGGCAACGGTGTATTTCCAACGTTGCACGCCGAGACCAAATTATTGCTAAAAGACCGAGAAACAAAAACTGTTTTTATGTGAAATCTGATAAGGGTAATACTATAGCCATTTTAGATAAGGAAGATTATTTCAATCGAGTTAATACAATATTGTCAGAAAGTTCTTATTTAAAATTAACCAAAAATCTTCTCTGTCTAAAATGATCGCAAAAACCAAGAAGGCTATGCTAGATTGTAAGGCTGTCCTGAGCGACAGGTTAAGGTATAGACTAACGGTATCAAATCTTGTGGTACCTAAGATGTACTGCTTACCTAAGATACACAAGCCAGGAAAGAGCATGAGACCAATTGTTTCCAACATCAACAGTCCTACTTATTTGTTCTCCAGGTGGTTATCTGACAAATTGAACAAATTACCAGTACAGATTTCTGATTTTTCATACGCGTTTATTGAGAAAATTAAAGACTTTGAGCTTACCGAGAACGAAATTTCTTTTGATGTAAGTCCTTATTTCCTAGCGTTCTGGTCAATTTAACGTTGGAATATTTAGAGGAACTTTTGTTTGATAACCTGATGGATAGTGAAGAGACAATTAGTTAAATTTCTTTGAGCAGACTTTCTATGAGACAAAATTTTTTCCAGATCAACAGCACATTGTATCAACAAACTGAAGGAACAGCAATGGGTAACAGCTTATCCCCTTTTATGCCTAATCTCTTTATGGGTAAATTCGAAACTAAGCTTAAACACATTTTGGACTATTTTCCCAGGGTTTGGACCAGATATGTCGATGATATTTTTTGCGTCTTTGACACCGGCAAATGTTCAATAACCGATTTCTTCGAACAACTAAATTCTAAATTTCCCTCTACTAAATTTACCCACAAAGAGGAACAAGACAATAGGATTCCTTTCCTCGATATGTTAATAATAAGAAATAAAAATAATAGTATAGAAAACCTACTAGTAACAATAGATTCATCCCACAAGATTCCAATCATTCATAGGAACACAAACTTTCGGTTAACTTTTTGGTGCATCGTTTGCTTAATTTTCCTTTAACTAAAGATCAGTACCAAAACAAATTCAAAGAGATTATCAAAATTGCCAACTTTAACGGATTTTCTGAAGAGGTAGCCTATAATACTATTAGGAAACATAAGAATAGGATAAGAATTAGAAACATAACCACTTTAGAATGTAATAACAATAGTAATAAAAAATTTGTTAAACTACCCTTTTTTCCAAGTTACACGAAAAATCTTTTCTAAAATTGATCGCAAAATTGTTTATTCTTCAAATAACAACCTCGGAAACCTTTTAGGAAACTCGAAAGACCAAGTGGATAACATGGAAAAATCAGGAATTTGTAAAATATCATGTAAAGATTGTGATCAAGTGTTGGGCAAACAAAAAGATCAATCAGAATTAGGTACAAAGAGTACTAAATTCAGAAGATTTGACAAATCCAGTGTTGCCCTGCATATGCTTGAAAACAGACATAATATTGACAATGTTTAGTTAAAAACGTAAACAGCAATGTACAGTTAAATTGTTATGAAGGCCTGAAAATTTACAAAAACAGAAAGATTTTAGTGAATTCAGATTAAGGATCGTTCAAGCCGTTTCAGCCTTTTCTCTTTGTTAACGGTAGCGTGACCGCGGGTAATCAACCGTAACGATATTTTGTATAAATAGGTTAATTCTTGGCTTAGTTAGTTAGTTCAGTATTGTTGCTGAAGATGAAAGCTTAGCTATTGAAACGTGCGTACATGTTCAGTGAAGTGTTTGTGGTAAGGGGTAATAGTGAAGTGTTTCAGGAATTTAACTAACCTATTAATTAAGGAACTAATCGCGGCTATTTCCTGTTATCCACAGTGGTTAGAATCGTTCGTAATGTACCTACTACTAGTATTTGTTTCCTTTCTATAGATATTTGTTTAATAGGAGAAATGGCACAAATCGAAAAAAAATTACAAGCAAAATGTAGAAATACATTGTTTAAAACGTTCACTGTTTGTTACCTATATTTATTGATTTTTCTATGTATTATATTCGATTCCTTATCAAAACATTCATTCAATTACATCTCGAACAGGAATATGTTCTAGCGTTTTCCATAAAATTGTTATTTCAAGAGTCATTTCACTTGTTACTATTTAAATGAAACACAATATGCATGTATATATTCCTCTGAACAGAGACAAATAAATTTAAAGCTCTCAGCATGTTTAAATGTTTCCTGTACATGCATATATAACCGTATGCCATTTTAAGATAACTTCTCGTTATAAAGTATTCGAACAGAGAGAACAATAACAATAATACGTATTGTGTAAGCGTAACGAGTATGTTATTTTTATATTCACCTTTGTTGAGAATACTCGCGGAGAAATAAAATTCCTCCCATAAATTATGACATTTACCAGGTTCACCCCTTTCTACTTAAAAAAATATCACGTTATTCTAGCAAGCAGAAACGATTTTAAAGCCAGATGGTTTTCAGCCGGTATATCACGAAAAACTCATTTGCGTCTCACCTAACAATGATATCTGCAGAGAACCGTATTTAAATTGGAATAAAAGGCCCATTTTCCGTTGCTCCGACGCCCCGGCGTATAACAGTTTCGGGGCACGTTCTAATTTCGTACGATTAGAAGGTGCATAACAAGTGAATTAATGCGCGCGATAGAGGTATATATTCTCACTTTCCATTTCCTAGTTTTCCACCCTTGAACGCTAACGGCGAGATTAATAGACTGGAATATCGTTTGCGAGTGCTAGATGATGCCCAACTCATTTTTCATCGCGTAATTGACCCGTTTGTTCGCCGACCAACATACACGGGATGTATATAAAGTTAATAGAGGAAGAAAGTTGATTTATTACTAAATATATATTACGACGATTAATATCAATTTGAATTCATTCGAGCAGGCAATAGTAACATTTCCTTCCTTACTATTATTATTATATTTTTTTTAATAAGAGTTTGTTTCATTAAGATTACATTAACATTGTAATAAATTACGGTCGCAAAATAGCACTTATTACAACGTTTATGGTTTTTTGATGTACCGGAACACACAAATTAAGGGGTGAGAGCAAAAATATTTTGAAAAAAAATTTTTTGGTTTTTTCAAAGAGGTTTACTATTTTTCTACTATAGCTCCTTATGGGATATATTGCAGACACATTGGTTGGTGTTTCGAGAGGTAATGATATACATAAGTCGAGAGACAAGTGATATTGTAAGGTGGAAAAGCATTCGGAGCAACGTTGATAACGCCGGGTAGGCAGAAACGTATCCGTTGAGTAGTGCTTTCGCGCTTCACGTCGCTGCTGCCGTGAGTGTTTCCATCAATACCAATTTTAGTGAAATATTTTTTTGATGGAACACCATATTTTTCGAACTTAAACATGCCCAAGCATTGGTTTGCAGAACGCGATACCGTCACTGACCACTATTCTTTTTCCCTTTTTCCATTGTTCCACAAGTGGCTTTGTCCACTTTCTCTCTCAAAACAAACACGCTTTAAAATTTTGATAGACATCGATTAAAGAACAATACTCTTGGTCGGGAGCGCACATCGTCATAGAATTCTTGATTTAAAAAAGGGGCAATATTCTAAGCCCTCCTGCATGATATGATTTTTTGGACCAATATTTCAGAATAATTGCAACAAATTTAGGTAAATATGTTAGGTCTTTAGCATGCACGAATTAATCTGATGCAGAAATATTAAATATTTATTAACTTGAAGGAGATACACTTAAAAAACACCCCATTATTATTTAATTTCTAGAAATAGAACATCCTACTTTAAATTTTCCGACAATAATAACATTTCTGCTACTAGCAATTGGTATTAAGAGAATCTTTGTTCGGTATCCTTTCATAAGTATAATTTATCTCTTACGGAAGCGAAGCCATGGTGATTTTGAATAACGCTAATTTCGCTTTTAATCAGCGCTTATTAGGAGGCACCCTTACAATATTTTTAAACAGTTAAGAAGAGTAGAAGCTTAGATTTAAGTAATTTGATTAACTTCATTGGAGTTTACATAAACGCCAAGAATAGCTGTAAAAAAAGATAAAGACATTATGAGCGAAACTTGAATGTCGCAAAAGCGGAAGAGGGATAACATGACCGATATAAAAGCACCTGGATTAGCAAGATTGCAAAGAATGAAAAACAAACAGGTTTTAATGATATAGAAGCAAGACGGGCGAATAATTAAACAGAATAATTAAAGCGAGAAACAAAGAGAAGAGGTAATGGTTTTTTTTTTCTCGATAATGAATACCTTGGTATACTGAACAGGTCTTGTTACGTCCGTTTAATATTATCGTGGAGGGAAGCAATTTCGACCCGTAATATCCAATACTAATTAATTTCATATTGCATACTCCACTTTACTCATCTCAAAGTTCTATAGCCTAATTTCGTCCCTTTCAACAATACTATTATTGTTTGTCCTCCCCAAGGTCTCTTTCTTCTTCAGCGGTGAGTTTTAAGCAACGAAGCCGAAGCTGTGTTTTGATGCTTTTCTCGTCTTGTTTGTTTGCATTCTCGTCGCGAATTGTTTGTTTCTGATTGTCTCGAAGGGACGATATAAATATTTCTGACTTTAATCCCGTCCTTCTATACACACAGACGCAAACGCAATTTTAAGCGGAAATATAATTGCAATTGTCGAGAAGATCGATGAGGTCGCTGTGTTACGGAAGATGTATACCGTACACATTAGATTAGCGTTAAGGTTCAATCTTCTTTCATCTCCTTTAATGAGAAAGCGTTTGTTGTATTCAAGAGTAGCCGTACCTTTGGCTTGATAAAAAGACCATCGCAATCTCGACTGGAAGCTCTTCTTAACGAAACGCACCGACGTCGGATTTTCTCCTTAATAGGAATGAGGGTAAGGATGTATAAATCTAATATCACAATAAACGAAGTATATTAACTAAATTGATACTTTCATCGTTCTAACCGTTATACATCTCTGTAAATAGTAATCCATTTTATATTTAAAAGAGTTTAATAATTTAGTGCTACGCTCATTTTCTATCTGGCTTGTTGATGCGTGGCTGTAATTCGTTGGGATAAATTTCGGAACAAATTGGCTTATTTCTCAAAATCTTTAAAAGCACTCCAGATGTACCGCTTCGTTATGAGCTTTCCATAACCATATCTATCGTGGAGTAGAAAATATTTTCTCACATACTTATCTTGGCTAAGGAAAATAATTACCCTGACTTTTTAGATATAACTCTGCAAGATATATCACAAGACTAGCAGATATTATTGTAAAGTATCTGTTGGTTTATTCATGTACGTAGGTAGGAGTGATGCTTCCAGAAGGTATTTTCACAATGAGAGGGATCATACGTAATTTACGTGCTTGGAAGAAAGCATCTTGCTTTACCTAAGATTATTATTTTCTTAGAATATTGCTTTAAATAACCTTCTGCCCGTCGCATCGAACCAATTGACCTATTTATTTGCTTTTACTTCCTTAATTTGAATTTAGAATTTTTATAATTTTGATAAGAGATATCTAAGGAATCTACGTGTAAAAGTGTTTCTAATTATTTTAAAATAAATTATTAAGAAATTATTGTCCGCCTAGAAAGTATCCGGAATTTATTATTTTTCTTAATTTTAATGTATTTCTTTTTTGTTACATCCTAAGACAAAAGTAATGCATTAAATAGGTTGTGTCGACTGTAGGCCATGGAAAAAATCACATAACAACACCAGCTGTCAAATATTGTTGATTATCAACAGGCTTAATATTTGTGAAATAATGTCGCAAGTAGAAAGAAGAAAGTTGGTGGAATATTTATATAGAAAAGATGTTCAAAAAGTTAAAAAATTGGTGCAATTGACTGAACTCTGAAAAAGTGCAGTATATGAGACAATAAAGAGGATAAAAAATAGGAGAGATATGAGCCATGGAAATTGCCATTGTGAAATTCTTAATGGCTTTCTTCTTGAAACGGCTCGTGCTTTATATCCCAAAGGGTGGCGTTTTCAACAGGATAATGCAAGATGCCATACTTCTGCCTACACTAAAGCTTGGATGCTAGAACAAAACTTGGCAACAATTCCATGGCCAGCAGCTTCCCCAAATCTTAGTCCCATCGAAAATAGATGGGGACTAGCTATGGGACTATGGTATCCAGACGACGTTGTTCTGATACACGCCGCGTTCAACATTATGGATCATAGCTTCATCTTTTTTTCATACATTACAGGAAGCTACTGTTAAATAATAGAAGAAAGGAGAATATCAGAAAAGAATCCGGCGGTACTTATTTGTCTATAAAAGTTCAATAACGAGAAATTATTCCAGCTGTAGGCAGATGGCTAAAACAAATAATTAGTCCAAAACAAAATAAATTTTCTTCTTCCCACGAAAAATTTGAAGTTATTGAAAAATTTAATTTACGTAAAACAAACTAATTTTTTGCTCTAGCCTAACATTATATGAATACGACCCTCTGTAATATAATATTCTGTTATTCTGGAGAGCATTGTACGTACCTCGTTGTTAAAGCTTAATTATGAAGAGTGGATTAAATGTTTATTTTCACAAAAATAAATATTTATTTCGTGCATACACGCACGGATATTGTTGCTAACACGGTGATTTTAGCAGTAATATCCGGGTCTTTACAACTGTAGATGCATGTACGTATAATATGTATATATTATAAGTTTATGCAACCATGTTCGCATACATGCGCTTGACGTGTTCTATATATGATGAGCATGCAGTCAAGGATGCCAACTATAAATTAATTAGCTTAATTATTCAAGTGTGTACCATACAAAATAGACGGAGCATACGTATGTATGTATTGTGCATAATATGCATACACATCTATGTGCAGCAGGTAATCTGCGGCGGACACAGCAACCTAACAATCAAAATTTATATTTGGACCAAAAGCAAAAGGGGTCACTAAACTAACTGGACCCGTTATAGAGGTATAAATAACCGCTGCTAAGCACTTGCAGGCAAATCCAGCCTCGAATGCTCAAAATTAGTGGGAATACAGAATAACCACGGTAAGTGCTATAGGCGTACCATTAATAATTTTTCATGCAGAGCCGAGCAGAATCTGACTACTTCAATATTTGTCAGTATTTAATTGATTGTCAAAGGGGATAAATAAGCACACGCTACATTATAAGGATTGTGAAGGGGCTTTCGGGGGTCAACCAAAACAATACACAGAAACGAATCTATTCACACAAAATTAGTCTAAATCATAATTTTACAACGCTTTAGATAACAACCAGAAATTTAATTCTGACGAAGCGAAAATTCTCAATAACAAAGTTAACTATTGCAAACGATGTGGATAAAATGTGCCACATAAAGAAAGTCATAAAAAAAAAACTTTGGTCCTCCGCCTTTTTACCATTTTCTTTCTAATTTTCCTGTTATATTATGTATCTCTTGTCATTCTTCTTTCATTACGCCCTTTCAGGTCTTCCTGGATCTTCTCCTACTATTCTCTCCTAGCAAATTCGCATCGAACTCTTTCTTAGGGTTTCATCCTTACGTTCGGTACGCATGCTGTAATTTTGATTTTCTCTGATTTGCTCTATCATTTTCTCTCCAAATTTTGTCTATGATTTTCACAATCTTCTGATCTTTTCATATTTACGTACCTTATACATAGGTTCTTTTTTGCTTTTATTGTTAATTTAATTTTTTTCATCCACCAATACGTTTTCTTAGTATTTTTATTGGTTACTTTCATTTGTTTAATCTCCATTCGTTTTTTATTCCTTTTTCTTTTTCCTGTTCTGTAAACTCGCGGTTAGCTCTTGAAATTCCTTCTCACATTCTATTTGTTTAAATCTATGGCTTCTGATTTTTTTCTTTAACTTATCTTTTCCTTTTCTGACCCTCTTCGGTGCATATTTCCCTCATATCCCTCCTTAGAAAGTATCACTACTTACTTCTGCTTAATCTGCTTCCATTTATTTATGCTGACTATAAAATAATCTGTTATGGACTTTTCTTTCTGTTGTATTAAATTAGTTTTTAACATAATTTTTTTTTCCATAAAACTACGACCGAATATAACTAGATTTGTTTGATCCCAATGTAATATCATCATTATGATGGCAATAATTAATTATCACCCAGTATCTCTTCTGCCATCCTTTTTGAAGATAATTACAAAAGTCATAACATTATCCCTCACCTCCAATTTGGGTTTTATCAACGAGCCGTGGCAGTTTATGCTTTTTAAATAGTAGTAAATTAGTACTTTGTATTGATGATTGTAAAAGGCATGATGCTAACTGCATTTACATTTACACAATAGGATTTTCTCTCTAGTTCAAATACCATATGCAACGGAAATACACGACGGAATCGATGGAAACTCCCGTTTGCGCCACTACCAGCTGCCACTAAAGCGTACGATTGGATAGTCCTAAATTTTCGTAATACACCGGATATTACACTGAAGTCGAGTCAAAGACGTAATAATGTTAAATAAAAGTTCATTTCAAAAAAAACGTAAGCATTCTCTCTAAGGTATAGATAATACGTATAATCTAAGACGACGTTTCATATTTCGCGAATCTTAATCGACCTCCTTATAGTTCAATTTTATTGCATTCGCGAGTCAAAATGTGAAAACCTACATTACAGTGTTAAATTGAAAAAGTTTAGCAATTATGTTGACAAAATGCGAAGGCACCTGCTGAAATAAAACTTCTTTCCCGCTCTCGTAGCGTCGTTGGAGAAGAAATATCTAACTAGTTAAGTTAGCTACATCTAACTATATCTAGGTAGTAGACATGGTAAAGATCTCGTCTGAAATATTTGAGTTCCGTTATTTAGTTTCTCGAATTTTCGGATGGTTTTTAAAGGGATATAGCGTTGAGCATCAATGGTGTATAGAATATATTCCCAAATAAATTGAAAAAAAATTGATGGAGTAAGCATAGTATTGTTAAGATTGTTTCCTGAGGAAGGTTTATGATTTGTATCTACGAATATGATGTAATTTTAGAAACGAAGGAGGATTAGCGTAATACACAGCATTAGAAAGTGCTCACACTACTTGTACTGAATAGAAAGGCCTACGTTTGAGGTTTTATTAATTTTACTTTAGTTGTATTTAGAACAGCTTACTCAGGCTATCTGTTTCTTGGCTATTTGTTTGATAATCCATTTGACTATTATCAAACAGAAGAAAGATACAAGAGCGATGGACATCAAAAAAAGGAGAAACGTGGTCGTAAGAAGAAAACGATAGCCATGGATGATCGACTTCAAGTGCATAAAAGCAAAATGAACCCACGCAAGAGAATTTCATGGGTGTGATGTCAATATTGACGTGATTATAGTGCGATCTTTTGGAATTAGTAGAAGGATAAAGAAGTCGGTTAAGAAGCATTCTGGCTACTGGCACAATGATGAAACGGTTAGCTAGGACCAAAAAATACAAGAGCAATGAAGCACCTGAAGACTGGAGTAAAGTTCACTTCCTCTGATTAAACACACTTGTCGTGCAAAACAGCACGTGCGCTTCATGCGGCGATCAAGTGGTGGTTCCGTTTTCGCGGGTCATTTGAAACATAGTGTTAAACAAAAAAACATAAACAAAATAATTAAAGTAGTTAATTAGACTAGGTTGCTTTCCGAGGGGGTTCTTGACCTATCCCACGGCGATCTTTCCAGATCTATTGTGGTTCCTCTCTCGTTAAATCAATGACATTAGCTCTGCTTTCATTACTAGAATTAGCAGTCTTGCGAGTGATTTCTCTACATGGGTATTCCCGGCCCTTTTCTATGGGCCGTACTGCTGCCAGCGCTATACATTCGCACAGCGCGTCTGCAGCAGTCTCTTCTTTCACCTGGCAGAATCTACATGTTTTCTCTGTCAAGTCCAGACTACTCATGTGCTTCTTGAGATTACAGTGTCCAGTTAGCAGGCCCACTATTGTTCTTTCTGTTTAGTAGGTCCGCTGTAAATGTAGGCATGTGTCCAATCAAAAATTGCTTGGCTTGTCTCTGACCTGGAATGATTTTTTATCTTTCCATTGTTTAGTGGTTGCTTTTACTACCATATATGCCATTCCTATCGAGTACATTGGGCGATTTTCAGCAGCTGACGAGCCGGCTGAATTAAAGTAGTAATATGTGTCTGGTTTCGTGATAAACAGAAAGAAAGCTCTCAAAACCTCGTAAAATCTGTGCCTACAAGAATTAAAACTATTATTAAGGCAAAAGGAGGACACGCTCAATATTAAAACCGTAAATTTATTGTTTTCATACCGTTTCTTTGTATATATATGGAAATAAAGAGATTGTTAAAGAAAAATTGTATCTAATCTGAGAATTAAATCAGCTCGTAATAAATAGCGCAAGTCATCTCGGCTAACAACTAACAGGAAGTAATCCACGAAATGACTAAGTGAGTAAAAAGTTGTTACAGATACGACGTTGTTGTTCACAACGGATGCATAAATTCTATTTGGAGTTATTAATTTAGCGAGGTAGTCCCGAAACTTCCACCCCTTACACATTTTAGTATCAACGCGCGGCGATATGATTTATCACAAAAACGTTTGCACTTGAAAAGCTTCAAAAAGAAATCGTACCGTCTGAATTCTTCGCTTTTTCTCTTTCATCATCATTATTTTCGTCTTTTTCTACGTCTCTCGCGCCCGTTTGGAAGAGCGCTGCGTGAGGATGAAACATAGATGTGGACTAGAACACCTGCTTTAGTGTCACTCATATCCAACGGCGTTGACATCTTTTGTGCTTTCTTCCCAGTTTGCTTGAGTATGCAAATATTTTTTTTGACTGACGACATCTCTTGTTTGATGCGTACATAAATTATATAAACGGGATCATATTTTGCTCGGGGAAGTGGCCCGTCACTTTTTCTAAACGAGCTCACTTAAATTACAAGCTGGGTATTAAATTAGCTTAAGTATTGGGAATTGAATTTTTGATGCAGTGTAAAATAACATGTTAGAAAATTATTTTGATGGGAAAATCACAGCTTCGAAACTTAAAATTTACTTTCAATTGAATGGAACTTGATGCGGCTATATTCGAGTAAAAAAAAATGTTGGTGAAAGATTTTCGACAATTGCAACCTCCCAAAGTGCTTTCTATGGAAAGCTATCTCAGAATCACGAGGCAAAAAAAATTGAAGGCAGAGCTTAAAGCAACGGGGCTTAATCCACTTGATTGTTATGAGGTGCTGAAAAGGGTTCCTGGAGGATCGACAACAGAGGATAGAGATGCTATAGGCAGATCTCTAGATGCTTTTTTAATTGACCTTTTAAAAAGGCATCGAGGAACTGACAGCGAGGGTAAACAACAGAGAAAAAAATTGCTGGCCAGCTGGCTGCTGGAAAATCGGTTTCTGAGCCTTCGGAGATGACTCTCCTATATATTCAATTGAAACTCTAACCCACTGAACAATACTATTAGAATTAAACTAATAAATTTCATTAAAATAAATTTACATTCTTACTGGATTCTTCTTCAATTTTCTTTACCGTTTCGATAACAGCAAACAAAGACATCCGTTGCGGGGACTTTACAACGATCGTTCGGTGAAATAACTGCATGCAATAATGTCGGACCGGGTTCCCTAGGTATTTCCTAAATCCGGATTTTCTAATCTGGATACTGGACCTCACGGGAGAGAACTGGAAACGAAGGGAAGTTGTGCCAGAGAAAGGCTCATCAGTCACAGTCAGTACAAGCAAATTATTGTGGCCGTCCCTTCCTGCCTACTAGATTTACACCTGACCTTTTCCATTTCAACAAAAATACTCACTCAACGCAACGGAAAATACACCGACACCGCTGTTCTTGCTGCCCGGCTAGCCGTGCGAAAGGTAGCTGCCAACCAGCTCGCTATCTGTTAGGAATAAGGGTATCTGCTCTACTACCGAACGACCAACCTATCCACCTTAGCGTAAACAGGAATTCCTTTTCTCGTCGCTCAACGCTGACCGAATATTTATTCCGGTTGTATCACGGAACTATTTTACTTTCTGTTCTTTCCTCGTTTTATTTCGGCCTCCGTCAGTCAGTAGAGCCGCTATCAACTTAATTCCGTAATCGCAGGACTCAATTTACATACATTAGCTAACAAATTTTTCGTTTACGTGGAATTAGAGTATACACAGGTAAAATAACGCACAGCGAAGGAAGAAAAAAAAGACATTGGATATTGTAGAAATGAAAGTATACGAAGAAGAGGTCTTGCTCCTAACCGTGGCAATGCTGAAACCAGACAGTCATGCAGCATAATGCAGCAATCGTCTCAGAGATAGATATCTCTTGTTTCATGTCTAATACTGAACGATGTCCTCTGTTTACTTATATTATAATTTGTTAAACGTTTTTTTTTTTGTATATTTTAAGTATGATGGGAATTGCACCAACACAACCTTGAAAATTGTATTTAGATTGGTTAAGCAAACAGTTTTCTCTCACTAATTAACATGTGATAAGTATCTAATTAATGTCAATACACAATGAGTACATAATTATTGCAACGAAATCGATAGGGATTAATTAACATACATTACTGCACGAACTATCTCTTGCTGCTATGTATTTCATTAAGGCGATAGTATCAACATTTATGTTTGACGCCGTGTATAATTTCTATATTGCCAAAAGCCACAATTACATTAGTTGCGCAATTTCATTGATACAAGTTACAATCGTACAAGTCACAATGCATCTAACAACCAGTGCGAGCGCTCGTTGTATTGTGTGGAAATTGCAATCGCAACGTCATGAACGGTGATGTTTATATTAACGTTTAGGTAGGTATGTGGATTATTCTGTAGCTATGCAAAATTCATTTGGTGCTGTATTAAGAGGACACACACTCAAAATAAGGGGTTTTTGTGAAAAATATGGCCCCTTCCGTGCGTGGTTTTCGTTGAATCGCTGAAAACATTTTAAGGAATTTTACTTTCCACGATGGGGAAAACACCGACAAGACGTCGAACAAATTTATCGGACTCTCGTCGTGCTTAAGAATTACGGTTTACGAGGGCGGTAACGTATGGTGCAAAAAAACTTTTACACCATACGTTACTGAGTTTTTTTTACTGAGTTTACATCAGCAGAAGTCTGTCTTGGCGTAAAACTTGGAGCCACTCTGGGCCACAGTAACTGCCATGACTTTCCCGCTCAATTTGAAACGCATCATAGGTTTGGGAAAAAAATTATTTTTTCTGGTGGATCTTATTTTTGGTTAGGCGGATACATTAGCAAACAAAATTATCGTTTTTAATGTGAGAAACATCCCGAAAGTATTCACGAGGAACCCCGACATCCGCGAAATGTCACTGTATGATGTGCTTTATAGGATAGTGTCATCATCGGACCGTACTTTTTCAAAACTAGGTAGAGATGTAGTTACAGTGGTTGGTGAGCGGTACCGATCAGTGCAAACAGATTATTTGTGGCCCAATTTAAATGAAATTGACTTGGAAGATGTGGGGTTCCAACAAGACGGTGCCACGTGTCACATTGCTAACGTCACTATCGACATATTGCAAGAACAAGTTTGCTGAAAGGATAATTTCAAGAAATTCAACTGTTATTTGACTCATTCCGATTTTCTTGTGTATGGACCACAAACCTTTAATGCGTCAAGATTGACAATCGAAAGCTGTATTCGTGACACTACGCCCGAGTTATCGCGCAAAGTCGTCGAAAATTGCATTCAAAAATCTACAGTGTCTGCCTTACACCCTGGGTGCGTTCAGATTTTATTTAACGATACCCGTGAGCCCAACTATTATTCTAGAAGAATCCGAGAAGCTATCGAAATCCATAAACATTCCAACAATCTCAATAAAGACGATGGTTACGTGTTAAATTTTCAGTGGAAATCTCTCCTACCCGAATCCTCCAATCACAACCCATCTCGTACGGTCCGGCCCCGTACCCAACCTTATAAAAATCCTAGCGACCGAGCGACCTCAATCATTCTTCTCACAACAGCGATACAACATGCAGCAGTCCAGAAGTAGCTCCATGCAACTGAGTCGGTACCTTCATCACTGGAGGGCGTTAGCTGACTTTATAACAACCAAAGCGGTTATTCGCAAATATTTTAAATAGAACATGTTTTTTTCACACGGAAAAGTAGAGAATTAAAAACTAATATGTCAACGAAGACCGTGTCTCGATATCTTTTCTTTAACCGAAGATAAGAGTTACACCGAAACTGTAGCCGAAACACGATGGAAGTTTTAATTTTATTATGACCATTACGCCATCATCTGGTCATCTAACAAACTATTTTCTTTTGACCACATTTACTAAAAAAGATTTTACCTGAAAGCTTTGCGATTACTAGTTTCTGAGATAAAGCTAACTGCCATTCTGATTTGGTTATCCGATACAGGGAACACAATCATGATTTTGAAGTGTTTTACTGACTGTACTGTGTCCTTGTGGAACAATAACGGCATTTGACGAGAAACTTCTATTATCATAAAATTCATTGTTTCGAAGACGTGCTCCAATCTGCAAATCTGTATAGAGTAATATTGTGAATGTTCTCGATTTCCATACTTGCCTCATTCAAACGCATTCAGAAGTAGCTTACAGTGAAGTATAGCTTATTATGCCTCGACGCGCAACCTAATTCCGTCAGTGCAGACTGGCATCTCATATTACGCAATTAAATAACCTTCGTATTAAGTTTTGGGTACGCTACAGTGATGTATACAATGCTTTTCTGCGGAGCAACATTCAAACGTTTATTTGCTAGCACACTAAACGAGCTTATTTGACATCGTTAGGATGACTAAACCGACATGTTGTTATAGGAAATAGTTAATACCGTCAGGTGAATTAACACACCAAAGCAGAATGTTTTCATGTTTGTCAAGCAGCAAATTTTCTGTACCTGAAAAATTTAATTTAAAGGATAATCGGTACAAATCAAATCAGATCAATGTGTATATGGAAGCATATACACGTAACTGCTACTTAGATACTTAAGAATTACGTAAGAATTTTGTGTATTGTAATAATTTTATTTTGTGAAAAAATATTAATTTGGTAACTATCTTTGCATGTTGAAGTTTCACTCTAACTTTAGAACTTCGATCTTTTAATAACACCACTGGAGGTTCGTGACTTTGTGGCGAGAGAGTTGCGATCGTAAAATCTTACCTTTAGCTTACAATAATCATCGATTACTAAAAAAACACGCCTGAACGCCGCCCATCCTTAATTTATATAAATCCCCAACAATACTCATAAATTCTCCCATTAAAGATATATTTAAATATAGTTGCCATCTGAAAACAATTTGCAGTAGTTTCGCCACTTAATAAATCGGAATTTTTAATTTGACTTGAGATTTCTATTCTGGAGAGGGCAAGCATGGAAGCTAAAATTTTATTTTGGATTCTATTTGAAGTTCCTTAAACACACGCATTATTTGAATGTTCTCGAAGCTTCAGATCTAAATTAGCAGCAACGTAGCAAACGACCCTCAATTTATAATTTACTTTTTATAGCAAGAAAGAAACCTCCAAAAGTCTCCATTCACGAAGGCACAATCTTCTGAGTTCGCGGAGACAGCTCATCCCGAATGTGCACAGTACTGCCAATTTCAGTTAAATAACAATTGAAGTAAATGTTCATGTATTTGGTATTAATAATACCGCGCGACAGTCTGTTGTAACTAAAATCGTAACAAAAAGAGAATTTCATCACCTACAAAATTTTAAAATTGCCGATGAGACTATTTATTTATTTATTTATCTAAATAGTTACTAAAAGCTAGTCCTTCCTTTTTTAAACGGACTCCTAAGTCATTTTTATAATACGTAAACTTCCCAACATTGCAAATCGCACTCTACTCGAACCTATTCTGGATGTTGTTTTTATACGGCGAAGGGGGAAAAACAAATAAATTTATCTACCTGCTTCTTCGTCTGGCATTCCCGACATGCACTATGCCCGAGACGACCGTTTGGGACACACAATACGGTAGGGGAAAAACCGTTAAAAACAGTTACGGAAATGTCATAACGTAATCGGCATGGGGCGCCACCGTTTCTTCAGACGTGCGTTGAAATATCACCTATGGAAAAGTGTTGTCTCGACGGAACGCAGAAATGACTGGGAAAATTCGGCGGTGTAGCCGCCACAAACTATGGCCCTCGTGGGATTACTTAGATTCCATAGCCGGCGTCAGGATTCAATCGAAATTGTGCGAAGGGTAGGTACGTCGTTTACGGCGGCAGAGGGAAAGGGCAGTTATTCATAACGCGCTCGCACTGTGAAGCTTTTAATTTTGCGATACAATGATTAAATACCCTAATCACTATTAACAGTAATGTTACTTAATGGCGGTAAATTTTTATTTTCCCTCGCTTCTTCTCAGCTTGCTCCGTTTTAAATATGCAGCATAAATTGTGCGAAGTGTGCTGTAGTAATTACTACGAAAGATTGGACTGCGTCTAAATGTCTAAAGCCCTGTAAATATCAAATAGGATTCTCTTCTTAACGAAGTATATATGTACGTATGCTACGATGGCCTCATTGTGCTTAAATACTTTTGGGGAATGTGTTTAGTTTTCACGTCCGCCACTTTTAAAGTAGATTTTCTCTTGGCGCAGTTAACCACCAACCGCAAATCAAACAATGTAGATATGCGTTGCTGTGAGCTTTCGCGGTAGTTGCTTTCTTTTAAAGAAGTTAGCAAATAAAGCTCTTTTAAACGAAACCAAGACTGCTAGAATCGGTTAGGCCTAACAAGAGTAACCAATATTTATTTAAAAAAGCAATTAGTGTCTTCCCACCACTTTGGTTTAGAAGATACGTAAACGTAAAAGAAATGGTTTTGAATTGGAAATAAAATGCACATATTTTTGATAACTCTTAATTATACGAAACACGATGTAAATTTTAATTTTATACTTAGTGGCGACTGTTACGCCATCTGCTGGTCACGTTACAAACTTCAAAATTATTTCCAATATTTTCTTTTGGCCATATTTATTAAAAAAGGTTTTATTCGAAAGCTCCATGATCACTGGTTTATGAGAGGCGGCTGTCATTCTTATTTGGTCATCCGGTACTTGCTGGATTATAATAAGTGAATTGGCAAGTTCAGAAGTCTTCCAGAGTAAAAATATTGCAATAACATCATATTTTTTTAATTCGTAGTTAAAGCTAACTCGGCAATAATATTGCCAGCTCTATTGGCAGTTTGTGATAAAATCTAACGCCTAGAATAATGGTCAATTCATAGCCGTTACATAGCATCTGTGTAACTGCTAACGATGGTGGAAGATTAGCTTTTGTGGAGTTGAATTTTAGTAAATTGTGAACGGGTTTGAGAGCATGAGAAAAACCGTTGCAGGGCTGTATTCCCATTTCCACATTTCTCTAACTAGTCCAACAAATGATCGCGACGGACGCAATCAAAAGCTTTAATGAGGTCGCAAAATACTTGAAGAGACTGGGCTTCTTTTTAAATAAGGGTAAAAATGTAGTTGCAAAACGGATAAATAGCCGAGCTGGTTAATTCATTCGTCATGTTAATACGAGGAATTTGGCATAAAGATTTGTACACTTTTGCGTGCGCTCAAGCCAATTGTCGAAACATATCTTCCATTCTGAGGGTGGTATCTCCAAAACAACTATTTGGCGTGTTGTGTGGGAGTTATAATGGTGAAAAGCTATGCCAGGTTGTCGATTGTTTTTCCTGATTTCATTCCATCGGCGGCTGGCATACAAATTGTTGAATACCATTCAACATTAACGGTTTCTCCATATCGCAAACATGTGAAGAACCGAACATGTCCGGTACAACGAATGAAACAATCATTTTCTTAGAAGTCCTTCGTGAACGACCAGCTTTTGTTGGAAACAGTTGATGATTGCTTAATTTCGTCACTTGTTACAATGTATAGGGATTTTGAAGTTTTTTGCGTTTCGTTATAGATATTGCCACGTTTTTTTTTTTGTGTTTATGTCAAATTGTGAGGAATCTACATAAATGTTCATGCAAAATCGAATATACTGCGGTTTTCCATATACCTAAGGATGCCTCTGTCTGACGCTAAATCACATGTCGATCTCCTTTTTTTAGGAACAACATCCTATTTTGATCTACTTTCACGTAATTCATCCACGAAATTTTGCAAACCATTTGTAAACATTTTTTTCTAATGGCGTTTCATTTTCAAAAGTTGCATGAAGCGATTCGAAGCATTGTTGTTGTATTAGGGCTCTTACTACAATCGTAAAAAAAATCTTCCAATGGAAATCTTCACGTGGAAGTTCCATGAAACAAAAATCTGATCACACTAGTAAAATCTATATGAAAAGCTATGGGACTAACTTAGCTTTTTTTGAAGTGTTAATGATATTCAATTTGGCTGACGTACTTTCATGTATAAAAGCTGCTGACAAAGACATTGTTTTTCGCGTAAAAGATGGAACGCCTTGGTGTCTACCTATTGTGGGCCTTCTTTTAATATAATAAATTATTTAGTAGGTACAACCTTTTACGCCGACATCGTTCGATAGTCCGATAATATATTGTGGTAATTCAGCCGGCCACTCATCAATAATCGATTTGTATAAAACATAGTTAAAGCTTAGTTAAAGAATTGCAATTTAATATGGGCGGTATTGGAGGCCAAAAACTTTTAATAATTAGGTCTTCGGCTTGATACATTGCCTGTCCGAATCCCAGCTCATTTCCTATCGCCCCAGCTTTGCACTAACCGATCGCCGTGATTTACGATCATTTTAATTTGTTTCAGATCATTGATATAATTTATGCGGGTCATAAAATTAGAGAAGCTTCGATGAATTCCGATATGGTTAATATTCTAGTGTAAAACAACTATTTATTGGCTTCCTGTAGGACTATTTAAATCAATAAAAGATATTTTAAACGCCGTTATTTGCATTAACGTTTACTATAAACTTCGCTCTGTGTCTAAGAATTCTATTAAATTAGTAATATGATGGCACTTTCCACTTTAATGCTGAATAAAATAAACATTCAAATAATGTTCACATCACAATAATCCACTCCTTCACATTCCCCAACAGCTTTCGCCAATTACGGGGAACTTCGGCCGACCATGAAGGTCAACAACATTAAAGTATCGGCACACTCCGCGCCACGCAAGTTTAATTAATTAATTCGCGACAGCCGTTTCGAGGATGCGTCGATTTCCATTTTCAACCAATAAACCAAAACAGCTGTTCCGGATCAATTAATTAAGCTTGTGTGGTGCGGAGTGTACCGATGCCTTAGTGTTATTTACTATACTGCCCCATTGTGCAATTGCATAAACAATTTTTTAAAAGTTGGTAAAGGCTGAAGAAAGGTTAAAAATATTCTCATAAATTCTTTTTATTCCAGATTAGGCGACAGGTTTTGTGTCTAACAAACACATCATCAGACCAAGAATGAATAAAGTAACTAGATTAAATCGAGAATGCAAAAAGGTAATATATTCTTGATCGCACCCAACTTAACCATTATCTCGCACAGGATCCCCATTGATTATCTTTTAAAATTTGGAAGTACTTATTTTGATTTCTCACGTACTATTATATAATAAGCCTATTATTATTCCTGCGAAAAAGAGCCCGAGAGAAACTTATTATCTGTTATGGTTGTTGAGATAATCTCTGAACACACCCAAAACTAAACAGCTCGTACAATACAAAAGAGTAGAAAGCTAATAAAAATACTGTTTGGTATTCCACTTTTAACCGGAATGCTGTTAAACTTCGTTCTATTACGTTCAATGCAACGGAGATCGTCGAGAATGTGAGAGCACATATATTTCTAGGATAGGAACAATAAGCACCCGGTGTTCTGTTGACACTTCCCATCCGAAAGCGGAATTGCAGACGTCCGCGTCCTATAAAAATCGAAATAGAAAGAAAAAAAATCGCATGAATTTTATTATTATTGATAGATGGAGCGGCAGAAACTGCGCTCTCGATGGAAGGTCCTCTTCACGGATAGGCTGTCGTAGTTCTTCCACCTTTACTTTCTACACGCTGTATCCCTTTGGGTTCGTGGAAAAATGGAAACGCTACATTTCATTTATCGGAACACCGCATTCGAAAGCATACAAAGCACTCGCTCGCTGGTGCGCGGGATATACATTTCACTCAACGTTCGGATTCAATTCCGAGTCATCTATGTATGGCTAGATATGCGATCGGCGTGCATTTATTCGGCGCGCCTGTGTGACTGCATAATTCTCTTTTGAATCTTTTCGGTTTAGCTGTTGAATTTAATAGAGCTCTTCGCTATGCGCTTGGATACGGGTTGTAGTACATCATAATGCGCTGATGTTCGCGAACGATTACACACGAATAAGATTTTTGTAAAACGCTCTGCGCTATATACGTTGACGTGTCGTTGCTTGTAAATAAGGTTCGAACATGAAATTATTAACGTTAGTAGGGAATCGTGAAAAGAACGAATTTATGACGTTTTAGAACGACATTCAACTTTCCACATACAACTATCGATATCTCTGCAATTTTCGTATTCTATTCGATACAGGGTGTCTCTTCGGGAACTGCATCGATCGATATATGAAAGAGTATACGTTGGAAAGTTCTGAAAGTTTTGGCAGTGGCTAAAGCCGACATGTGCTACTGAAGTTTGTTGTATTAAGTACCCCATATATAATATATAATTACATGCTCGAATTCTATATTCACTAAGGTACTCGACTTTCTCGCACTAATGCACCATCCTGTATGTAATAGTTGCTTCATCGCCTCTTCTTATGACTCATTAACTGGATTAAGAAGCAAAAATGCCTTCTTACTAAAATATTGTATCGTCAACAGAATCGGTTCTAGAAAGAACTGAGAAATTAAATTAATTAATGTAGAAAAGCACGTGAATAATAATTGAAAATTATTGTAGATGACGTTCTAGTCCCGCAGCACTGCCTGCAATACAAGTAATATGGCCAACATAAATAAAACAAGATGTTAATCATTTCTGATTATATCAAAGTATTAATACATTTAAAGTTAACGCAAATATAGTCGCTACGTATTACAGCTAGTTATGCGTTGAAAAAGGAGAAGGTTGTCTACTGTTTAAGAAATGAGTGCAACGTTCATAAATAAGTTTCGAATAGGCTAACCAAGAAACACTTGCTTGCAGAGTGACGTTGCTCAAAGCGATTTCAAAATTTTCCTGATGTTCCTGTTGAAGTAACTCTGCTCTTGTCTGTAAAGAGTGTCATCATTAATTTAACCAAACTGGTACTAATACAGCTCGTCGTATTGGCTGTTACCATATGATGGAATAATTCGCGGCGAACGCAAAAGAAGGAGAGAGAAAAAAATACACTAACACACGAACATGTTTCCGCCTACCCGGCGTCATCAGCCACCAGCGTTGCCATCTCGTGTTTACCAATCAGAGAACTGCTCGAGGGATGGTTTGGGGAACAGCACCTGCTTCCTGAACGGCAGGCATGCGTTTCTTTGGCATTAGAGGGCGCCAAGAAATGTCGAGTTTGTCGTTTTGAAAGTTGTGGTATTAACTGTGAGGCAATAGCGGTAGAAGGTAGAGATATGAAAAATACTCTCGAAACCACGCTGATGACGCCGGGTAGGCAGAAACATGTCCATCTGTTAGTGTATTTTTTTTTCTCTCCTTTTATTGCGTTTACCGTGAATTATTCCATCAATACCATGACGAAGCTAGGCTATTTTAGCATTATATTTTTTGGTTACCATGGGCTATATTCCAATTATTTTAATCATTGTTTCTATATACCTTTTTAGGCGTTTTTAATACATAATGGTAAGCCTGTCGGAATCACTTCCAGGTGCAGGTACCAAAGCGCTCATGCGCCTCGTCATCTCGAGAACTGCTCGAGAGTTGGTTTATCATCTGTACCCGGCTTCCTGTCACTGGTTTTATTATATCTCTTAGCGCTAGACAGCAGCATTGGGAACGGCGCTGACGTATAGTTTTTCTTGTCAGAGATTCCACCAATACCACGAACTATATTAGTATTATTACTTTTTTTCGATGCGTTCTTAATATTCAATTAACAAAATACATACTCAGGTAAATTACTTATTCCTCAACTCTTTAATTACCAAATATGCTGATAACAAAAGCCCAGCTAAATCAAATACGACAACTCACATAATAATTTGCTGCAACGGATCTTTTCTATCGAAGAGTCTACAGAATATCTTCGTAGAAAAATTAGTTTCTTTACAACATCGAAGGTGTTACGAACACGTCAAACTAACAATGTATTTTTCCAGAATATTTTAATTATTTTCCAATTTTTCTTCCTCTATCAGTATGTGTTTCATTTCATTTCATATTTTACAATATGTTTTATTGTTATTGCCTATGTTTATAAATATTCTTAGCAAGTGTATTTATTTTATCTGTATGTGAAGGTATATGGTAAATGAAAGAATCTGTTGCAATTGCATTTTAATATATCAACGCGCTCTAACCGTAGATTTAGCTCCAAGCTTTGTATTCCGATACGGCAGCAAGTCGAGAGCATCACATCGCCGGCCATCTATCGAAATCCGCTAATGTACGACCGCCGCTACGTGCGCGTCGGCTGCGGATCCAGCGCATGCTCGGGTTGCGCAGGCGGAGCTAGGCGTCGACTGACGCGATGTTTTCGGTGCTTGCGCCTGGACGATCTATAGGCTTCTCGCACAATATATGCTTTGTGACATTCTCATTGTATTAAGGGGAGTATGGCAAGGAGCAGTCAAGGCAAAGTCTACGGACTTATATATATGTAGAAGCACACAAAAAAAAAACAAAGGGGGGATTGCGATAGATGTTGATCGACTATTAAAGAGCCACAGTCACCCTACCTAGTTTTCTAGCTCCTAAATAAGTATTAGTTGGGTTTATAATACAAATACAACAAATATATTGAATAAAAGCTATATTTTGTTCATACCTAAATATTCAAATAACAGTAGGCAATGACGTGCGATTAAAACATCCTTTTTGCTCGTATCAAAGGTATAAAAATTAGAAGCAGTTTCGGAGATAAAAAGCGGTGACTAGCAAATACTAAATAGAACTAAGACTATAAAAATCTCCCAATAGTTCCTCGGCAATCAATCCAATAAAAGCATCGCACGTAACAGAAAGAGCGATGTTACCTTATTCACCTTGACGCTGTGACATCGACTATCAGACCCAGTGATGCTTCATTTAATTAATGGAGATAAAGTCTGGTGACATTAAAATCATCGTTAATAAAAGGGGCGAACCATAAATAATACAGCGGAGACATTTCAAAAAACACTCGCTAATTAATATTGCCTAAAATTGTTTTGCTGTTGAAACGAGTTTTAGCTAAATATGTCATGTCCTTTTCGTGGGGTTTGTGACAAGCATATGTTCCGTTACCTACTCGCATTTTACTTCAAATTTGTATTTATGAATAATTGTTTATGAGGTAACCGCAGAAGAGGTCTCATTCTGCTTGTTTGGATGTGGTTTTACGCAACACGATGTTGCCTTAATTTACACTATGTTTAGTAACGGTGTTACCCATTTCTAATTTCGCTGACGTCTCAAATATTGTCATAGCAACTTATATATTTGTAATGCTATAATCCGTATATCGTTAGACGTATAAGAAAATTTTCCATAAATTTGCCCTAAATTTGTGAGCATCAACTTGATACTCTTTCGTGTTACGAATTAGTAATAAAGTAGAAAAAACTAATCTTTCTAATTTTGGTGTTTAGCGCGCCCTTTAAAAATTGCGTTTAATTATTTGTTCAAACCACTACATTCAAAAACTATAAAGGTTTTACCTTCTACAACAGTTAGGGTCTAAAAAGCCTGGGCTGTCCATTCTTTCAATTGTTCTCCATATATAAAATTTGCTAATTTTATACCAATACTAACTTAGTCAACGATTTTTCTATTTAAAAATTTTTATTATTCTTAAAACAAAATCGCATCCATCGTTTATATAAATGACTTCAAACTGCATTTTTGATCGGCAGCAATTCCGCATAAGTCTCAACTTGGTGCTGCATGTACAGTATTAGGTCATCAAATATATCAATTGCGCCGGTGTGGTTTGAGCCCCCACAATGTAATTTTCTATTAAAGCCAACTGGGCGGCTTCATCACCTTCAATCCATTCCGACAGATCTTCAAGCTCAACCTCTGATTCTTCGCCTAATTTTTGTAATAGTTCCAAAATGTCTTTGTCTCCTCCTGGTTTATCAAATTCCTCAATGGTTCCGTTTGTGATGAAAACGAGAGCGGGCGCGTCAAGTCTAATTTCTTCTTTGTTTAGAGAAATTGTGTAACTTCGTCCCATCATATAAACCGTTTTTAAAGTGATTATGATGTCCCTTGATTCTTCTTCACTATTTATCATCTTCCGGTTGGTGGCTGGGTACATTGCCAACTATAAGAACGACTTTTAAAAGCAATGCTTCCTTTACCAAAAATAGTGTTGAGAAACTAATCTTTAAAAATTATAGATGACATCCAGCCTTCGACATTTTTTAACGCTTTCGCGGTTATGTACCACTAACTTATTTTATGGTTCCTAGCTACTTTATCGAGCTTAAATGCCGATGTTTTTCCTGGCAATATTTTATAATTAAGGCTGGTTTTATGGGCGTTATAAATTTGCCCCGGCAGCACCTTTTCCTTTCAAATTTGTGCTTCTGCTGCATTACCCAGTTTGCCTGAGAGATTCTCTCGAGTTATATTCGATACAATCGTTCCGTCTAGCAAGCCTGTACTAGCAGCAGAACTCGGAACCCCCTCCAATCTTGTATTTAGGCTCAGAGCTTTTCCTTTGAGATTTGGTCCGGATATCGGAATACCACGTTTACGTTCCTGTTCAAATCACATAGAAAGAGTGTCGTATCGAAAGCATTTTTACAAAAAAAAAATCATATAATTTCGATTCCTTTTCCATTAAAAAACACCAACTTGGCAATCAATTCGAGCCTTTGAAATGACTCTTTTTTTCGCCATTATCGTAGAACTTTCGACTCACGAAAATCACGTTATTAGACAACCGACTTGGAAAGGAGAAGAGAGGGTTGTACGCGTAGCTGTTTACTGAATATTCCAAGAATTGTTTTTAAATAAGTAAGAGTATAGATAGAGTGTAGAACATATGGCACCTGCAAGATAAAAAAATTTTTATGAAATCTTGATTTGGCTAATCCGTAGATTCGGTTAATGGCTATTCGGCTATTCGGTTAATTGGGACCCTAGTGCATAATACTTGTTAGGATGTGTAGGTGACAAAAGGAGAATAATAGAGTTTTTTTCGCGCGTCATTCGGTCTCACGGTGAAAAATGAGGATCCACGCGTTCTCGAAACAGCTGTTCCGGATTAATTAATTAAACTTCTGTGTGGATATTTTTGTGTTGTTTGTTAAGAAAATATGCTAGAGGGTACTTCCCGCCTTTGCAATTTTCTGGTTAAATAATAGGATTCAGCTTATATGCTTTTACTTATAACATGTTGTGCATGTTTATTCGTTTTGTTCCGTATATACAGAAATCGTAACAAAAAAAATGTCCCTCGGGGCAGGCATATTATTAAGAATATTACGTGAAAAGCGAACGCGGCTTCCTCGTTGCTGTATTCTGTTTTTGCTTCGTCACATAGATGCGTTCTCGAAAAAAATTACTATATTTGAAAGCTTTTGCTCGGGCTTCGGCTCCTTTGCTATTGAAAAAAATCATACTTTTATGACCGGTTTGTTTTAGTTGACATTCGCTTGATGGGCAACCATTCTTTTTTTGCCGATCCTCTGTCGAGTCATCTTTGTAAGGCTACCAATCGAGCGCGCGTAGGTATACGTTGTGTGACTGTGTGTGTTATTTTTTGCCTGTTAATGCTTTTCCATTTTTATCCTCGTAAGTATAATAATGGGGACAACGTGCGCCAAATTAGGATAGCGGTTACAAAGGGAAAAGGAGACGATTTCATGACAGATTCATTGTTAACCGTATCCATTGAAAGGTTCCAGCCCACGAAAATTATTTCTCTCAAATAATGATCACGATGGAATAAAAATTGTTTTGTAGAGATATGCCAAAGATAACAAGGGGGCATGGTTTACTATTATTTCGAAAGTTGAAACCTAAAATTGTGTTTCTTTAAACCGTTTACATGGATCCAAGTTGCTAACGAGATTCACGTAAAATTGCGTAAAATTAAAATGGAGTGGCTGATTAACTTGTCGAAACTGCAAACTGATATCTTCCGTCTTTCCAGAGATATTTCGATTATTGTCAATTTTGTTAGGCTTTGGTGAATGCTGTAAGCTGCAAAATATTGAACAAATTTGAAAAATGATTTACAAATAAATGGTAGAGAAATTGCAAATTCAGTTATTCTTTGTTGTTAGAAGAAATCAGTTCCCTTCGTTTTAATTTGATAACTTTTGTAAGACTCAAAACAAATTTAATTTAAGCATTTAAATATAATTTATTGTGGTTTTGATAACGGAATACTTTCGTAATTTTTATTAATAAATATTCTCTTCTACTTCTCTTTCTTTAAGTTCCTTTTTGAAAGCACTTAATTACAGCATCTGTACTCTACGAAACGAGGTAAAATTTACAGAAAAAAATGGAGAAATCAAAATATATTTGGAACGGTAGCAGTAGTGATATCTTTTTGCATTTTCCAGGTAATAATGAACAGTCCCTTTCCTTACGCCCGTCTCTTTTTTGTATACAAAAAAAAAAACAATAGAAGAACTTTTTAAAGCAAGTGTACTATAACAAAGGTATATTCACAGCAATATCAAACACTAAACGTTCAAACCTATGGCAGAACTAACGCATCTGGCATATTTGGTGAACAGCTTCGAATGGAGCGGAGAGACGTTGGAGTTTATCTTTTCTTGCTCAGCGCAACGCCAAATTTGATTAATGTACCCGAAAAGGCAGTATTATTGATTGATTGATTGATACATTTGGACTTGCGGCCTATACGTGTGCTTTCCTCCTTGTAATCCGTCTGCAACCCTCATCATCCTTTCAGTTTTACTGTCTCTCTTAAACCCGATGCCGTTTCAACACAAATCCTTCGAGACTAGTTCTCCGACGGTTCTTAGGAACTACATTTTTTAAGACGTAAATCTAAGGTAAAAAAGAATAATGTTCCCGAATAAAGTGTTACCCGATGAAATTGTTTCTACGGAACCTTTGAAGTGATTATTTAAAGACCAAAATCGAACAAATAAACGAGAGACGAGAGAGTGAAAGTTTAATATCTTGTTGACTTCTTGATGAATGAAGGTGGCTGTACAATTGTCGAAGCTGTTTCTATTCTTTGTCAGGGTGGAAAGGACGATGAAAAGTGGAAATCCACTCGAAAAATGTTGGTGTTAGGAATAAAGGCATTTATATGAATTAGACTTTTGCCTTTCTAATTGGTGAAAAAGAACTATAACATACAGTGCGTGAGAAAAGTCTGGAAACATCCAAATAACAACGTAATCATGTCAATACAACAATAGTCTAGTACATTATTGATAAGTCTATAAGAGGGTGGTTTCAAAGGTGTAAAACCTCAGCATGAAGATGGCGTTACTCGTTGAAAATATTTTCGTAATATAATTGCTTCCGTTGAAAGATACTTTTGAAAATCGCAGCAACGTTGGTCGTTCAGTTGTTGCTTAACAGGTGTTTGTTCAGTCGATGTTAATGTTTCTGTAAAAAATGGAAAAAAAAAAACAAATATCAAGCTGCCATTAAATTTTTGCAGTTAAAAGCCAATATGCTTACGTTAATTAAAGCCAATTTGGAGGATGTTTACGGGAAGTCTGTTCCATCATTCACCACAGTGATATTTCGGATAACTGAATTTGATGAACGGACTAAATGGACAAAAACTGCAACTGCTAACATCAGGAATGTTTACCAAATCGTCCTACTGAAGATTTAGGCGTGAAAAAAAAAATAAGTCGGGGTTTTGGCGCTGATTAATAACTGTAGATGAAACTTGATACACCAGTACATTCCTGAAGCCAATTCACCAGATCTAGCCCCCAGAGTGTTTTTTTGTTTCCTGGCCTCAAAGCTTTGATTGAAGGACAGAAATTTTTATGGAACGAGGAGGCCATCACATTCGCAAACGTCTATTTCGCAGAACAAGATGCTAACTATTATTTGGACGGATTAAAGAGATAGGAACAACTGTGTTGTAAATTTGGCAAAAAAGTGCTTGTTTCTGTCTTAGGCTAGAAACCTCTTCTTGCAATTACTGTACATTATATTCTTTAGTTAATGTACGATGTAATTAGGTTACTTAGCGGTAATCAGCTCTTAATTCAAGAAAAAGCGCAAGCAGTTAAACAAATTAATTTGCTTAAAGTTTTTTATTTGCGCAAGTTATATCACTCTTCGTCTAGATTCCATCGCACATCTCTAGCACATAAAAAATGCTCACGTCATTTATCTTTAACTGCGCCTTATATTCAAATCAATGCATTAATCTACTTACTTGAAGTTCAGTACTTGCGTCGTCTAAGTGGAGGAATACGTCGTGAACGGGAACAGCTTTTTCAATATAAATTGCGATCGAGGCGTTGCAATTTTAAGACTTAACTACCTCATATATATTACGGCGCTTCCGAACGGCGCGCCCTGTCCTGTGTAGTACGTTTTAAAACCACCGATTTAACTTGTTTTCCTGACAGTAAATTCTAACCGCGGGCTTGCCATCCAGCACTTCGCTGACGGAAATGAGAATAATTATGGATAGGTTAGCCTATTATTTCGGCTAACGACTTAGCCTTTAAAACATAAGCTTGAATCTGATGTGAATGTTAAATCGATGTCGATTGGATCGTATTTATTATATTTTTTGTTTTATTAATTTTATTCGGTACGACCTAGAATATTTTATGAAGGAGAGGGAAAGCGACATAGACTTCAAAATTTTCCCTAATGGAGTGCGGGAGACCTAATTACTTAAACTTAGCTTCACTTGAAACAACCTCAATTTCAGCTCACTAAGAAATGTAGGATTAATACGCGAAACTGTGTACGATCGATCTCTAACGCACTCTCTAACGGACGATTGGGTATGGAAGAAAAACCGCTAGATAGATAGATAAAAGTAGATAAGGAAATTCCAAGAATTGGCAGGGAATTCCGAGAAATGAGCGTGCTTCAGGGAACTGTTCAAGCTGTTCGGGAAGTTGTTCAAGCTGTCCAGGAAGTTGTTCAAACTGTTCAGGAAGCTGTCCAGGAAGTTGTTCAAACTGTTCAGGAAGCTGTTTAAGCTGTCTAGGGAGCTGTTCAAGCTTTTCAGGGAACTGTTGAAACTGTTCACAAAACTGTTGAAGCTATTCAAAGAATTGTCTAGGGAGCTGTTCAATAAATTCAACAAACCAGCAGTTCCTGGCAAGTTCGAACATATTCCTGAACAGTACCTTGAACAGAATTTCGTCATACTAAGGGATCAAGGAAAATCAAGTGTTGAGCGATATCGATCAGCGGTATGCCGGATTTACCGATGGTGGAACTCTCATAGTACAAATTCGGGACCTAATCAACCGATACCATAAAACAATCAAGTAAAAATCAGAACTCTGGAAAAGTAAAGCGGAAGCGTTGTAATGCTTCATTTTCGTTATTCGTCGCATGAGAACCCTTGTTTTCTAGAAATAGGTATATAAAGAAGTAGACGGAAGATAAATAATTGTGCTAGGTACGGTTCTATAATTTTTGAACATCACGTTGGTAATATTACGCTTTCGCATTTGAATACGGCTACATCGTTTCATTTCGCAGTTTGACGAGCACTTACTACAAGGCAATTACTGTAAGTACAAGTTCTCAACTTCAAGCTTCTTTTTTTTTGATGAGTTACACTCAACGTTTTCCATTACCGTTAAATTGGGAAAGGGCCCTTCCTCTAAAGACTAGAGATATTTAAGTTTGCAGGAGCTTATGTGTGACAGCTAAAACGAATAGGAATAATAATAAACTTGTACGTACGCCAAGTGGATGCATTCGTTGCTTTAACGTTCCTGTTGCGGCTGTTGTTCTTGCTAATTGTTATAACTTGGGACTAATTAACGTTACGGTACAGTAACGTGTATGCAAATCAAATGTTTAGATGTTAATGTCAGTGCAACTAACCACCGCCTTCAAGCGCACATGTTATATAAGGAGTTTAGGAACAGGCATACATGTTTTCCTTACAGATACGCGATCTTAGTTTCCCTATAATTGTTGATGATCTTGCAGTCAATGTACGTTAATCTGCGTTTTTTCGATTTCTAAATCTGCTAGCTCTGGTTAAAAAGCTGATTGATCAATGTCTCACAAAGGTGAAAAATTCAAATCCCTTTAGATATTAATTGTGTAAAGCAGAAAAGAAAACGGCAATTCATCCATTAATTTTTATTGTTAAAGCACCCTCGTATTAGCCATTCTAAGGATTTATAAATAGTTGATAATTCGTTTAAATTTTAGAACATTAAAGCTTGTCGTTGACGAATTTATTAATATAATTGAATGAATATAAGTTATTTCGCTTCCATTTAAATACGTGCCTACCCGGCCAAGAAGAATAAATCAGTAACGCAGAAAGAGCACCGAGGAAAAACCTATTTTGACTAAAATCCTACTAAACTACTCCGGCATTATCTGAATATGAAATAAGTAAGGATGTTTTTTCGCTCAAGTCCCCGTCTCAAATCCGCATGATTTATTACAACAAACTGCCAGAGATTTCTTTGTTGTCTAACACATACGGGAATCCGCATTTCAAATCTTCCGGAACCTCTCCTTAATTCATTTTTAAATCTTGGTAAATAGTACCTTTTACGCCTAAAGAAATAAAATACACTAACGAATTTTAGTAAATGCGAGCTCCTAAAATATTATATTAAATTTTATTTCGAAAACTTGTTAACTAATTAATTAACTAATTTTTTAAATTTTTAATTTTTATAGATGATAATTAATGGTTTTAAATTATAAAATTTCATAACCTTTTTTTATTGTTTTACGTGATGTGATGGATCCACGGGATGTTTGAGGCTTGTCATAATCTCTACAACTTACTCTATAACTTGAATATATTTATTATTGCTTTTAAATTTGACAGTGTACTTATACACTAGATCTGGTTGCAAATAGTGACGTTATTATTTATATTATTATTATTATTTTTCTTTCCTCCACCCCTACACCTGGCCCAGAAAACGGCTGTGGGCACAAGGTCTGCATCCGTTACCCGGAGTCCTCACGCGGAGGGAACGCCACCCGACAACCCTCGCCACTCTCCTTTATTGCTGCTAATTATTTGTCTTTTACCTCTTCGGGGCAAGGGTACCACTGAACTTGTGCAGATGCCTATGATAACTCGACGCACCTCGAGAATACGCCTCATCACCGAAGGTTCTACACCCGCTTCGCTAATAGGCGATCAGCGAGTGATTGGTCTAACCCTGGACTAGCCCCATGGGCTCGTAGGATCCCGAGGATGACCTGCTTTTGGATCTAGATGTTCCAATATCGTAATATGGACATCGCCCAGAGAGCCGACAATAACAGGAATGAAGTGGATTTGGAAGCCTTCGTAGGTACGTCGTAGTTGGTATATTAGGTCCAGATACATCTCTCTTTTTTTCCGTCTTCTTTTCAGTCACCTCCCTGTAAATTCCGGATTACCATATTCGGCTTATTGGCGGGCACTCGCGCTGTGGTGTGGAAGGGGAAATCCAAAAATATCTTGCAGTTCTCGTTGGAAACCATTACAGACAAGTCGAACTCCTGGAACGGCGATAGCAGCTGATGGTCAATACTCTAAAGATGGCGTAGTCGGAAGTATAAAACTTTTTAGGGCCATGTCGTAACGAGAAATATACAAATTTGGAGCATATTTCGGGCATGCTGATAGTGGTTTCATCTGTTGTTTTGCATGCTCTACAGCGGATGTCATCTAGATATAAACCGAGGACGTTGCGTTCACCCACTATGTAACTATGTAGTCTCCGAATATAGCGATGAAGACTGGAGGGAAGAGAACGTCAAGGCTTCTGATAAATCACGATCGTTTAGATGTTTAAGGTATAACCCGTGCAAAGCCTTTTATGTGTGGTCCCTGAGGACTGCATCAGCGAAAAGATAGAGAAGAGGTAGAGAGTATCAAGTTGTTAGATCTCCATTTTCCCATAGTAAATTCAGTCACCAAACCAGGATCGTCACATACCCTCCTCCCAGTTTTGAACAGGAATTCTCCTTAGCCCCCATCCTCGCAGTGCCCCACAAGATCCAGCAATGGATCCTGAGTTTGAAAAATCTGCACTGCGGTCGATGTTGTAACTTTGACGTACAGCTGTTCGAAGAAAATTAATCCTCTTCCGCCCCAATTGTTGCATAGGACGCTGCTGAACGGAAGCATGAGGATAGTGGCTTCGATTGCTGGTCAGTATTTTTCCCGTATCCCGATCAAGTTGGAGAATTTCGTTTTTAAGAATGCGAAGAAGACGGTGAGAATTGCCAACATGTTCTTAGCCAATTCCTTATTTTTAGCAGTTTTACAAAGGTAAACGCACTTATAGTTTTCACTCAAAGAATAATAAAATAGTGCGAAAATGAGATAGATGTATTTAACCTTATATTCCGCCAACTCGCAAATGAATACACCGTAAGACGGAGCTACTTGATAAAACTTCTTAAAACTTCATTTCTGTCGGTGTCCAACCATAAACTTATTCCGAAAAAAAAAATTTGGTTGTTATAATTTCAGGTCTTGGGAAGCTTTTACAGCAGGTAGAAAAATTGTTCGCCTAAAAATATTTTTATTTTATCTCGCAGAGATGCAATTATCCGTATTGTAAGAGGTAGAAAAGTTGCGTTCAATTTTTGAGGTAATGTACATCAGAGGCTGTCCAATTCAATGTTTTTGCCTCTTCATATGTAAATTTCTGAAACAAACAACATGATTAAACTAACTCATGCAGTTGCCAATGCAAATGCAAATCCATATTAATCCGTATTATCTCCCTATCCGTTTTCATTTTAGCGAATAAGCCCGCCCTCCATCAACAGCGGCAAATTATGTTGCCATTACATCTAGGTAATTAAACATATTTGTCGTACGCAAAACAATACAACAATGTATACGTAGACATTGTGTAACATCCTCGAAATACCAACAGGCAAAGCATCGTTTCAGATATCTAGGACGCGGTTTTGACAAACAACAGTTACGCAATGGCACTTACGCGTGTTATACAGGCGCGTACGTAGCATGAGTCTGAATGCCGTAAATATTTGGCAGCACGAAATTAACGAAATAATCTATCTTTACGCATTTATCTTGGGTAGATGGGTGGGCTTTATAGCGAAGGATAGAAAGGAGAACCCAGGAAATGTCTATAGCAGGTATAGTATGAGGTTGTCATGAAGTAGGGAATAGACTTAAACGTAGCCAATATTAGTCCTCTAGAAATCAAGCGTTAATGTATCTTCTTCAGTCTACCATTTCATTTTTACATTTTCTATTTAAAAAAATCACGTTCAGTCGCGGTTACTTCAAGCGCATTGACTTCCGTTCTTGGTCATTATAATGTTCCAAATCGAAGAACAATAACGTTCCCGTGCCAGTGAGGTAAAGGAAAGCAAGGAGCGAAAAGAATATTTCAGAGTGACCGTGAAGTTCCGAATGGGCCAACTCCTCGACGATCGCAGCCACTGGACATTGTGGTGGCGAATTTTGCGAAAAGATCGTACAAGATTGCTGTAACTCAAGAATTTAAACCAAACGATTGTGTCGCAGCTTCAGAGAAACCTGAAAATGATCCCCGTCGGCATAAAAAAATCATACATGGCAACGAAGCTCACTTCTGGTTTGGACGTTTTGTGAATAAGCAAAACTGCCAGCTGTGGTCTGAAAATCAACCAGAGACAATATATGAAAAAGCATTATATTCTCTTAAAGTGACTGTTTAATGCACATTTCGTGTTGGGGGAACCATTTTTTGTTGACCATGCGACATGTAATTTCAAATTCTTGTCACGCCGCCGATGAAATGTGATTCGATAATTTGCAGAAGTAGTCCAGTTAATTACTCTCCTTGCTTGCGTGACTTAACATCCCTAGATCTCTTGTTGTGGAGTTATATTAAGTCGATTGCTTACGATGGCAGACTGGCAACATTAAACTTTCAGGGCCGTGCGGGTGATTTTTTCCAGTATTTACTGTGTCAAAATTTCTGGTTCACATTTTGTTAGTGATTCTGGTAACTTCTTCAGAACAACTAAGCTATTATATATTATGTAATTTTTTTTTTCGTAGTTTTTCAAGTCTACTCATTGTCTAAAATGATTCTTCCCTCTGCTTTTCCTTTTCTTTTCGTCTTTACTATTCCTTTTTCGAAGTATTGTAGTAGATGGTTATTTTGTTATTATAAAGCTAAAAGATAAGCATCAATTAGGTTTCCATTGAACAAGTAAAAACTTCTTATAATGCACTAATGTAGCGTGCATCTACATATTGCACTGAACCTAGCCTTCTGTTTTTAATTTAATTTAATAAAATCAGAAGCGACTGCCTTGTTAACCGGACAGACTATTACTGCGCTAAAATTTGAGTCCTTTTCGTGATTTACCGGTATTTTTGTTGTACTCATTGTAGCGTTACTTCGAAACGTGATACCGAATACGTACGAGAGATATATTTGGAGTATGAACGCTGCCGTTCGACAACAAACGCTATTACATATCGCATATCTAACAAAACCAACAATTTTGCGCAATATTTTTGCAAGTATGTATTTTCCATAAACACGGCATGCCGTGCACCCGCGGACCCAAAAAGAAAGTAGGGAAAGAAGCGTACCAAAGCACGTCACTTCCGTTTCCTCTATTATTCAGCATCCTTCTTCGGCTTTCCAACGACCGACGTCTCTCTTGCACCGCCCGTGAACCGATACGTCTTTAATAGCGATAATAAATCATGAAAGCAATATACCTGCAGGTGACCGCGCGGACTGCGGTCTTGAGATTCAGACCGGATCAATATTGCTCCGGTAGAGGTAGGTATGAACGTGCACAGGAAGCGAGGGACCCGACATCGACGCCGCCGAGCGCCACCAATAAACAATCATCCCAACCCTTGTCATCGGCTTATTGTCCAACAGGTATTAATATATGATACACTTAATAAGTGTTGAGCTATGGGAGTGTTATAACTTTGAGACCCGCCGGCTTCCACTACGGACCAGTGAACTAATGACGTAATTGAATCCGGCTCTCTGTCACAAATTAACACACGTTTTGGGATCATTGATGGCAGAATCCTGATTGCTATCGCATACAAAGTGCCGGTAATGAAGGTGTCTGTACATGGAATATAAAAATTAATTGCTTACTATAACGTTGTTATCAACCTAATTTCCTTTAATAACGGCCATTCTCGTAACAACAAATGCCCCCTAAATAGGATATTTAAGTCCATTTAAAATCAGGAAACGGATAACACAAGACGATGTATGAGATATGACGGAGATACTTGTCTTTTTTAGAACTCTAATTTTTACTTTAAAATTCATTTATGCGTTGACCATTTATTTATTGTGTCAAAAAATCATTCCAAATGTACTCTACACACTTAAAAAACACTTCTTGCCGCAACTGTGTTGAGAATATTGTAGAAGCGGAATGATCGATTATAGAATGTACTCAGAAATTTGATTCGTGAATTCAGTGCCAGTCTCGGTCAGTGTCTGGGTGCTAATGGTCCGCTTGCATTGTTTTAATTTTAGAAAAAATAGCTATATCGAACAGCCGAAAAATTCTTGTCATTAAAAAAAAACTGATTTCTTTGAATCAGCCTTGGCCTATGACGTCCTGTGCAATTTCTAATTTTCCATGGTCTTTTCAGATGAATCGGGCCGTGTATAAGATATGACATATTTAATGTTGCCAGTCTGTTATCGTAAGCAATCGACTTAATATAACTCCGCAACAAGAGATCTAGGAATGTTAAGTCACACGAGCAAGGGAGGTAATTGACCGGACCACTTCTGGAAATTATGGAATCACATTTCATCGGCGGTGTGACAAGAATTTGAAATTACACGTCGCATCGTCAACAAAAAATGATTCCCCCAACATGAAATGTGCATTAAACAGTCACTTTAAGAGAATATAATGCTTTTTCATATATTCTTTCCGGTTGATTTTCAGACCACAGCTGGCAATTTTGCTTATTCACCAAACTTCCAAACCAGAAGTGAGCTTCGTTGCCATGGATGATTTTTTTATGCAGATGGGGATCATTTTCAGGTTTCTCTGAAGCTGCGACGCAATCGTTTGGTTTAAATTTTCGAGTTACAGCAATCTTGTACGATCTTTTCGCAAAATTCGCCACCACAATGTCCAGTGGCTGGGATCGTCGAGGATTTGGCACATTCGGATCTTCACGGTCACTCTGAAATATTCTTTTCGCTCCTTGCTTTCCTTTACCTCACTGGCACGGGAACGTTATTGTTCTTCGATTTGGAAGATTATAACGACCGAGAACGGAAGTCAATGCGCTTGAAGTAACCGCAACTGAACGTGATTTTTTTAAATAAAAAATGTAAAAATGAAATGATAGACTGAAGAAGATCAGAATAAAAGTCAGGCACAACAAACTCAACATGGTTGTCGCCTAAAAGAGATCGAAGATACATTCGTATATTACTTATTGAAAACTGTAGAGAGTGAAATGGAATACCAGTTTTCGTATAACGAATTAAACTTAAATGACATTTATCCGCTTACGAAGTTTAAGTACTGGATAACTTAATCAACTTATTTAATTATTTATTAAGTTACAATTGTTACGAACCTGTTTTATGAGTTTAGGGAAAGTCTATCCTACGCAGACCTTCTTTAGGAGATTACCGGGATCGTAAATTCCAATTTAAAATTTATACAAAACCCAATTGAGAGTTGGAAACATTAGTTGGTATCTCGTGTAAAATGAATTTTTTTTAATACTTGTATACGACGGGTGTTCTTTTCACCAGTGATTCCGACTTAGCATACTCAAACAGGTACCTACGTTCTTGTTAGCCTCTCACTAAAGAACTATTAGTTCTTCTTATTTCTCCAGCGCACACAAGACAGATTTATCTGAGTATGTGTAAATATATTAAATAACAGGAAAAATAATGATATAGTGAGACCTGAAACGTGGAAAACAAACGCAATTTATGATTAATTAAACAATGTTGTAGAAAACAAAAGTGGCGCAAAACACAGCAATTAATAGATTTAATAAAATAATGTTAGGAGAGCTCTAGGGACCCCCGTGCCTAAATATAAAAATAAAAGCCATCTCTTTCTATACATAACTCATTACTGCGTAAAATTAACAAATTCGTATTTTCGCTTGCTAGAGTTAAACATGTAGGACATGATAATTTCATGAATAGTGTAATCAAAACAATATCTGCAAATTGCCAACCCGCCAAATTTATTTTATGCGATTATGGAAGCTGTGATTTCGAAATTATTACATGTTGCAGCAAAGCAGAGAATATCATGAAATGCAGCCAAAAGTAATATTTACGCTGGTTTTGCTTTGTTTAAACGGTTATGAGACTAATATAAAGTAATTTCTTGCTCAATTTATTTTAAAAGATGTCGGTAACGACGAAAATATAAAATTTTATGTAATAAACATTCTGCTTCAGTATTGTTCGCACTACGAGCCATGTTTGTACCTTGTGTTTTTCTAGAATAGATCGAAGTCGCTAACTCGCTAGCATTAAACATAACCGTCGAGTTTCCGCTCTAATTCGTTAAGGGTTCTCCATTGGGACATGCCGAAAGATTAAATTATATTTACAACTAGTCCGCTCCCCTTTTTGAGATAATTTTCTACAATTTATTTGTATGGAGAAGACGTAATGTTGAATAGTCCTAGGGTTCTTAAACCGGCGGCCTAGATCTGTAACAAATACCAATAGCGATTCTGCTTTTTCACTTAACCCTTAACATGTAGTGAATAAAAGAAAATATAACAAAATATAATACAATGTTTGAAGATGAAAATAACGGAAAACATATCGATCGATTTTCCGTGCACTAATCGTGCTACTAGTTGGTAAACTGAAGATATTTAGCATTTTGTTGTAGCATGTTGTTATATATCGAGGTTATTTGATAACTCTATAATCTGTTATACAGTTCAGTTTGATTATTGGTGAAATTAGCAAGTCCCTAAACCGCAGATTAAATGCATGTATGTACGTCCGTTCTGTATTTGATCTTTCTAATCACGTGTACTGAGGCTGCCTGTTAACAATAATCTTACTGTAAAAGACAACAGCATGGAAAAGAATCTATTTTTCATATTTGGCCAATTAGCATCTGATATTTTCTAATTCAAAAAAATTAGTCCAAGACAAGAGTTTTGCACACGTTGTATAAGGATGGACCGTAAACCCTATTACAATAATTGAAGTTTTCTCTCAAAGTCATGGCCGTAACCCCAGCTTTCGTTTCCCGTTATGATCTTTTACATGAATGATATTTCGTCGTTAGCTTATTTAAGAAGTTGACGCCAATCGCTCACTCGATTTCCTTTCTGCTGTTTAGTAAGTAAGCCAAGAACAAACTACGTCCAGTTTTTTGGTCAAAATCTCATGACACACCGCTAGCCTCTTATGCAAGTTCTCTGACAATCAAATAACGCCGTCGCGATGGTCTGACCGTGGACATCTTCAATTGAAGTTGATGGCCTTCCTGATCAACCACCTCCAATTGATTCTATTGAACTATTCGTAACGTCCCTATTAGCACGTGTCAAGCATACAAAACCATTGATACTTTTTTAACATTAGCTATCGAGTGGTTCTAGGTCGCCAAAATCGACTAAACGTTGATCGACAATCAGGAAATGATGTTTGGCAGTAAAACTTAAGTGACGTAAGCAAGTTGATGTTGAATCAATTCAATCGGTGAAACGTCGGTTGAAAATCAGTTGCCAAAAGTTGTAAACATGTGACGTTACGGTCGGCAGACAATAGTAAGCCAATTTTTAGGGAATGTTCATTAAATGTTGGTGCACGCCAAAGGTCAGGTAAGTACGCGAGAATGTTGCGAGCCAATGTTCGGCCAAAAATATAAAAATGTTCAGACTTTCATGTAACGCCGACATCGTTGCCACGTCGAGTCAAGCTATCAGTTATCAGATCATCTGTGCTACAAGGGATTGTGCATGATCTAGGGCATCATCTACGTATGCTTGCTTCCAAGTTTCAAACGTTTCCGTAAAAGCTTTCCTCAGTTTTACGCAAAATCAAGTAGCAATAACAGAAATAGACGAAATGTTAACAATTCGAATATTTGGTTGTGCGGCAGGTTATTCCCCACACAGCCGTAGATCACTAAGTTTCTCCTTCGGCTGGTAAATCAAAATATTCGTTTCTTACCTGAACAAAATCTCAATTTTTTCTTTACTTTACAATATTTTACTTTATCTAATCTGATTGTTTTCTATTTCATATTATTTCTGCGTATGTTTGTAAAAATATATTTGTTTTGTAACTGACAACTGACAAACAGTATAAATTTGATGGAGAATATACTGCTCCTACTACTATAATGGTGAAGAATTACCGGTAAAGTACAAGGGGAGATTCCATAAAAGCAAGAATCGGAACGACGACGAGACACGAGGAACATCGATGATTTAGTCGTTGGAGACACTTTCGCTGGATTTCGCGTTGCATCAAAATTTATGCCGGAATAAAATCTAAAAGTCGTAAAAAAGATATCAAAACGATAGTAGCGGGAGGGGTTTTGAAAAGAACGCGTCCATTACCGCCGAAATTGAGAGGGAGAGAGATATCTTCTTTAAGTGTGTGCGGCTGAAGAATAGCATGCATAAAAGTTGATATATTTTCAGTTTGTTGAAGGTACTCCGAAATAAAATCTCTCCGAAGAGACGGCATAAAGGATCCACATTAAAAGTAGGTAAGTGGAGCAAATTTAATCGCTATAACTTTGTAACTTTCAGGAAGGAGGAAGTTATAAGTGCACTAAGAAAAGTTATTTTGTTGTATATTTACTAACGGTCGCTATAAATAATTTTATATGGATAAGAAAACTGTCACTGCTCTAAATTTAGAAATCCTTTAGTATGCTATGCTATAAAAAAGAAGAATATGAGAAGAGGTATTTGAAACTTTTAATCACGCGCATTCGTTTATTTATTTCACGTTTATCTTGATGATTGTAATAGCAATGCTTAGTTGTTTCCGAGCCGAGCCTCTTACGATAATGACATCATTTGCATGTACCTTACCGAAAATTCCCTTTACGATGTTTTAAGAACAAGATATCAAATGGAAAAAAAATATTTATAATATATTTTATGAGACAAAAAGGAAACTGCATTTATTAGCTACAATAGAATAAATTTTACCAAAAGCAGTTACTCAGGCTGCGATTCCTTATCTAAATCAAAAATTAGCAAGTATTTTTGGTGATACTTTAAGAAAGTATTAAAAAGTGTTTTGAAATGTTTAAATCCGTGAAATTTGAATCATTCGGTTTAATTGAACAACAATTTTTATAACTGTCAAATATGATGATTAAAAAGAAAGGTTTGAATGGCCGCCCCAATTGATGTTTCAAATAAAGACATTATTAGGGCAACAAGTCGATTGCCTAGCAGTAGCGTCACTGCGTTGGGTTAACAGAAATAAACGTGCGCGTTATTCAGAACAAAAAACAATAAGAGAATTTATGAAAACGCAGACATAATATAGTAAACTTACTGAATATGCTTAGAGCTGGCTGAAGAGAAATCCAGAAGTGAAGCCTTCAACACCTGTATCATAGCGTACGTTTCTACAGCGGTCTCTTTGTGACCCGTCCGTTGCGGCGTATATATTTGCTTATACGCAGAAAAGATCGTTCTACATCTAGCGACGTACCTAAAGTGGTCTTTGAATTTGTATAATGGACTTTCCGCAACATTATTGTTAAAAAGATGGCGTAATCTAGAAAAATCGATATTTTTACGTAATATAGTATTAAATTTTTCTCTGACTGAAACACTTTTTTCGTCATCCAAAATATGTAGCACTGTTTGTACGTGGTCAATAACTTCACACGAATACCGTAAGGACAACGAAATGTTTTGCATTTTTTTTTATTATGTCGGCTACTGGAACGTAAGTGTCGTTAGTTTTTTTTTAAATCTGCTGCAACTTGAGGATTTTGGAATTGCATTTGGCTCAGCTTTATTGCAGCTGCTTCTTTAGCGTGCAAGTTGTAAAATCACTAATTTGATCTTTTCAAAATGTTAAAAATAATAGCATGCAGCTTCTAACCATGTACTCCATCGTGTAAGAATTGGCTGCGGCGGTTCCGGTATGTCAGGACATTGTGAAAGAAATAGCCGAATACGTTTCGGCGACTTGAGAAAAACCGCTCTCGTCTGTGCTATTAGTTGATCCACATCGGGATAACATTTTCGTATAGTGTCTGCTACAAGGTGTAAAGTATGAAGCAGACATGTTATGTGCATATGTATAATTGACCTGTGCGAAGCATAACCGCGGCGGCATCGGTAACCATTATCAACACTTGCTTTGGTGAAATTTCAAAAATTGTCTAATGTTCTAACTAATACGTTATAAACAGCTTCGGCAATACATCTTTGCTGCCTTTTACAGGCTAGCAAATAAGGGTGTGACGATCCTTTCAAGGTCATTGTCCGTGCTACAATCGATACTACGGATGTTTATAGTTTCATCTATAGTTAGCTACAACCGTTTATTTTTTACCGCAGTTTTCACATAATTCTCAAACTTCTCGTGCACTGACGGCAAATACCTACGTTGCGTCTGCGGAATTTTTTTTTAATTTAATTCCATCAACATTCTTTTGCAGGTTGGTTGAACATTAATTTTAAAAGTTTATCCAATACAAAAGGTTCAACCAAGCGTATACTGTTTTAAACGGTATGAAGTATATTTGACAAAGTTAGTTGAGTTAACCAATTTTTCTTCTCAGTGCATCATCTTATTGCAAATTCATTTTCCTACACACTTGGTATATCCCTCATCATGATTCTGGAGAAAATGCATGTACCTCTCAGAGTTAGAGCTGTCGGAAGAAGATGGCTTCATTATTTTGGTTATAAAAAATTACACGCCATATATTAACTTGAGGGGCCTCAATTTTATTCAAATTTTAGTTAATCACATTTCGAAGTAATCAGAAAATAGAAAGGATTTTGCTCTAATAGTTAAAACGAACTGTCTAACTTAAACATAATTCGGACCTAAGCTGAAAAATTAAAAAAAAAAACAACTATTTAGGCAACTCTAAGATAATATGTTTAAGGTCTTCGTAAAGGTATGCAAAAATATTAATTTTCGTTAAACAAGACTAGAGAAATAATTAACCATTTCAATATATTTTTTATAGTTAATAACTCTAAAGCTTTCATATAAAAAGAATAATTTTAGAATTAAGTTTTGGTACGTGAAATTTTTGAAATATCAAAAAAAAAATCAAATTTTGCGGAAGTTACATTTACTCTCCTTCTTCTATCTTCTATCAGATTGATCAGGTAGTTAAAATTAACGCAATAAAAAAATTTCGTTAACATCTTGGTTAAGTTTTTAAAAATTTCGACAATTCCGGAAAATCCCATTCTTTAAATAATTTGTTGCGCCAAATAGAATTTCCAGTATGCACAAATTACTACCGCAGTTTTATTTTTTAAATTAAGAGAGCTCTGTGGTCCAGAGATAAGAAGGCCCCGATCTTAATTGGCAATGTTGAGTTATTATTCACTACAGCATGTTGCGAAATAATTAATCGCACTTCCCTACTTACGGTGAAGTGATGAGAGCCACAAAAGCTATACTTCACAAATACAAGACTATGTATCAGGCTTCAAAGCTTATATACCTTGTTGGGTCGTTGCCATACTTAAATAATAATTCAAAATGAATTCAAGGCATTGGATTGGTAAACCTGCTGCTAAGCAGGACAAAAACAAATTCAAAGATCTAATCAACTATTAAACCACAGTTAAGGGTTAGCCATTATTAGTGTGATCTATGGAATCTGGATAATCGACCAAATGAGAATTTGATTGCATTTACGCACACGAGAAGGAAGAATTTCTGATGCAAGGGTCTGTTTGAATGAGAGTGAGAATGACGCGCAATCGCCGCTACTTCCAACAAGTTTTACGCGCATTTAGACGCGATTTGCAGCCGTATCGTTTGCCTTTGTGCTGATATGAAGAATTAAGAAACCTGAGTCGCTCGCCCACTGCAAGTTACGATCTGTGTTTCGATTCCTGGGTGCGAGAAAGTTGACAGCAGCGGAAATGCAAATTTGTGAAGTTTTCGGTGATAATCCTATCAGTGATAACAAAGTTCGAAGGTGGAAGAGAATGTTCAAGGATGGGCGACTTAATGTGCATGATGAACCACCCCCTGTCTACCTTATCTGCTTTCTAAATAACTTGATCGCCCGCCTTATAGTCCAGACCTTGCACCCAGTAATTTGCACTTGAAGAAGTTCTTTGTTGGTCAGCGGTTCGACGATGATGAAGAAGTGAAAACCGCAGTCATAGTTTGGGCTTCTTCACAGCCAGCAGATTTCTTTGTCATCGGAAACTTGTTGAAAGGTATGAAAAATCTTTAAACAAAAATGGAAACTATGCAGAAAATCCATTTCAAAATATCCCTCGTATAAGCACATTCGAAATTGTAGCTCTCAGTTCGCTACTTCACCAGACCCGTACGGATCAAAGTCAAAGTGGCAAATAGAAGATAATATCTTCCTTTCAGTGCCATATGTACACGCAGATATCGAGAACGCAACTAGTATGCCTCTAATAGCATCTGATTAGATCAAAGCAGTCATTGAATCAATATTGGAATCAACGCAGTTGCAAAAACAGTGTACAATTCGAAGTTTATCGCTTCAAACTATTAAAGCAAAATGTGTGCATAGTGATGTATTTGAACGAATATTCGCGTAATAGACACGTAACGATAATGAAACGCCCGCCGATGTTTCAACGCCTAGTTCACCAATAATGTATTAAATGGGCGAGTGTACTCAATTGCTGCACGGAATTGATGATTTACTAATGTAAATATTTGGCACTAATTCGGTACATTGATTTAAATTTTGTTCAGCGCTACTTTAATTTTATTTCATTTGAGCACAACCTGTTCATACGCGTACGTTATATGATTTTTGCTCGTGCATTGAGCCATGGTGTATTCTGTAACGTTATAGTATAATCGCTGCGTCTAGCGCTGTTCAGCCACGTGCATTCGGGTATGTTCGCACGTGACATCTGTTAGAACGCTGCTCGCTTGACGGATGTAACGCTTCATCGGTTAGTCAAGTCGGCTTTTTTTATTTTTAGTTTCTTCTGCTTGTTCCAGGATTTTTACTTAGTAAATAAATTTATAGTCGAGGACGATCCCGGCGAAGCCATCTTCGCCCTATATTCTTCTGGTTTTTAGTTTTTAAATTTAAAGTGATCTCATCGACTAAACGAGGATAGATTAATTCTAATTTTCATAAAATTATCTTTTCTAACCATTTAATCAGGCAAGGGAACGTACACATGTGAAAACTGTAGACACGCAACGATGACACTTCGAGGTGATGTGACACGCCAAATCTACTACAAGCCACCGTAATAGGTAGACTTATTTAGAAATGAGCTGTTTCCTAAGAAATCTTAAGTGTGAACAGTGTATTTAAGCAAATATCAGTTTTAAACATGTGGAATCATCCGCAAGATAGAAGAAGTTTCAAATTTGGCAAAGTGTTTGTTATGAACTTGACGAGCAAATGGATCTATAACAAATGACGTTCAAGATTAAAAGAAAACAAAAGACAGACTACCGCTCGTAATTATTTAGGCACCCACGTTTTCTTACATTATTTATACAATATTCCGTTTTTAAAAACTATTCTTCCACAAATGAATACTTATTTGAAATAGGATTATTGTCATAAAACCCCCATTAATATGCAAATACAGTAAGAGGGCGTAGGAATTCCCGGTAAGATTTATCCGTTTATTATAGTATGCGTAATGATTTTACACTAATTTTCTGTAAGCCTTAAGGTAAAATTTCCAAATTAGGATCAGTTGTTTTGTAGTATTCATGGTGGTAATATCGTGTGCGAAATACAGAGTGACGATTGCTTAAGATGCCGAAAAAAAGGAACTAAGTATTGAAACACGTTCGCTTTTAGTTGCCTACCATAAGAGTGGCAAAACTAATAAACAAATTGCCCGAGAATTAAAAGTACACCCTGCTACTGTCTATTATAACATTAAAAAATATAAGGCAAGTGGCACTATTTCTAATAAACCACGAAGTGGAAGGCCAAACGTGACAACAGTTGCAGAAGATCGCGAAATTGTAGTCACCAGCAAGAGAAATAGGCAAAAAACCGCTCTGGAAATCACCGCAGAAGTAAATGAACATCGCGAGAATCCGATTAGCGTGGCTACAGTGAAACGTCGCCTACAGCGAGCCGGTCTTCATGGGCGAATTGCTATGAAAAAGCCGTTGCTGCGGAAAGTTAGCAAACGAAAACGACTCCAATGGGCCCGTGAACTGGAGTAAGATGCTTTGGACCGATGAGTCCAAATTCGAAATTTTCGGATCTCGAAGGCGAACATTTGTCAGACGATCGGTGGCCGAACGTGCAAATGAGCACTGTATTGTCCCCACAGTGAAACATGGGGGTGGGTCAGTAATGATTTGGGACTGCTTTGGTAGCACAGCTGTTGGCGACATCGTCAAAATTGAAGGTACCTTAAAAAAAGAAGGTCACCGGGATATCTTACAGCAGCATGCGGTACCTTCAGGAACACGAATTTCGGATCAGAATTTTGTCTTCCAACAGGGTAATGACCCAAAACACACGTCCAAACTATGCAAGGAATATTTGCAGCGTTTGGAGACAGAAAGAGTTTTAAAGATTATGGAATGATCACCCCAGAGCCCTGACTTGAATCCAATTGAGCTGCTGTGGGAAGAACTTGACCGACACGCACGTCAATCAGCTGCAACGTCCGTTGGTAGTATGTTAGTATGTGGAACGCACTACAATTAGCTTGGGTGAAAATAACCCCAGACACGCTCGCAAAACTGATAGCTGATGAAAGAATGCCGCGCCTTTGCGCTGCAATAATAAAATCCAAAGGAGATCACATTGACGAAACAAAAGTTTAAACTTTGTAAACATTTTTCTTTCTTTTTGACGTGTATTGCATAAAACTACGAAATAAATACATTTATGTACAATTCTGTCTTATTTTTCTATGATTTATATGACAAATTTAGGGTGCCGAAATAATTATAAGCGGTAGTGTATGTATACCAATTTCAATTATTTTTTTTATCTCATTTCTTCTAGTATCCTCATTTGTCTTTATGAAGAAAACAAAAAACACGTTCTCAGGGCCACTTTCGACCTTGTATTTAATGGGGTACTCAAAAAAAAAGAAAAACGCAAAATTTATTAACTTTCGGAGTTTGAATCCTCTATCTCTAATAATAAGATTTGTCTGGTGAGGATAGAAAGGGAATTAACCTGTATAGACCAACCAACGAGGATGCCCATAAATTTTTAGTAACTAAGTGTAGTGAATCACCAAAATTTGTAACTTATAGGCCATAGTTGCATGTGCCGACTATAGTAGTAAAAACTAAATTAGATTAATGCGAACATGGAATTGTAGTTGTAAGTGCAGGCTACATTTTAAATAAAATCGCTAATCCGCATTGGGCAAATAGGATACATTAAAGAGTAACAGTAGCAATTCTACATATTACCTGTTCTAACGTGGCGCGTAGTGGCATTTACGTCATCGCTTTATCAAAAATTCAATCGAGGTAAGTGCCGCGCCGGCGCAATCTGCCGATTATCAGTGCAGTTATTGGCAATGATACCAATTTCGCGCTGCAAATGTGAGCGCATTGTTCACAATGTTACAACGAGTGCCGTAGAAGTACGACATTTATTAAAGTTACCTACAGCCGATGCTCGTTAATTTACGGACATGGTCGGTTTACAGCGAAAATAGTATTTTGGGCAGTTAGATAAAAGTATATAGTTGCTTGCAAAACTAAATTTAAACGTGGTGTGGTTGCATCTTTTCTTTTAATAATTTTAATTTACATAAGTAGGTGTATGAAGTCTGCTAAAGCTAAATAAAGTATCTTCTCATTTGCTAACTTTTGAACGACGGAAGTTAGTATTTCTGGTAAACAACATACCGATTTTATTCTTTTACACATGGACAGTTGCAAGCTTGTAATGACAAAATAATAGCCTGTTGTGGAAATAAATAAAACCTCACAGATTACCGGGTTCAGAATAAGGTTTTCTGCACTTTTCCTTACTTCAAATTTGGCGAATGTTGATGGTGAACATCTTAAGACTTTCTACGGCGAAACATGTTGAGGATGTCAAGAGATATATTATTATTGTAACGAGTTTTAACAACCACATGTTGGGACAAACCATAGCTTTTGAAAAAATCTAATGAACCATCAAGCAAGGATTGAAACAGCAAGTTTAGCCCAAAGATAAAGAAATCCATTAAGGAAAGATGAATCTTAAAGCATTTCCAATAACTATTACAACTTTTTATATCTTCCCGTGCATATAATATATTTATCCCATCCTTCTGGAAAGCTTTAAGATCTCGTATCAGACGTGCAAAGCCACATATCAACTTTTTTCAATAAGTTCACCCGAATTCAAAACATTATCCCTCCGCATTGTCCGTCCGTTTTGCTTCTATCTCGAAATGGATACATTTCCGCCGTATGATCCGAGTTACGGATCATCTCCGCGAGAGGGCGGTTACCGACGACGACGACGACGCTCACGACATTAAAAGTAATGGCGTGATATCATTACGAGGCTCTGTGCGACGGCGGTTCTCATTGTTTGCGACCGGTTTTTGCGTCGTCTGAGTCTGTTCCGACAGTTCTCCGCAGCACCGCAAAAAAGGGGCAACGGAGCGGGACACGCGGTCACGGCATATCGCCATAATCTGAAGTCTTTGTTGCGGCTCAGTTAAACGTTTGGTGAACAACCTGAACGTTTGAACGTCTTTCTCTCTCTTCCTAGCGTGGTCATAACAAGAGCCAGAGCCACGATGCACACATTCTGTCTGGTGCCCTTACACCTTGCCGTACCCTTTCCATTCGCTGCGACTAAGTACGTCGTCTCTTCCTGGTGGATGCTTTCAGTGTCGCAAATGTCTTCTTGCTATACTTTTCGCAATGGAAACTTTTATATATTTTGTTGATGACAACGGCGCATACATATGTGTATCTGGAGATAATAATGTGAAAATTGTGCGTTACTATTAATAAATAAATAATAATAAATAATCTTTGAAATATGGACTTCTATTGAGTTTTCTTGCCTATATCATCTTACGAATCAGCGACGGACAAAATCACAGACATTCAACAATCTATTATTTGTCTATTCTGCACCCTCAAAAAAAAATTTCTACGGGAAGTCATCGTTTTTAGAAAATCGTACAAAAACATTAACATCTTAGGCTTAATTTTCTGTTACCTCAAAGCCGTAATTTTCCAGAGTTTTATTTTTTTGGGTTTTTAGGTCTTTGGTAAAGACATTCTTTTGCCACGTCTCGTCGTACCATTTTCGTCGGCAGTCTAACTCAAAGTTAAAATAAAATAGATCTAAAGAAAAGAAGTTTTTTGTTTTCCTTAGCAGAGACTTAAAAACGCAAAGAAAATAGAATCTCGAAAATTAGGCTTTAGTGAAAACCTTGGTTGAACGTGTCCACCTCATGGACGGAACACAACTCTTTCCTTGAGCAATTTGAAGAAAAAATAAAAAAAATATATATACATTTCACCTCACTGAAGATCGTTTTATACGCTTAACTGCTAAAAGGGGAAGGTTTTGCATTCTTCTTTTAATTAAAAGAAGATCTTCAAATTGTTATCCGTGACATAGTCAGCGCGAATATTGTAAAAAGAAGATTAAAAGCGTAGGTTTGAAGAGATATAGACCTACTTCGATTGCAGCTCATAAAAGGGCTAGATTCCAACTTTCTATTGAGCATTTATTGAATAATATGAATAGGACGTGTGAATCCTCCAAGGATGCTTGCAGAGCTCTCGGAGCGATTACAAATCAAGAAGAGATTGCAACTCTAATCCTAACCATGCTTACCATTCTAGGAGTTTCAATAGAAAGCCTTGGAAAACCGATTAATTAAGACAGTTTCGCGATACGGTTACCTTTCGCTTAGTGATTCCGATTACTTTACCGAAAGTATAGTTGAAAGGCACGAATAGCTGATATGCTTAATATTCTGGGATTATATCGGAGTCGCAGATGCACTAACGAGTTTTTGCTTACCCGTAGTTTCTCCAGAATCTCCACCAACAGCGGCAAGTAATTACATTAAAACGCGCTGGTCAGTAGTTTAAAAAAGATTAGATTATAGCCCAGCGGATGTTTATTTTTTTTGTCGGGAATTACTAGATGAAATGCAACGCTAACACAGTTATTACATAGACACGTTCATTGGTAGGTATGCATATGGTCTTTTTGCAAGATTTTTTGTATCTATGAAATCTCGCAACGTTTTCTAAGTACGCTTTTAATTAGTTTCTCTTCCTAAATTGCAGCTAATTTTATTGTTATTTTACAAAAATTAAAGTTCTAACTGCCTAATACACCGTTTAAAATAATGAATTTCTTATTAAGCTTATTTTAAAAACTCGCACTTTGTTCAAATAAATTTGCAAAAACATAATAAAATTTTTTCATATCATTTTTGAGATAACAGTACCAACCCAAGGAAGCTACAAAAAATAAAGCGAACCAAACAATCAAAATTTAGATTAAAAATTTAGGTTAATGTACAATGATAATAAATGTCGATAGTTCATCATAAAGTGTCGAGCTAGACAATATTTATGTCGAAACATGTCCTTATTAGAAAGGGCACTAATATTCGAGAAGCGTGAAAGAATTTAATGTTAGCCCTTCTGCTATCTATTGTATGTGGAAACGTTATCTAGAAACTCGAGAATATAAAAAACGTATTGGTTCTAACAGAAAAACAAGTCGAATACAAGGCAGATTCTTAGTCCAATGCTCCTCCTTGGGTTCTAGCACATTCACAGCAAAATATCTTAAAATCGGGCCCAAAAGGATTCATGGATTGAAGATTTCCGACCAAATAGGTAGGAATGGGTTGAAAGTAGCTGAGACCAAGAAGATCCGTGCGGAAACCTGCTTAAACTTCGAACCACACAAGTTGTGTGTAGTTTAAATTCGCTTATGAACGCGTCGTATTGCAGCTTCGACAATGGAGGCCAATTAAGGCCAATATTCGTCTTAATCTTATCGTGACGGTTAAATACGTGTATGCTCGTTGCCCACATGATCGCGATTCCGCATTTACCCTAAAAGAGGTGTCAAAAATGTGGTGTTGGGTTTGTTATGATTTGGGGAGGAAATAGTTTCGATGAAGGAACAGATCTTGTGGTGGTTTTAGGGAAATCGCTCGGCGATATTTTGATCTTATTCTGGAGGATTGTGCAATAACAGTCGCTTATGGAGCAGGCTCAAATTTTGTATTAATGCAAGATGCTAGGCGCCATATCGCTATAAAACCAATTAAATATCTTTCGTATTTGTTATGTAGGCGTATTCGGAAGCGCCAAGACCCACCTCAAACTCTCCAACAGCTAAAAAACTTCTTAATCGCAGAATGAAAGGACCGGCAACTGTAACTAACGAAACAACTTTAAGTTATACAAGCAGGATACTTGCTATCGTCACTGTTATGTCACAAATTTAGTTTCATTTTTCACATTTATTTTTATTTGTTTTATTACAACTAAAAAGGTTATCGAGGTGAAAATAAGTGTTCATTCTTTTAAATAGAGTAGTTTAAATCTAAGTTATTGTAGAATTACGTTATCATTTTGATGTGGACATAAATGGTGCGTAATAGTAGTCAATCGGTGCTAACCAGAGTCGATCTTTACCCATAAATATTTGCACAGATAGACATCGCAAAAAAAATGCTTTGGTTCCAGTTGATTTATTTGTTTCTGCATCGAATGAATTGCAGCAATAATTATAATAATTTTTTGTGCATTTAATTGTGATTTGATGCAGAAAAAATTAAATTTCAAACAAATGAACAAACCTCCGCCAGGAACGTAATTGTATTGAAAGGTTTTATTGAATAAGCTACAATATAGTATACATTATAATCCGGGCTTCCAGGACAATGTGGTAGCTTTTAGAATAAAATGAATTCTTTGTAAAGGAAACGAACATCGGAATAAGTATTGAAAAGAGAAATAAGGTTGGTGCAGGATATGTAAAAATGAGCATCTCAATTGGTTGTGATATACATATGAATTGCAGCAGTAAAGAAGTGGTGATTGCAATGGAACTAGGCTATCATTTACATTCTTAGTTTGCACATTAAAAAAAATCGGCTTCATTAGTATTGGTATCAGATGCGATCGGTTTAACAGCGTTTTCACGTTTCTTTGCGTTGGTAGCTTCACCAAAAGAAATCTACTCCGTGGAACCTTTTGTAGGGTCGTAACTGTGGCAGTTGTTGGTCCAGATGATTTAAATCTGGTAGATTATATTTGGTGATAGCAAGTGATAACCATTGGTATAATCTGTTTCCATTGCTGTAAACTCTTGGTTTCTCTTCTCTTGTTCTGTTGGTTCGAATAATAACTGGTTTGGATGGGGTGTGAGCGTCTAGTTGAGAACTGAGTGTACTAAGGTGTAGTATAAAAATCGTTACAATATACGGAGTACATGACAAATATAGGGCTTTACTGTGTTAGCAAACAAATAATTCAATTCCCGAACTGCGCATCAAATCTCGTTACTCAAATTTACATCGAAATTGAATTAAATCGAGCATGAGTTTAATATCAAAGTGATTAAAGTAAGTCGTCATTTTATGGGTTTATGCAAATTAATTAGCAATGTTGTTATTAGTATCCTTTTTAAGGCAAACATTCAGCGGCGTTTTTATTTATCCGGAGAACAGATAAATATCATTACTGCCTCTCCCCAGAACAATAAATCAAACTATAGAAAAAAAGCAACGATCAATCGGGTCGCAAATAGAGCGGCAACTAACTATAAAGATCTTACTCTTCACTGGAGCTCATAATTGCAGCCGGAATTTCGCTTCTGGTGTGTAAGCAACGACATGCTCCCACTTCCTTCGCGTTATCGCGTTATTCCCGACTTCACCCCTCAAGAGACGTTGCCGTCTTTTTTATTTCCTGGTACCGCTCCGTACTACCTTCCTTTTTCGTTCCATCTCTTTCCCTTTCGTTTCGGTTTCGTGTGCCGGTGTCTCCTCCTTTATCCCCTAATTCTTATCGCGCCCGCTTACCGCGTTTCTCTGCTTGCATAAAGATATCCAAGATTTCAATTTTCTCGGAATTATGCCCGTGTTTTTCGGTTATATTTCTGATGCTGCCATTCGCCGTCGTCGTACGAAAATGTCTTGAGATCTCCTCGGGTAGTTACGGATGATGATCCGGACGCGTTTACAACAGGAAAAGTACATTTCCTCGACGAATATTTTTAATTTCACAACTTTGGAGATTCGTTTAAAACGTACCTTCTAATTGTTTCTGCGAACATCGCAGCAAGTGCTTGATATGTGCTATTTAATATAGTGGCATGCTTGATGTATTGAATCGGATAGATTAGAAGTGGTAACCCTTATGGTATATATCAGTGGGTAGGTATAACTTCTTTTTATTGGAGTAGCAGTAAACTTACTAAAAAAGACAACAAACAGCCACAAACTAACTGCCCAAATAATACAGAAAAAATTAATAGCAAATTTAGATAGCAAATTAAAATAAGATTTGCTTGCTAAGTTTGCAAAGGCGATGATGATGATGTTTGTCAATGGCTAATGCTCCTTGTGAATGGGTGCTTTTCGAAGTCAATAGTAAAGGCGAACTTGCGAAATAAATTGAATCCTGCAAACATATCAACACTTTTGCACGTAAACAATAGATGAAAAAATTAGGAGACTGTAACATGCTAGGCAAGTGCTTATATTTTCCTTATTTTTCTAATATTTCGTTTAACTAATACTGCACTGCTAAACTTGCATCCCGTGAAGTTCAAATATCTCTGAAAAGTGGTAATTTTGTGTTTGGGTGGTGGCAGATAATTCATGATTTTTATTTAATGAAAAAATGAATTTAATTGAACAGTGATAAAAATGCTATTTACTTGTTGCAACAGCCCATTGAGATTAATTGCAGTGACAACGATGCTAATATCGTCTGCATAAAGAATTAAATTTAAATCCGGGCCTAATGAAGTTAGTAAACCATTCATATAGATCACAAATAAAGTTGGTCCGAGAATAGATCCTTGAGGCACCCCTCTGGCAACACTACATCTATTCGAACAAACATCATCACAAATGGCTCTCTGCTGGCGATCAGTTAAATATGATTTAAACCACTTTCAGCATATTCCATTGACATCATACCTTTCTAACTTATACAACAAAATGGAATGATTAATGCAGTCGAAAGCTTTCGACAGATCGATGAGTATTGCCGCACAAGGCGTCCCAGAATCAAGCGATTTATGAATGCTACTATTTAAATTAAATAAAGCAGTATTAGTTGATCGATTAGCTATAAAAGCGTGTTGGTTTCTTGGTGGTAGGTTAAACTCATGTAAATTAGATATAATATTTTTATTCGTGATTGTTTCAATTATCTTTGAAAAAGGAGATATGATAGTTATTTAAGTTATAACTATCTTCCTTTTTAAAAATCGGTTGTATATTCGCAGTTTTTAAACAAGACGGAAAAGTTCCTGTTCTGAAAGAAAAATTAACCAAGTAGGTTAACGGACACACAATGTACTCAGCTGAGCTTTTCACAATGAAAGAATCGACTTCATCATCTCCAGCACTATGCGATGAACGAATGAATTTCAAGATTGCTTCGAAGATATCACTCTCAACTACAGGATGTTTAAAAATGGAATGTATTCATAAAAGTAAAATCAACAGAAGAATAGTTACTGATCGAAGCAATACTACTAGCAAGATTAAAAAAATTACCACTGAAAGCATTGCATAATTCAGACACGCTGGAAAAATTATCTGGAAACTTCTTGTGACTTACATAGGTCTGTCTATTATTACGGACGACTTTTGAATAAATATTTAGTTCTTAAGTAGCAGTAATAACTCATGCCACTCGCTGTAAACAATGTTATAAAGAGAATACTACAACACAAGAATTCAGATCTTTTAGTAGAATTTAGTTACAAGTTTAGTTAGATTTTGGTAGTGTTTGATTAGAATATTACTTGAATAGAATATATTAAAAATTGCAACGCTGCCAGTATGAATAGCTTAGTTTAATTTTGATTCCTCTTTTACTAACAATAATGGTCGCTTACTTGTTACGTACCAATCATCGATTTCTTTTACAGCATTAAGCCTTGATTCATCCAGAGTTCTGTGGCCTTCATACATTTAGTACTAGGAATAAATTCTTGTGTTAGTTACTGAATAAAGGAGATATAACCAAGTGTTAGGCAAGACACAATTTTGTATGCGTGGTGAACGGTACAATAGAGTTTATAAGTTATTAGGTTATTAATAGAGACGATAATAGCATTTATTGTGAAGTGTGTAATATGTCACCAATTAAGGAACTGAAACTAATACTTTCGATGAAGGATAACCTTCTTAGTAGAAATGTCTTTCGGGTAATGTCGTGTAGTTAATATTTTCTAAAGACAGTCTTTAGAAATCTTCTGAAGAAGCTGACAGCATGGTCAGCGAAACGTCAAGTAAAAAATTTTAACTACGCGACATCACCCGAAAGACATTTCTACTATGGATTACGGTCGTGAAAGCCTACACTCAACTATTGGATAAGCTTCTTCTTTTAACAAAGGTGTTAAAGAACTTTGTAGGATCTAAATGGTACATATACGTATGAAGAATATGAAGAGTAATCATTCCTTTAATGAAACTGATTTATAAAATGCAGAAAAAAAGACCATTTGTATTACCATTTCATTATTAAAGAGAAACTTACAATTGCTCGGCGTGAACTAATCCACGTACAGTGTGCATTGAAGTGAGTGACTAAAATTTCGCTCTTAAATGCACGAATCACATCTCGTTAGGGTCAACTAGCAGGCGCCGCTCTAATGCTGAACCGCGTTGCATTTTGTAAAGACACAATCGCTCGGATCCCAAGCGAGGAGACCATGAATTAAAATTTCCACATTAAACATTAATTGCGGTTAGCACCGACAAGAGAATGAAATTTTCTAAAGTGCATACGCTGTTCACTAAACGTGGTACATACACGGTTTACGCTGCTTATATTTAATAAAGAACGTCGTTTCTCTATGCAATCTCTTTATAAGAAATTAAGTAGTGTCTGTGAATTCATTGGAGATAGGATTTGATTAGCCAACGTTCTTGTAGTTAGGGAAACTGGTTTTTAAATATATTTTTGGGCATTTACTTCAGATTTAGGATGTTATCATTTTGTCAAGAATTTTTAAATTCTGGATTAAAAATCAATACGAAGCAAATTTTCATTTGGATGGCGTTGAATTTTAGATATTGGGGAGCTGAAAAACCTGGCGAATTGCTTACAAAAAATCTTCATGGTCCAAAAGTCGTTGTCTGGTCTAATGTAGGATCACTTGGTATCATAACCGCTGCGTAACAGTTAATTTCGAGCGCTACATAAACATACTACAATGGCCTGATATTCCAACAAGATGGATCAATAGCTCACACAGCCATGAGAATTTTTTAACAGCTCCATAATTTGAAAATTGGCCCCCTAGGATGACGAGGCCCGATTTTTCGTGTGAGGGCATTGAAGGCAAAGGTGCTGCAACATTCTAGAAGCTAAAAGTCCGCATTCGAGAAGAAATCACGGGAATAAATGGAGATTTGTTTCGCCGTGTGATACAGAAGTTTGCATCCAGGAAAGTGTCCGTTGGAGGAGCTTAAACTGTAGCAAATAGTCTGGTTCTTTTAGAGGCAGATAATACGTGTCTATAGATGAACACGGAACTGCAAAAAAGACTTTAATACGCATTTCCGTGTGATACCAGTACATAATATGACACGCATAGGTACCGAAACAGAATTATATGTCCCGCTATTTGATTTCGGATGGCTCGGCATGGCTAACAGCGAGAGAGAGTTATCGATCGTAGCGTCGTGCCAGTAAAGCGTGGACCATTGCCAAACTATCGCAGTCGTGATGAGTTCACTTACCCCCCAGAGTTTAGACGTCAAACTTAATTCCAGTAAAAGTTACAGCTACACACACTTACGCTAACGTGGATAGGGGGAACACACAGACACACACGCTCTCATAGAGAAACGAAACAGACAGGAACGTTTTCCACTATTGCTTCTGCCCTCTCGCATGTCTTGACATCAAAGTATTATTTATCGTTTTCGCTCTTCAAACATAGCCTTGTACGCGGTCTCGACAGTAGCTCGAAGCGAGCTAAAATTTCGTTCGGGAGTCAGTGTGACATGACAGGTGTTTGTGTGTACGTAAGTATAAAGCTGATAAGCTGTAAAGATTAAACGTCTCATTCCCATTCAATTTATTTACTATTACTGAGGTTTTGGTAACCTTTTGGTGTTAATAAAGTGTAAAGGCAAGCAGCAATTTGTAAAATTTTTAACTCTCGTGAGATAGAGGCAAAAGGCTATATAATTAGAGATCTGATAAAGGCTTGCTTTACTGTTGAAATAAAGCTTTCCTTTTAGTGGCAGGGAATTTCCAAACACACGTTACATTTTTTGTTGATAAGCTCTTAAAAATCGGCGTACCGTAATCAGTAGAGATGACAAAGGCAGGTGAAATTATTACCTTTTTGCAGCGATTAGACAGAGTCTTGTTTCGTCGACGAACCCTTTCTTATGAGACGAATAGACACGAGTCTGTCTAGTCGTTGCAAAAAAATAATAATTCACCTGCCTTTGTCATCTCTATCTATATACCTTCAACAAAGCACCTTGGTCTATTGTTGTTTTATTCGATAGTTTCCAACTATCTATTTCTGAAATTATGCGATAGCTCAGCCTATAAATAGATCCGCTGCGCGTACTTCCAATGGACGCAGCTTCGGAGAAATTACTAGCTCGGGGTTGTTTGTTTATATAAAACGTATCTAAATATTTATCATTGCTTTAACCGAAGATTAAATCCGCGCATCTTATCTTGATTGCCGTAATTACGCAGGGACTAAGTAAATATTGAAGATACGCGTAGCACATGATAGGGGTCCGCTTATACATATCAACTATTAAAGACGTACCACGAGCACAAGTGCGCCGCTCGTGTACGCATTGACGCACTTATACACGTGCACAGGACTAGGTCAAGGATTATAATTGAATAGGACGCCTTAATCTTGCGAGTCCTTATTTAGGAGGTCACCTCGGCGCGTTAAGCACGAAAGATGAGGGTAGCTAATGCCCCAAGACATGTCACGCGTAACACGACGGCCACCAGCAGGACGTTCAGTATCGTGGCTTTGTGGACATGGCAGATGCAATTTCTTGTACACAGAGTAGCTAGTATCCAGGTGCCAACCAGGGCGATCGTATGTATGCGTAATGATAATTCATGAATTTTCTCAATGACGAAGCTGCACGAATCTATTTTTCTATTAAAAACTGTTTTGATCCGTACGATGTTAAAAAATATAGATAAAAAAAACTTTCTTTAATTAGATTGTTCAAACATAAAATATTACATTAGATCAATCAATGCTGAAAATAGACGAAGTACTATTTTAAGCAGAGTTCCAAACGAATCTGGAAATCGCCTAAGGCAAAGAAATCACAAAAATCCCAAGAATCCGCATTTCCCAATATTGCGAAAATTAACAACGAGAAAGGAAGATAATAATACCGTCCAAGAGAAATAAAATGAATTTAAAAAGCATTTCCACCATCCTTCTCTGAGCAGTACAGTCGTTGAACGACCGCTTTCTACGTTTAAAAATATTTTATGGCCAAAAGCAAATAGTTGTAAACGCCAACAAAAGAAAAATGGATCGACGTAGCTTCTTTATTTAATCACATTGCGGTTGCGTTACCTCGACCATTATCAGAAGGGAATTTGAAATTTTAATACGTTTAACAACACTGCTAGCGGCTATTACGTGGGACCGCCCTAGAAGTAAATCTGAACAAAATATGTGAATGCCATCAATCATTACTAACAATTAAGGATTAAAAATTATTTTTTATAACGGCCATATAAAGTATAACGTTTATCCTTTATAAAATACAAGCTATTAATCCACTTAATGAATAGCTGTTACTTATAGCGACAGCATCTGAATGTAAAATTAAATTCTTGACGAATACGGCTAAAACTCTCACACGCAAAATTGCTCTTAATAGCATATTCTGTTTATTAAAGCGGCGGATAATGAAGATTTCGACAGGGAAAACTCATTTTCGTCTCGTCGCCAACGTGTTCCGCCAACCTGCCGTTGCTCGACTGTCACTTTCCGAAAGCTTTTCATTTATTAGCTTCAAATATTGATAAAGCTCTTCGTGCTCCTTCAAAGTGACACAATTTTCTGCGTCGAGTACTGAAAATAGAGACGGGAAAAATCTCTGGAAAAGTAGATATGTACTTAAAAGTAGATAGCGACTTTATGTGTAGCGTAAGAATACTTGAAATTTATGAACTTGTAAATTCTCGTTTGTCTATTGAAGTTGATTTTATCCAACTATCAATTATGAACGATGAACGATTGTTAGTATTAAAGAGGAAACTTTTGAAATTTAATTTTATTATTAGAAAAGGAACATGGTGATTTATCCATATTATACAATCAAACGATATTAACAATATTAAGTCTGGGACTTAATTAACAAGGAATCTAATAGTTCTTTGAAGGAAGTCAAGTCACCTGGCTTTAATTCATTTCAACATGACACATCCCATTTTTTTTATTAACCTCGTACCTGATTTTCTAAAACAACTCAAATAATATTGATTTTAGCCTCACAGATACACTTATTAAACCAATGAATAATTCGTTTTTTCTTTTCAATATTACGGGAGCTGATATTACACTGGCTGTTTCCAAGCTCAACGGCTCGTTTTCATGTTAAGATGGAGATATTTCACCTTTTTTTTTTCTTGAAAACTGCTTTTCTAACATTTTGCGACCACTTTATCTATTAAATTTCTTTCTTATTGGTGTTTTCTATCTGCTCTAAAAGTCGCTGTAATTAGACTTCTATTCAAAGGTGGGGAGCATAATGATATTAACAATGACTGGTTTTCATTTGCTAAAATCTTTCAAACTGTAATAAACAGAAAACCATAAGCTTTTACTTTACAAATTGGATCGTTATGGGATTCGCGGAACTATAAATGATTGGTTCAAATCTCACCCTCAAGATAGGAGGCAAAAAGTTCTTTGTTATGATCTTAGTTCGGACTAACAAAATTGTTAATGTTAGCATTCCGCATTATTCCCATTATTTTTAATATTTATTAATGAGTTGATCAACCACATCGACCCTTCTATTTCTACATCTTAAAATGCTAATAACATTAATCTTGTTATTGATGTCCCTACTTTTTCTGAACTGATACTACTTTTGAGAGAACAAGAAAAACAAAATGCATTATGTTTTGCAATAATTCTAAATTTAAAGCTGCTGGCGTCATTTTAAATAATAATTTTGTAGTTTTGAGAACTTCCTCATCTTTAACGAATACGCCAAATGATCACCTCCAATCAATTTATTTAATCTTAGAATGTCGTGTAGTCTTGATCTTAACATATCATCGTTCTATTTTTATAAAAAAAAAAAAAAAATTAAATTTGTTTTTCGTGTCACATTTCGCTAATTAAAAGAAAGTCCCTGAGATATCAATTTTATTAAAAAACAGAGTCTCAAGAATGTAAAATATGTTGAAGTACAATTAACGCCCTTTTAAACTTTTTTTCCAGACGCCCCGGGCGAAATTGGCCCTTTAGCATCTAAAATTTGCCGACCACTGAGTTCACTGACTTCAAGGCCTTTTCTACTGGTTGGTAATTGTTCGCCTCTCTTCCGTATGCTGGCCTTATTTTGTTTCTGTTCAGCTGAGCATTCTGTACTTAGACTTCTTTGCCCATTCACTTTTATTTCCCATGTTACTTGTTGTTGTAATTTTTTCTATATTCCTCTGACGATTATTATTCCTTTAGTAAGTTAATTCTCTACTTCAAAAGAGGTTTAATATACGGAACCTATCGTTCAAACTAAGACCATTTCAGAAAATTTACGGGACATTTAGAAGAATAAAGGAATAGATACAAGCGTAATGTTTTTAACAAAGCGCCACTCCCTTTTGACAAGATAATAATCTGAAAGCATTTTCTACAATAAATTACGGCTTGACTAAATCCTGAAAGCAGACGCACATTATACATACGGGATAAGTAATTTGTTGAATTTAATTCTGGGAATTAAGCAGTATCTCACTCTGAATGTTTACCAGGTAAGCGTAGAATTTAATGTAGTCCGAAAAGGACCAGATGAGCGGGAGGCGTCCTCGTCGCCGGGGTCCCCGGGAAAGTACCGAAAGCGCGCGGTGCCATTAAAGGAGAAATAAATGTATGGAAATGTTGATAAACCGGAATACTGAAGAGACGTAACTTAATAATTCATTCCGGGAGCACTTAATTGTGTCACGTGTTCAAATCCGTCGTTGTGTAGCGTGATGTTCTACTGCTTTATTTAAGTAGTTTCGGATGTTTTAATAAAGTTCACCGTCTGTAAACAGGGCCATTAAAATTTTATAGACGAGTATAACGCTTAGCGTTTCTTATTTCACCGCCAAGGTACGAAAAGTTATTCATAACCCGTCTGAAAATGACTCACTTTACTGAAATTGCCCTTTTTCGTAAAATAAGTATACAGAGCTTGATCAAGAACATCGATTAGTTAAGTGCTTTTCTAATCCACATACATTCTTACTTCGAAAAAGGAACATATATGCTACCTTGGAACTAGCAGCTCGAGAGTTGGCCCAGCTTCTTATCGCTGCTTTCTATGTGGCTCGTATCACTTGGCATTAGATGGCGCTGAGAGATATATTGGATGTTAGTTCGAGAATCAAATAGCGGCGCGAAATAGAGGGGCACTTACCGGAAGTGTTAGTCGCCGATTTTAATGAGACTTTGTTAGTTTGCGACCACATAGAGAGTGTTGCTCAACGGTACCCTTTACACTGCAACTGATTGACCATTAAAGGTGTGTGATACATCGAAAGATACACCGACAACATAATTATTAGCATACGATTCCCTATAAACGTGCCACTCAATCAAATGAAGCACGTTTGTCTTGTAAAGCCAAGTTGGTTCTTATCGAGAGTATAAATTTGGTCATACTCGATTTTCTCTATTGATTTGGAAAAAGAACTAAGCAGTCAAATTTGCCTAAAATTTTCCATTTTGGTGCGATCGCCTCTTTTAGGAAGAGGTCGAACGGATGCAGTTATTAGATTAGATGGAAATTTATCAATTTTGTACCGACAGCGCTAAATAAAAATGGTAGACTGTTTAATTAAAAAGTGTCAAGATACAAGAGACTTCCTCTCGTGTTTTAAATAGACAGTTAATCATTCTAAGTACTAGGTTGCTTTAGAATTTTTTCCTTAACTAGGAGAAAATAGAATTTCATTTTATGGAATATTCTCCTTTAACTTCTTTTCCTTCTTTATTGGAACCGCTTCTAAACTTTTACCTTTCTATCCCCTACGGTCTAGAAGTTGTCCCTGATTTGCAACTTATTGCAGCGGATCCGAGGGGAATATATTACACTGCTGAACTACTGAACTTTTATCCTCCGTATTACTTCTTCTTAAAGCTAGGAAAGGTTATATTATTTTATAGGAGACGTCGAATAATAATTAAGCAACGTATTTTGAATACAATCACTACTAAAGTTAATAATTTAATTTGATGTTTGCTATATTAAAGAAATCGAAAGTCAAATTACAAAGATAAATTGAATGTTAACAATTTATTGATTCGAGTGAAATCTTCCTCTTTAATAACAAATTTAATACAGCTTCCGTATTCATGCTCCACGAACGTATTAAATTGCTCGAGCGCTTTATACTGCGCGAGTCATAATCACCAGAAAGGCAGAACGGAAAGGTTTAATCGAACTCGATTCGCTATTAATAAGTGAATCATCCAGTAACTGTTAATGGTAAACGATATTGTCAGAGGTCGACTAACTTTTATGGGCTCTTCTGGAAGACATGGAGCTCATTCTTAAAACAAGGTGGCACTACTTGCCGCACTGCCAGGGAAACTGTAAATTTATTGCACGAGAAACTTCCTGGCTACGTAATTGAAATTGAAATAATTGAATGAAATGGTGGCATTGGTTGGCCCTCAAAATGACGCGATTAAATATCATTAGACTTTTTTCTCTGGTACCAAGTCTGCGCAAATAATCCATGGACACTTGATGATTCAAAAAATAATACTGGCGCGGTTATTGGCGACATTAGCTTAATGATATGAATGTGTGCAACAAATTGAAAATTCGAGTTTCTAAAAACTAAGAATTTTATTCAGTATCTAAATCCCCAAGTTTGTGGTAGGCAGCTAACATGAGGTATGCGACACCTAATTGTAAGTATTGAAATAACTGCCGTTTCGTCCACTCTTCCAGATATCATAATCATAACCTATTTTATTTTCATTATATTCCCTATAAGCATTTACAGAATGGTAAAACCTTGCATGTCTATTTACCGGAATTAAATACACGTATTTAATTGGTAATCGCATGGCTCTAACGGTCATGAAAAGAGTGGAAATCAATGGTGATGATTGCAATACAGAAAAATACATCCTTTTTACACTCGTGGCCCAGAGAAAATATTCTTTTCTCTCGCCCTCTTCTTAAAAAGAACCTGAGTCTCTGTTGTCCGATATTCTTCTTAAATACACCGTTGGTGCATTCAACCGTGAAGTTTCCGCTCCACTGAGCGCGACGGTTCTGCGTAGTAGACTATTCCACACGTTGCTAAGGTGGTACCCTTCTTTTCAGTTGTCGGTTTTGTTCCTTTCTAGTTCTATAGGTTCTCTGATGAATCTTTTTCCGCAGTTCCTGGTGATGGTTATCACTTTTACATTGTTGAAGTCAATTTTATGTCCAGTCTCGTGTATATGTTCTGACACTGCTGATTGCTCGATTCTTTTAAAACTTGCGTCCCTTTCGTGTTCCTTTATTTTTACCACGATAGCTCTTCCTGTTTGTCCGACGTAGCACTGCCCGCATTGACATGCTATCTTCTGCGCAAGTTTTATCTGTCATGTCCTTAGCCGTCGCTATATGCTGCTGGATTGACTTTGCAGTCCCGAAACGTGCTTGTATGTCGTGTTTCCTCAGGATTCGTCCTACTTCTTCGGTGACTTCTGCTACGTATGGTAAACACGCCATCCCTCTTTGTGGTTCTGTAGTCGTCTTTAGAGGCAACTTCTTCCTAGTGGCTTTTCTTGTGTCAATGTCAGTGTAACCATTCTTCTTCAGTGCTTTCTCCAGATGTATCTTCTCACTGGCTAGGTTTAGCTCAATGATGGTTTCAGTTCTGAATAATAAGGTTTTAATTATCGTCTTCTGCATCGGATGATGGTGAGATCTCGCATGTATCGGTGTGCGTCTTCCTTCTAAATATTGCGTGTTGTAGTATTCCCTCTTCCGTTCTCTTCAACATTACATCCAGGAAGGGCAGATTTCCATTTTTTTTCTTTCTCCGTGGCGAATGTAATGGCTTGGTGCTGCGAGTTTATTAGTTGTCCTACGCTATTAAAAAATAATTGAATTCTAATACCAAAAAAATAACTAAAGTATCTAACACGATTCTAATTTTATTTAGTAGAATTCTCGTGCCTGATGTATATCCACAAGTTTTTGAATATCCTGTTAGGGTGATGTAAATGCTTCCAGTGTAAAGACGGTTATGAGTTTTTAAGAATAAATGAAGAACTGGCTCAAATATTAGAATTCTTTCTGTGAATCCTAAGCAATACGATGCGCCCCCCACAGTGATAACGCACCACGTTGAGATCCGTGATTAGACGGTGATGAGCCAGAGTTTCATTACCCATAAACCACAAGTTTCATACGGCTTTGTCTATCATCTAGCAGATCAAGCACATATAAATAATAAACGACGAAAATAACTACAGGAATTAATCAAAATTCCTCAGCATAAATGAGTAAATAGAAATCACAGATGCTACTAATATGAAGTCTTGTCATCTTTCTAATACAAAGCACCTTGTACGCGACCATCATTATACTATGCAAATACGATTCTCTCGTTCACTCTTTTATCGATCGACTGTAAAAGATTGATAGTTCTGATAAACCGTCATGACCGTGACATCATTAATTACTAGTGTTCGTGCAGCTGCCGTATACATCTACGTCACTGAAATTAGGTTCTACCAACGTTACAGTCGCCATGCGAAGAATCCTAACTCCTTTCGCTACTGCAGCTACCTTCAGGAAATTTTAATTAAGAAATGTAGTGTACGACCCCCTCTACTTATATAAAATTAATTTATGCGAAAAACAAGTATTGCATACAGCTGCTGCGACTAATTTACTTTGCATTGCCTTTTTTGTGCTATTTAGCTTCATGTTGTAAAACACGACGTATAGCTTCATTAGAGGGTTTAGACTCGGGGCAGATTGAAGCTATTGGATACTGCGATCGATGTGTCGTACTAATTACATATCAAAGTAAGCTAGAACGTAACCCTCTTGTTATTACTTTAAATTAAATTGAAGTGCTACTGCTTGCAATTTCGTAAGCAAGATTAATAACCAGTAGCATAATCTATTAAAAGAATTGAAAACGTTTTTGGAGAAATTTAGTGATGGACACATTGCAATTAACTCAAACCGAAAAAGTTTTGGGAAAGATTTGTAATGATGGATAGAACCTAGGCCCATCACATTGCCCCAGAATTAGAAGTACAACATGTGGAGCAACAGTGTAAGGATTTACCACCATTCACGAAGATTTCCTCTTACGTCATCAGGACAACTGTTTGAAATTTTTAAATTTTCTTTCTTTGTAAAGCTAGAAAAAACCTAGAAATTTAAAAATCGGCGACATTCTTTCGCGGTTTATGGAGAATTATCATATTCAAACCTTTTTTACATCGGAGTTAATAAATTCAGTTTCTTGTTGCTTTTATTGGGTTTATTACTTAGTATCATAAGGTTTCTTCAGAAGTAGCGGAGTAATAGGGAATTGCTAAATTTATCTCCGTCAAAAGACTCCACCAATTAAAAAGGCAAAAAAAGATGGAAAGGTCTAAGTAATGTTACTTTTATATTGAAAATTTTGTACAATAGGATAGTTTGTAGTTTCTGCTCAGCACTGATGGGCAATGTGCATCAACGAGGTGAGATTGCTGAGCAACTTTTATTTATCAGAATAAAGCATCAAAATAAGAAGAAATGGATTGAGATACCTGCCCGAGAAGTCAATGCCGTACGTAATTAATATAACAGGGAGTTGTGAATTTTTTTTTACTATCTAACGGATTTTCTTTTTAACAACGCATTTACACCTCTTATTGTTTGGATTTTCGTATTTAGTCCGTTTTTCTTTTGATGTCTCCGTATCGAGATTGATTGGCTTATTAAAAGCAAAAATACTCAAGGATTGATTTCGAAATTGAGTTTTTCTACTGCAGCTGAAACATTTACCACCAAACTGGAGAATTTATCGACAAATTTTAATATCTGGCTAGACATTTTTCAGTGTGGGTGAAGCATCGAACCGGATAAGTTCTAGTCCGCAGAGGAAAACAATAAACCCGAAAAAGGGACATTTTTCATCCCTAACGCCGGTTCTGAGAACTTTATCACTGAGCTGAGCCCAAACCGAGAAATTCTTCATCATTGGAGTAAACGCTCTAACTCCGAATCGGAGAATTCTTTCACTCTGGAGAAATAACATCGATGCGGGAGGATTGTTGCACCGCGAAGGAAAGTTTGTATCACCGAAACGAAGTAATGTTCACACCATCGGTGGTTTCTTTCGCTACGGAAGAAAATATTAACACCAAAACGGAGAATTTCTTCAGCGAAAAGGAGAAATTTTTCGCTAAACCGGAAAGGGCGTCCACCGAAACGGAGAAAGTTTCCATCAAAACGGAACATAGTAACATTGAAAGTTTTTGCTCCTACTGAACTCCACTTACCAATTATTTAAAATTAAAATTAAAATTTTACTCCATTCATTTTAACTACCTGTGCAAAAGGACACGAGGGAACAACCAGACGGTGTTAGATCTGACTCCGTATAGTTATCCGTGTAGCGTAGTGTTTGTGAGCATCAGCGACGCAATGTCAAATAGGTTGTTGTAGAATTCCGCGGTCGTTGTTTTCTTTTAAAGAATGAAACCGCGTCATAATTACATGAAAAAATGCCGACGTTTCACTCTCAATTGCATGGAGCTTCATCTGGGCTGCTGCATGTTGCGTCCCTGCAGTACGAAGAAGTTATACAGCGTATAACCCAAATTCTTTAAAAGATGTCAAATGGCTTTGAAAAAATATAGGTAAGATTCAATGAAAATAAACACAAACAAATGAAATCGTAGTCCTTCTTATACACATCTTCATATGTTTAAATATACAAGAGCGCCATCCAGATGATCCAGATTAAAGATATTCTACAATCAGTTATTAACCAACAGTTAGAAAGGACAAAGTTGAATCCTGTTTTATCCTTACTCTGGTACAGCTGAAGATAAACATCTTTTTGGCGTTGGCTTCTTTATTTAGTGTAAACAAAGTTCTGATATGTATGTAAATCTCTACACTTAATAGAATTAATAATTGTAGGTATCTATGTACTTAATTAACGGATCCAAGCACAGCAGAACCTTGAAATCATATAAAACTAAGTAAATAAGTAATTAGTGAATCTGTAACCAGCATTTACGATATGTTATTTATGATATGTTGACTTTAGCGCTAACGCTTCTACATAAGATTCAAAGATTTAAATACTGGATGCGTATAAACATGAGAAGCAAAAAAAATTGAATATCAGAGATATGGTGTGGAACAGCTAGAAATTAAATTAGCACCGACGTAAATATGATAAATCATAATTCTTCCCCGTCTCTGGTCCGGTATAATTTATTATTAAAGAACGTGGAAATAAAAATATTTTCGCATGTATGAAATTTTGTTACGGTGCCTACGGTGTTCCATGAGAATGCACGGAGCATCTCTGGGTTAGTGGATGTACACAGAGAACGAATACTGTAGGTATTGTACTGTAATGATTAATGTATTAAAAAGCGTAGGCGTTATTTAATATCGCGGGTATAACATAACGTCAACGTCTGTTACAAGCATCACATACATACATGCAACCAAGGGCTCTTCCAGACATGTTTCGGTGTAAAGCTGGGACTACACTAATGTTAATTACTTGTCTCTGCCCTCAAGTATGGACATTGCAGTAGATTATTATTCGAAGAAGTTAGGTTATAATTTGAATATTCCGATAATTTAAGTGGCTTACTTAAGCGACTCGTACTTTACACAGCAAGGACATGGTAAACTAGTATATTGGCGCACTTCGCTTCACAGATAATTCGGGAGGGCACCTTTAATAATAGTAATCATAACACTTTACCTTAAAGGAAAATTACAAAATAATTGAAGTAAACAAGAAGATGTACATATATTAAAGAGGGGATTCGGTTTCTCTAGAGAAAGTGGAGAAACCTGTTTCTCAATCCACTCGTAAACAATGCAAATTAGCAGACGTGCAAATCAAAATTAATGTGAAGGTAACAAAAAATGATACGTACGAAACAATTTTTCCTCAGCGAAAAAGAAAACAAAAAGTAAATCTAGACTTGCCAACTCATTAACACTGCTCTCATATACACGTGCTCTAAACAGGCCAAGGAAATACAGCGTTGCGGATGTTCATTAAAATAACGAGATATATTATAAGAGAAAGCTCACACGAACATAGTGGTGGAACTATAAAATGAGGATATCTTATATTAATATTGCGAACATCCGATGTAGATGTTATCCTGCAGTAAAGATACAGTGGGATTTTTTTGTCACGAAAGTTAAAATGTCAGAGGACTAAGGAGTCCAACACCAACCTCCTAGTTCTGAATGTTAAACATTCCTTATGAGAATCAAAAATAATGCTAAGATAGCTTAGCTTCCTTATGGTATTGATGGAATAATTCACGACAAACGCAATAAAAGGAGAGACAAAAAAATACACTAACACACGGACATGTTTCTACCTACCCGGCGTCATCAGCATGGTTTCGAGAGTACTTTTCATATCTCTACCTTCTATCACTGTTGCCTCACAGTTAATACCATAACTTTCAAAACGACAAACTCGACATTTCTTGGCGCCTTCTAGTGCCAAAGAAACGCATGCCTGCCGTTCAGGAAACAGCGACATAAACCGGGTACTGTTCCCCAAACCATCCCTCGAGCAGTTCACATGACTGCTAAACACGGGATGGCGACGCTGGTAGCGCTTAACCAGCGATAGAAGGTAGAGATATGAAAAATACTCTCGAAACCACGCTGATGACGCCGGGTAGGCAGAAACATGTCCGTGTGTTAGTGAATTTTTTTTTCTCTCTCCTTTTGTTGCGTTTGCCGTGAATTATTCCATCAATACCATGAGGAAGCTAAGCTATCTTAGCATTATTTTTGGTTATTGTTTCTAGGCATTTTCTGATGTGTTCTGTTAATTCCTTATGAGAGTACAATTGTCTAAAGCTGGAGTGAGCTTTTTTACAATAAAAGGATAAGTGCAGATTAGTGTCGAGAAGCAGATACAAGTTTCGTACAGCTCACAGGCTCCAAAACTGAGTCGCCAATCCTAATCCGCGAGCTATCCTTAACATCATTCTTTCTTCCAAATAACATCATCGCAGTCTCCCCAACGGTAATATTTAGAGAATATTTTTTGCGAGAACTGAACTAGACTATTTAAATCCTCATTAGTTAATGCCAGGTTATCAAAGTCAAACTAATAATGAATCTGAGCATCGTCAGTGTAAAGATAGTAGGAGCAAGAGAGTATGCAGACAACTAGTGTAAATTGTGAAAAGTATTGATCCAAGAGTAGTTCCTCGAGGAACTCCACTCTGAACCGATAAAATAGAAGTAGCCACACCATCCTCACATACCCGCTGATTGCCTCTAGACAAATAGTCAGCGATCGGAGAAACAGAATCACAAGCAAAGCCAATGGAAGACAAGTATTTTGCGAATGATTGTATCGAAGGCAAGTGAAAAATTTAATAGAACCAAGCAGAGCATCACAAGCACGAAAAATATCATCGATCACACCAGCCACGGCAATGGCACAAATAAATCTTGGAAGAAATCCGGATTGATGGAATAGAAGTGCATTACTGCGATCTAGAAAGAAGGAGGCCTCTTTTTAGGCACTGGTAACATTCGAAATTTTCCAAGTAGTGAGAATTTTTTTTTTGTCTTATGCACGTATTCAAAGTATGTTCATGCAAAGCCAATATGTGAGGACAGCAAAGCACCGGAACCTGGCATATTCACAATATCATCTTCTATAACCATCTTGATGGTAAACTTTTTAGGACCACTTCCAGCATCCATCTTTAAAATAGTTTTATCCAACTCAGAATCCATCCCCGTGTCAATACTAACCAAGGCATGGAAATGGTTATTTAGATTGAAGACATTGCTCAAATTGGTAGGGAAAGAAGGATGCCTTCCTTTGTTAATAATGTCTAAATCCTCCAGATCCTTCCACAAGGTCTTAGAATTAGACCACCATAGTCGGAAGTCTAAGTACGCTTTCTTTTCTCTTTTAGTAGCATCATTTGTGAGGTATACCACGAAAAGCCTTATCCCTTTCCCACTGCATAAGGCTAATGGTTTCAGTAATTCAGTGTTCCTTAGAGTAGTTAAGCTTGGGTGCAATGAAAGTTAAACAAGGATGTTATGAGACCAGAAAGAACAGACAACCTTGTCATCGAGATCGGAGCGATGTAATACATAATAAAACCGAAATTGCAGCGTTAAACGAGGAAACAAAACATAGTGTTTAATTTGAATCTCTATGAATATTGTACATTTCCAATTAATACAAAATTTATAGCGTCGATCATTAATGCATTACGTTATAATTACGAAGCTTTTCTGTTCTTACCCGTCCGCGTTTCTCTTACGAAAGCAAGCATGATTTTCAACTCGGCAGTCGTGGAAGTAAGTGGAAAAAACAAACAAGGACGTTTTAATTAAATATCTGCCGTTGATGTTCCATCTGGAACTTACGAATACAAACACTGACTTTTTCGCGTGTGTCTTGTTTTGCATCAAATTTGCTGCGCAAGTTTGGAATTGCGAAACGCGTTTGAGGAAACTTAATAGCCGTGGTCTCATCAGCAACAAATGCCGTTAGTCGGAGTGGTATTAAATAAGAAACAAGTTGCGCATTTCTTCCGCAATGTTTAAATATACAGCACTGGACCGCCGGTGTGTACTTTGCTTGATACCAATGCAAAGTTGGAGTGTGGAAGCAAAAGCAGAGGTTTAATAACCCAACGAAGACAAATTTATTTTAACAAAAATTTCCTTCTGCTCAAAGATACTTTACAGTAATCAGTTATATGATTGCCAGTTTTTGTGAAGCAATTGCAAACCCTTTGATACAATCAATTATAACCTTATTACTTGTCATTCTTAATTATGTTGATTTTAGTTATGATTAAGTGAGGTTCTTGGATTCATATTGCAACAGGCCTCATGTAATGGCCATTTGTCCCTTCCACTACCAAATATCTCTGGTGTAACGCAAGGTAGTATCCTTTGTCCGTTACTCCATTCTCTCTCCATATTCTTTTTCTTCGGAAATTCTTCACGATGCTGTGTCTCGTATAAATAATGGTCTCGAAGCGCTTGGCGATGTTTCCGCGAAGCATTGTCTTCGAATTAGTAGTAAGGAAACTTCTAGTGTTTGGGTGTACAAAAACTCGAGCTGCTGTCATTGGACAAGGACATTGTAATAAAAATAAATGATGATATCCGAAAGTGCTCGTAGTTTAAGCCGGTGTTTGAACACAATACTTCGTTTTAAAGATCATGTTTCTCGCCTACTTAGGATAGGAAACAGTGATTTGAAGGTTTCATGTGTAGAGACTGTTGTGAATGTTAACTTAGGGAACGTTCCATCCTTAGGATCCTCTGGATTTAGGTTTTGTATGGGTGTCTACTACCATTGCTTGGATGGTATGAATAGAACCAGAATTCAGCGAATGTAGAACGCTTGTTTAAGGTTTATTTATTATTGGGTGAAGTTTCACTCTAATGTTCTTTTCTCCATAATATTTTTTTTTATAGGAAGCCTAGTTATCTTTATGAGAAAGTTTTGTTTGAAATAATAATGTTAGATACAAAGATCTTTTAACTCTTCCAGTTTCTCACCCTTGAAGCATTTGAAAGGTCCTTCAGTTATAACATTGCAAACTTCTATAATACTATTCCGTCTAAACTGCGTTCTTTTATTTTCCCGTCAGTTCCGTAAGCGCCTTCGTAATGATTAGCTTCTGGTTGGCGATCTTATGTTTTTGTTATATTGGTTTTGGGTGCAGTAACGTTTCTTTTCTTATTTGTTTAGATATTCATTAACTCCAGATTGTATTGCTTACTTTTGTCTTGTGTTTTGTATAGTTAATGTGTTCAGGAGGAAGATCAGCGGCTTGTTGTCAAGTTGTTGATCCTTAGCTTCTTGGTTACTAAAGCTCTTATGGCTACTTTTACGGTTTGGCATCCCATTCTTTTTTATTATTTCATCGCCGCAAACGATGTTTCAAACAAATAGTGTTGAAGATACGTCACTTCGTCCACGTCATTCTTAGTAATTAATACAACTTTTTTCGCACTAAAGTTTCTGCGGATTAATCCTTACAAAAACAGAAATCTGCGGTATTTCGCAACAGCACTCTACGCCTTTTAACACAAAGCTTATCTGCCTTGCCTGATATTTAATTTAATAAACAAGAACACCTGTTAGGTTATCAGATTCCGGAACAATATTTACAGGGCTGTTCCATTTAAAAGAATTGAAATATCATTCAGTCAAACATGGCAACGATTTCGATCGCCATCAATCAAATAAAATATGAATCGCCGCGCTAATATATAGCTCGTTTAAGATATCTCCCATTTCCTCAGTTTTATCAGAAACGAAATTAAACATTTCTTTTCATGGTCGCGCAGCGGCAGGCACACGTAAATCGGTCGGCGGGTGAAAATTGGAGATCTCTTTTTAATAGCTAACTGTATATGTTTCTGTGTTGCACTTACAACTTCAATCCCGAATAACCTAGAAGAACATAAGCCGAATTTTATTTCGCCAAACTTCCAACTTACACGAAGTTTTATCTATATTCTTCGAAGCATAAACCGGTAGGTTAGTCCACAAGATATTTCGCATTAGCTATTTCCTGGTTTTACCGCTTAACTAAAGGGCCATTCTATGTTAACAAGCAAAAAGCTGCCGAGAATGTACTAAATTCTTTCATAAACCCTCTCGTCTTTTTCTATAAGTTCCGCCGGAATTTAGAAGTTTCGACTCGTTATCCTCGAAGAAGTCCGAATAAATCGATACGTACAAGGGAAGGATGGCGGAGCAAAGTTTCTTTTTACACCCCGCCATCGCCTCCACCACAAACTACAGACATTACGCAAACCGGTTTTATAAACAGCGAACGAACCACTGTGAATTTTAATTTTGCGGAAAGCAGTCGTACTTGAACTTTAGTCGTTTAAATAATGTATTTTGAGTGCAATGGACCGCCCGAAGTTCGTGTTCGGCTTCCCCTACTCCACGTAGACAAGATTATGTAAGTTGCCTAGTAAACTAGTTTGAAGGCTTAACCCTTTCGAGCCGGATTTTTTATTATTAAATCCTGATTAGATTGTAATTTTTTTAAACAACAACAAGATGAAGGTAAGTGAAATAAACACCTTAAAATGTTATTCGAAAAAAAAGTCCGCCATTTTGTATGGGACATATATATCCCAGTCAGACTTTTTTAGTGGGAAAAATATAACCCATTAGTCGTCGAAATGCAACTTTATTGAAAAAAAAATCAAATGTAGTATATCATTTTAAATGGAAAGGAGTGAAACATGTTTTGCATTGAAAAAACTTGTTGGGTTACATATGACCCAATAGGCTCGAAAGGGTTAAGCTTGTGGTTATATTATAAGAAGCTGCATATGGATTTAAACCGTATAAGACAACTGAAACTATAATTTTGAATTTCTAGATTTGAGAGTGTCAGCTAGATGGTATTTCGGATGCTTAAATGGGTAAATTGAAATAACGTTTACAGAACATGAATTCATTACGGAAGAAAGGAACCTAACTAAAGCTATGACGTTTGCGCGCCCTCCCTATGCTAGGGCGTCATGCAAAAAAAAACCTCGCCTTCTTAAAAAAAATCGAACTTGAGACATATTTGTACTTGAAATAATACAGGCCTATAGCATTAATTTCAGCTATAAACAATAGAAAAAGCAATTTTAGTTAGGCTGACAAATTTTGTAGTCATTTAATATCTATCATTTAATATTTATGCATTTTCAGGAAAACCCATAAAATTTCCAATCACCCTTATAAGTGCTGTACCGATGAAACTATAAATTGCAATCAACACAAAAGAAAACAGATCGCCTATTAAAATTTTCTAGAAACTTAATAACACCTTTTAAAAGAGGAAGGAAGAATGTAGAACGTAGCGCTGCAATCTAGCAATTTGTTTACTTTCATCGCTGCTCATAATTATATTGTTATCAACGTGGGTAAGATGTTATCCAGAAATGTTCCGCTTTTTCCTACGCCCTACCTTTTTCCTTTATCTCTTTCTGTTTTGTGGCGTTCATTTTCGACGTCATCATCTTGCTTCCGCTCAATACTTCCCGAATCCTCACTTTATCGTTCCTTCATGCTAATTACAGGAAATGTGTCTCGAAATATACTTACTCCTAATTAAATTGTATTACGATTTTCTTATTACCTTGATTCATGTTCGTAGACGTCGCGCTATAGCGACTAACGAGATTTTATAGGAGGAAAGAAATGCGAACAATATCACCGACTTTTCATTCATTAAGGAACGATTTCGTGGAACTCCGTCCCGTCAACTATGGCCTTTCTAATACACAACCCGGAAAGCTGCTCATCACCATAGATACGAATGGCTCCAAACAAGGATACAAGAGTATATTCCGTTCCATAGTAATTCCAATACTAACGATCCAGAGATCTTATTGCAGATGTGCATTTTGAGAATTATGTCGGGCCGGCCCGTCTCGTTTGCTAACACGAACCGACCTGCATGTTTTTCAAAATAAGTAATTTCGAAATGTATTGGAAAGTAAATGGCCAACTGGATTTTTCAAAAATCATTTCTTTTTATTTATGTGCCTTTTGCATTCAATCTTTCCCACTACGTACATATTTTCTTGCAACTTCTTCTTCTTTACAATTTACCAATTAAAGTTTCTGTTTTTTGTGAAGCAGTTAAACCTGAATTAATCAACCTGATGAACATATCATGCTACGCCATAGCATTGTATAACATTGTAATTGCTATGTAATACTTCAAAGTGCACCGAAATCTCTTCATGAAATACAAATCGAATCTCTTTTTTGAGAGGCTAACAAAAGAGGACGTAATCTCATTATTTTAATAGCCGCGTCTTTGTCTAGAACCCCAGATTTAATATTATAGTGAAAATCGATGCCGATGTTGGATCAGTTTAATCCGTTTAATACTATAGACGCCTTAGAATTGATTAGTAATACTCTATACATAGACATAGTCGCTACACTCTAACGAAACCAACTTAATTTTCTCACGTACACTCTACTGAAAAAGCAACAACGCCATATTCTTCTTATTGTTCACAAGGGGAATATTGCGTAACTTTCAATTTGAGCAACTGCTTTAACACAGCTCAAAGAACGAAGAAAATTACGTAAGCATTGAGTGAAGGTTTCAGCTTTTAGCCGGCGAATAATTTATGAAGGCTGCGAAGACAATTTAAATTGTATTCGACGTTACGGTAATCAATTTATAAGCAACGTTACTGTTTCCAACATTCAATAATTTTTGTAGAAGGGAGAACGTCGAAATCTAGTAGGTAAATACGCAAGACATTGATTTTCAATAAAATAAAGAACATTAGATATAACGAATGGGTGCATATAACATATAAGAATAATAATACATATTTCGTCCCAGATTACGTGGAATATATCACAATGTAAACAAATGTAATCGACTTCCACATAACACAAAGTATTCGTCCAATGAATTGTACACACATCTACATATATGAGGCCCACTGGAAGCACCCTTCCAAAACCTGCATTTTGCACTAAAATGAAACAAATTCATTTTCCAACCACGCTATGATTATTTTCCGAGTTCGAAAATGGCAAAAAAATTTTTATTCAAAATCTGACTACGCCATTGAATTCAGAAGGGCCCGAAATAGGTTTAACCGAAATTTAATTTAAATATGTTTTGTTAGTAAAAAAGCTCTGAGAGAATCATTTTTCAAACTTTACTCATTGTCATCTGTCACAAGCGACGACACCTCAGCAGACTACTTTTAGTACCTGCTAAACTGAAGTAGAAAGACTTAGTGGTAAGTATCATTAAAAGTCTCTCTCTTCTAGTTTACATTAGAGGTACTGCTACACTAGATCTACGTCAGTTAAGGTGGCTGCAGGCATAAGTGCCATGGTCTGCATCAGTAATAATATTGAACAACAGGTTTCATGAAAATCCTTAAATTTAATAACATTGCCACTATTTATTTGAAAATAGCCTTTGGGATGCGTAAGTGTTGCTGGAGCTTGCAAGTAATTTAGAGCAAGTAAGTAATTCAGCCACGGCTAAAATTTTGGGTTTATGCATGATGATCCCAACCTCTAACCAAGTAACACGTGATCAAACAAAATTATGCAGTAAATAATCCTCATAATCCTGAGAAATGTTGACTCTCATCTAGTTATCATATTGGCATTGGGTGACATCTATTTTTATTTCCCTTTTTACATCTCATTGAAGTTATCTGCTCTTTCAATAGAATGATCTTTTTTTTTCTCTATATTTCACATATTGAAAATTCTACATTCTCAATTTGGTAAGTGGTCAGCGTGTTTCCTTTGAAGTGCAATTTTTTGGCGGTGTATCTTTAATTGCAGCCAGTGTATTTTAGAAATTCTTCAATATGGGCGTTGCACTTTCTCGTTTATTAGTTTTGGTCCTATATAATTATTTATTGTTTTGTTCACTTATGGTTAACAAGTTTTATTTGTTTTAACATTTTTTAATTTAATAAATCCGATCCATTATATAATTTTCAAATACCTACCCAGTTTGTACCGGAATAAATAAATTTCTCAATTCAACTTAAATTTCTATACGCTAGAGAGTAGATTGATAAACGAAGTGAGAGAATTGGAAACCATTGTACTGTATTGTAAGCCCATTCATGGCATTTTCGCAAACGTATCTTTTATTATTCTATAAACTAGTGGAAGGAAGATGGTTATTGATTACATAGCAAATCTTTGAAATGGAGGAAAACAAAAGCCACCAGTCAAGCTTGATGCGAAAAAAGAACCTGGGTGGATAAGTATCATGCTGCGGACAAGAAACCGCTTATCCTCCGGACATTCAATGCAACAGCATCATAAAAAACAGATACGTAACGAAATGGAAAGACAATATTTTTCCTACATCAGACAACACACAAGAAATATCGACAAAAACTCAGTCCACTTGACAAGTTACTCAGGCTTAGGGACAATGTACAAACTGAAATGTCTTATTGTGTGCGTTCTTATTTTACTTTCTGTGAATCCAGTGATTGCAAATGAATAATTTTGGAAATGATGCGATAAATAAAGGAATTTGAACTAATACTTTTATACCTATTATACAATATATGATATATAAATATATTTAAAAAAATATTAACCAATCTGCAAATGCACCTTAAAATCAATCTCGTTGTATTGAAGGATTGGGCAACAGTTTCAAATAATTGATTCCATTCAACATTTTGATCCTCTACTTTAAATCAGCCCATACCGGGTATTTCACCGGGAAATACAAATTTCAAACAATTATTAAAGTATTAAAAAAATTAGGAAAATATAACCAATGGATCCAATTTTCCTAAAACATGTGTGTGTCACCCCCGGTTGCACCAAGACGTAGATAATGACGCCATTTAAAGATGCCAATTGTCACAACCCCACGATACTCATAAATGATCTATTAAAGGCTGATCGTAAATTGAGTTGTTCATGTGATGATTCCAATGCTTGCTAAACATAAGAACATCGATCATATCCAACTCTACTTCAAATTCAATAAAATTGCTCATATTAACATACAGATTAAGAAATCTATTGTTCCCTACAAAGCCCGAATAAAACTGATTTTTCTGCTGAAAAGAAGACTGCTTATCGATATTCGTAAAAGCAATCGGATCAGGAAGCATGCAATGCAAGGAGAGAAAAAATACACTCCGCACGGACATATTTCTGCTTATCCGGCGTTATCAGCGTGGTTCTGAGAGTACTTTAACTCTACATTGTATCGCAGTTAATGCCGCAACGTTTCGAAACGACGAGCTAGACATTTCTTGGCGCCCGCCAGTGCCAAGAAATACATGCCGCTTAGAAAGCAACCACACCATTTCATAATCCATCCCTCGAGCAGTTCTTGGATTGCTTACCACGAGATGGCGTGCGCAAAGGGCCATAACTTACTAACAAATTTCTAAACGTGTAATGTAGGATTTGTAAGCACTGAAGATTTAGTTTTTGGTTAAAAAGCTTAACTTACAATAGGTGCAATTTTTAAAATTCCGGAGGGTTGCAACACCTGGTATAAGACTTTATTATATATACGCTGTTAGGAAATAATTCGAAGTAAAAAACTTAATTTATATATGACGTGCGACGAGAGATAGCAGATACGTTATTTATTAAACACGTTTCCAGTGTACGCTATGGCTTAATCACGGCGACACATACAGAAAACGTTTGATACGACGAGGTACGCACATGTGTAGAAAGAAATACAGTCATCTAATCGCTCATCTGGATTATACGTTACCTTCAAATTAAGCTAAGTAATAAAGTACGCCTACGGTATATAATTATTGAGTCATACGCTGCCCGATGTCGGCGAATTAAATGAGTAAAAACCATTAAAGTGCGCCGGGTCAGTCCCGATTATCGCATTTATAACGCTAATTAAATCGCCAACCGCCATCATTACGTCCACCCACCTTCCAATAAAAATAAATAATAACGCACGTAAATTTCGAATTAGCCGGCACGAACCAGCGCCATCTGTTTTGAGAGGCAGATTTCGGTATAACGGTCCGATCATAAATCAAATGGGATTCTTCCCCGCATTACACTACTATCACTGGTACGTATGCATGTATGAAAACGAGGTGGAAAGAAAGGATATACCGACACTAGCCAGTTACATAGCTAAACGAAAAACAAGCATAGATAAATAGAAAAAGAGGAGATAGATGGATGTATACAGTATGTCCCACCGGGAGTTGTAATTATTGATATTTGGGAAAATATAATTCGCAGAAATTTGAAAATTTGGTAGATTAGGTCTGAAAACATACAGGGCATACCACAGAGGTCGATTCTGGGTTCTATTTTTATTTAAGGTAATGACTTAGTTATCCGAGTGTCGAATGCATCTAGAGACTCTCGACGGGATGGATATATGAATGTCGCAAAGCAGTCTGAAACAATACGTTGACAAAACAAAAATATTGCTGTTTACTACAAAGAACTCCGCGACTTGCCTTCTAAAAAACCAGAAAATTGCGTATTTTGAGGCAACCTGCTTACTTTGCTTTTGTTGCATTAATCAATTGAAATTGCCCCACACCTAGATTTTGGCGAACAAACTTGGCATTTTTGGCTATGCTCTCAGAGTGATCTCGTCCACCATGGCAAGAAGCAGCTATGTCAAACTCCCAGGCGTATGGTCAATCACCCCTATTTTTTGGGGCAAGAGTGTTGCTGTGCAAAGTGTTTTCGTTGCGTAAAAGAGATGTACACTTTTGTAGGACTCTTTTGCGTGTTATAGACTGCCGTAGCGTCCGAACGGTTAGAGCTAGGGAGTTGAGATTTCCCTCGCTTAAAGCGCCCGTCGAGACCTTTCGAACGAGCCCGAACTTATCGTCGTAGCTCGTTCAGTTGCCGAGATCTTGACAAGCCGTAAAAATTTGAGTCCAAAGTGATGGAATTTTTGAAAGGCAAAAAAAAAGTTGGGAATTCCGCCGATCTTACGGCACCAATCGGTGGCCCTGTGGCCGTATATGTTCCGCAAAAAATTTGAGCCCGCTACCTCTAACGGCTTAGGAGATTTGGGCGTTTAAAGTTTTCGGAAACGGACGGAAAATCAGAAGTTTTCAAACTAAAGAGGGATGAAAACTACTTTTTGCAACACTTCAAATAGTCCACAGAGAAAATGGTTAATTAGAGGAGGCCAAATTTTGTAGCATTTTCATTACTTGTTTACTGCAAGAACTGAGACAGCTATTTGATTTTCATCATAAATGAATATGTAAAATTACACATACGTTATCTGGTTTTCTGCTGATTGGTGAATAGGAACATTCATCAACATAATAAGCGGTGAAAACAGATTTAGGCGTCGGAAGAACAAAAAACAATGGGGCAGAAAGGGAACCCTGCAGACCACAACATGGGAAATAGTAAATGGCAAAGCAAAAAACTGAAAATATTAATACGAACAATATACCCCTTAATTTAATTGAAGGTTCACAAATAAATAACACGTGCCGGGTTGTAAACGCAATGGCCAACAGTATACACATATAGACACGGACAGGTGGAGAGATAAAATGAGGGATACGACCATATTAGCAGGTATATTAACCTGAACCGCAGATAACAAATAGGCATACCCTTCGTTTGTGTATTCCTATTATAAAACTCACGCCTCGCCGTATATATACGTGATGTCCGTTTTTCCCCTGTCCGAGGCATCACGATGCACTGTAGGTAGGCCGGTAGCGACGGTGCTGGCTGGCAGCATCAGCGGCTATATTGGTGGAATAACACGTCATTACAACGGTCGTAAAGGCAATCATATTAGGACCCGTACTTATTATTTTTCCAGATCATAAAGTACGCCTGACACAAATCATTTTTTCCACAGTTCGTGCTTCTGAAAGGGAGACGGACGCACTAGCCCGAAGTTGCCGACTATATAGAAATGAGAGGGGCCGGACCCCCGCCTCACGTCGACCGTCGGGGTGTTTCTGGTCGATCTGTATCGTATATTGCGAAATAAACGTTCGCGTTTTACGATCGCCATCAAAATTCGAACCAAATGTTGCGGCCGAAACACTTCTCTCGGCACTGTCCTTAAAAAAGTGCCTCTTCTCCCCTAAGTTGCGTGCCTGCGTCTTCCTTCTTCCGCGCTTTGCTTCCTCTGGCGGCTGCCCGGGTACAGTTCGGCATCCGTTCAGTTGTATCAGTTTTTATTGTTTTCTTTGTTTCCTGATCAGTGGAGCATTTCAGTATAGATGGCGCGAATAGCGCTGATGTTAAAGAAAACATCTCCGGACTGTAGGTATAAGATACAATAAAGGATCTTACAAATGATTGGGTTCTCATGGCGAATGTATATAATGCGTTTATCCTGGCAAGTATTACTATTTTTTTATAGACGCTGTAACTTAGTGAAGTATTTCCCTCACTACAAACACTTATGTGAAATTGTAGGAACGTATATATTCAAGTGTTTTTTTTTGTTGCATTCTCGATATCTAAGTATTCTCTAGTTATTCTAAAATATAGAGTTTTTCCCACTAATTTTAGTGCTCCAACACTTAGAATAAGTGAACTAAACTCTGAAATATCTAAGTACAGATCTACCTACGCTTTCAAATGTAGTAATAATAGTTGTACTTTAATATACTAGGTGTTCGTCACTCTAGTGCAAAGAAATGAAGAATAAAGAGAAAAATATCAGAAACAAAAAAAAAAAAAATAGAGAACCAATTTTACAAGTAGGCTAAAAGAAGTTAGTCAAAATTTATCTGAAGGATTAATTAAATAGTTAATTTGAAGTGAGGCTTCACTAAACTTGAAATTCAGTAAAATATTTGTTGCTGTAATCAATAAATACCCAGTATGGTTAAAGACGCAATTTAAGAGATTCGTTGATAAGCAAATTTTGAACTGAAGTTTCGGAAGAACTCCTCGTTTAAGCTTAAAAAGGCAATAAGTAGCTCCAACCTAACAATAGGCTCCAGCCCTAGTATTAGGAATCTCAAGAATACGCAGTTACAACCAAACGCGGCCGAAATCGCAACCAATTTCCCATTTGTCCACGTGCACGAAGCCAAAATAGCCGAAACGACACCGCTAATAAATCCTGAATTAACATAAGTTTGCTACCTGTAGCTTATAAAATCCAAATAAATCTCCCACACAATATGATACAGCTCACAGGCACACGTGGGCTACCTATATCCGCAGAACGTACAGACCTTCAGAAATTAGCGATCCACGCAAAACGGTCCTTCAACAAACTAATAACCAAATATTAGACATTCTAAGATAAGTGAAAATTTTGTAAAATTGGAAAGAGTTAATTAAATTTGTAACATAACTAAATTGGAAAATTAATCAGAGCAGTGAATTTAGCAAAACTCGTCTATTTAGTAAATAAATGGGAGCAATTCAAAGTAGCAAACCTCGATTGCCAACTTCATCTGAGCACTGTGTCATTAACATTGAGCTTTACTACCGACGCTACATCAATCGCTTAAATATGCAACCAACGTATTAAAACAAATGGGAAAATTAACATCTAAGAACACAAAATCTCGACGAGAAAGAGGTATAAACTCGCAAATAAGGTAAATAATTGTAAATCAATCTAATTCTAGCAATAGCGAGCTTTAACGAAAATCTAAACTTGGAAACGAGGAGGTATGCGCAGCTAGAGGAATCTAAACAACATATCATATATATTTTTTTAATTTTGTTGATTTAATTGTGAAATTCGTTACTTATTACAATTAGTGCATATGTGTTTGGAGTGCATAAAAATAGCGTTTTCGACTATAAATAGTTGCAATTCGACGTATTTTGAAGATATTTGGTACCGGTATGTCGCGCTATTTTTTTTTTATGCTGTCCCAATTGTGATCTCGCGTTTACGTGTACTTGCCGCCCACGTCGGGTGATTTCGTCGCACCATGCTCATGTTCTGATCAGGGCTTTATAGTATACCCACGAGATCTGAAAGTGAAGTTGTACGATATATCTAAGAAAATTGAAAAATCAGTTTACGGCGGGATTTGATGCTGATCCTTTTGGTGAGGGATTGCGCTGCGGTATTCGCTAAGCCCCCCTCGGCACTTTTTATTCTAGTTATTAAAACATCCTCATTTCCGCAAATGTGGAACACCGCGAGAATATGCCCTGTGCTGAAAGGTGGAGACGCGTCGGTTGCTTCCAGTTATAGACCAATATCAATATTGTGCGATTTCGTAAAGATTTTAGGGCGCTACAGGCGATAGGCTTACCGTTTCTACTCTTGATTAATTTTTGTTAGATGCAATTGCGGAAGACGAAATTGAGTGCGGCTGGTCTCTCGATTTATTTCGCGATTATTTTTTGGGTCGTACAGACAGTTGAGGTTACGAGTGCAATACCGCAGGGATACAGTACTGACTATCAGAGTATAGGTTGTGATTCTAGAACTTCCTCGGTGACATTGACCTTCACCCCAGCCCTAATCTCATCAATGTGTCTTTGACCCGACAACATTGTCGGCATCAACGCCAATGATGATTAGGGTGAAGGTTGAGGGTGTCGAAGGTTATAATCGTTGTCATCGTTTGTTCTGCCTTGGTTGACATATAGCAAGCGTTTTATTGTCCGGGGTACTAATTTTCAAATTGACCGTTCTTTATAACCATCAGGTTACAGCTGAATGGAAACACGATATATATATCTAACTCCTCATCGAGCGCCAGCCCACTATGTACGTTTGCGGAGTTGGTACGACTCCCACTCATGTGGTACCTGTTGTGTCTTCGCAACTATTAACAATGAGTTGTGTACCTCATTTAATAACATTTTACACATTACGTCTAACATTCATTTAGTTGTCATTAAAAATATATAAAGGCGTTTTATATAATTTTAAGCTTATAAATTCGATGCAGTCTATTCGGCTCGAGACATCGATAATGCTGAACAGATTTCAAATGGCCTCACTTGAATCAAGAAAGAAAGAACAGCTTGTTGCTGTGCTATATAAAATAGCAAATAATACAATATATTTCCGCCCATTTGCTTTCGCGATTGATTAATTTTGTGCCGGGTAGGGCTACTCAAAATGCCCTTGCGTTTTACTATCCTTTGGCCAGAACGAATGTTAGCATGCTATGAGGACACATTTAAACGATGCTTGTATATCATGTGATTTGCATTTTTTAAGCTTATCGGAGGTTCTAACTCTCGTGAATTAGTTGAATTAACTGCTATTCATTTATGGGCGAAACTGAACATGTGAAACACCTTGTATAAACTGCGATTCATTACGATGTTCATTCCAGAGCACTTTTCGACCTTTGAATGTTCGCAATAATACTTTCATATCTATCAATAATTTCAATATAGAGTGTTTTGAAATGTTATAGACATAGAAATAAGCGACTTCGATGCATCTCCTCTGTATAAATGCATCGTATAATATGAGTTACTTACCCAATCAATCAACTATGTTGGTGTTAGTGTTTATACATAATTTAGCCACGGTTATCCGTGATCGAAAGAGGCGAAGAAAAATGGAGACCGTAACCGGCTACCTGTCAGTAGTTATGATGTAAATTACGATCTATAGATGCATCATGCACAATAAAGCATCCCATCAACTTGTGTACACCGCCGGACATCAGGAAGGCTTAGGATCTACACGTTATCATCTACAATGTTTCGCCATATAATCATAATAAGGGAATTATATAGAGAGAGAGACCGGGAAGACGCAGGCGCCGGAGAGTTACGCGAAGTTCAGGCGTCGGGATGGCATTCGTGAATCGGCGATCGCGACGTCTACGTCCCCGGTATGACTCGATACGTAATAATAACGCGCATTTGCTGGCCACCAGACGACAAGCGTGAAAATTAGGCGCTAATTTCGAAAACCGTTATTTTCGCAATTATCACCCAAGTAAATAAAAGGAAACTAGATACATACATAGGACAGTAGGAACGATAAAATTAAATTTAAAAACTTGTATATTTAAGATTTGAGTGCGTTAATTTTAAGAAGAAGAAGAGTAAAACTACTTAAAGGAACAAACAATAAGACAGCAAGGAGGTTATAGTGTCAAACTTAAAATATTCATCAGTGTACCATTATAATATTGAAAGTTAGAAGTCCCGTCGTTTTAATTAATTAAATCTGTTACCTTCAAGCATAGGAATAATCGAAATTAAGCGTGTAATAAGTACTACCTTTTCTTCAACTCATTTTCCTGTGATCTCTACCGTTTAGTGAACATAAGATTAAAATACGTACGTAAAAGGAAAGTAATATAATAGTTAATTGATTCAAGATTTCAAATAATTGTGAGTGACATAATTCTTAGTGCTGAGAGTAAGGACAACGCATAGTACATTCTACGAGATTCTATACTTAGACAACCCTCATATTGTACACGCATACACATATATAACGATAAATGTTTCTTATCAATATTCATTAGATATTGTGCAGATATGGTACGTTCGTTCAACCCCATGCTAGAACAGTTGCCCAATGCTTAACGTCGATCTATATCAGCATCAAATTTTCAAGTGAAGAATAAAATAACAACATGTTATCCCGTCTTAGTGTTAAATGTTGTGCTATTATACAAGCAATGGAGAACTCCAGCGTACGCCTACTTCTGTTCTTTAGCCTCTTGATCACCGCTTATATAGGTAAGTCCACCCTTGGATTCTGTAGATAGAGACTTTGCTTCTTTGCAGAAGAAAGCAAGAAAGTAAATTCTTTTGGCAATATTTATACATATATCATACATAAAGCAACGTAGTATATTGCAGCGCTGGCACCACATTCCGCACCATGCAAATAATCCTGGAAAAGACTAGATAAGCACCTGTAGTCTTCTCCATAATTTAAATAAAAATTTGCAAAACATAGAACATAATGTAGCAGTTTGATGACGTTATGGATCATATCTGTATAAAACTAAGCGTGGCTATTGATGTCTACAATTTCGAAAGTAAATATTATAATGGCCGCTGCTGTCTGCCTACCACCAGAAGTGCTTTATAAAATAAGCTACCGCGACCCAAAAGTGTGTTCTTTTATTAATTATTGGAAATTATTTAGATTTAGGAATTAGGTGTTGATGATGTGATTTGAGACGAACGCAATGTGTGCAATCGACGGTTGTTGGTTAAGCAATTGTGGTGAGTAAAAGCTACTCAACGTTTTTGTTGAATGGTTAAAATACTTCAATTTTTCAAAGAAAAAAATAATTGAAGCTATTACACTAAATTACAGCTAAATAACATAATCTATGGCGATTCGTCAAAAATTTGCAATAATAACCGAGAACATATTTTTATGCATGAAATACCTTTGAATAGCTTGTATAACTGTGGTGTTATGTATCATCATTAGCGGTTTTTAATAACAGTATAACACCACCAAAGTAGCCCATTGCCAAGTCAATTAGCTTCTTAAAACATGTTTTTCAGCAATATGCACCCTTCACCTGAAGAGCTGCAGTATCGTTATGCGGATTGCGGCAAATTTTATTTTCCTATTAGGAATACGTTTACAGGTATATAATAGTGTATGTATGTGGCTATGTGCATATTCGCAGTATACAATCGGTATGGGGTACTATCAAGATTCTTTTTTTTTGTGTATTCATATGTTTCGATTAAATAAAAATAAAATTAAAAAATGATTACTTCAGTATTTTTTATTCGCAATAATCTGTTTACAACCAAGTTTGAAAAACTACTTACCGCTCTTGTGTACCCTCTTGTGTCTGTGCGTGTTTTTATTTGTTAATTCTTCCTTAAATCCACTTCCCTTTGTTTTTAGATCCTTTTTTGATTAATCCTCTAATGTCTGATTTCCTTCAACTCCACTTTCTATCCACTTGGATTCGATTTATTCTTGGATTTATTCCTTCTTTCTTCCAAGTGGTTTTAGACTTCTCTTGATTGTTTTTTATCGCCAAAATATTTTAAACATTTCTTTTAAACTAATTTTATCAAAAGCTTCTATTTCTTTCTCAAAAAATATTGAAAGGCAAGTTATTGAAAATTACCTGTGACTTATTATTCGGCATAAACGAACAAAAAAAAGCGAAAAACTATCAATTGTTGGTTTCTTTATTTAATTTATATTGTTAATATAAATGATAAAAATACCAAAATTCGGACGATACCTAATTAAAAATAATTCAAATTTTGATAATTCTATTTAATATCCTGTTACAATATATCTTTGTGTAAAATACGTATTTAATAATTCTACTAGGTTAAAGAAAGTCTCATGATATGTCTTGCATCGGAAATAATCAAGCTTGAATTTTCTGTTTACGCGGATAAGAAGCTATGTAATAGATTGCCTGAATATCTCGGAAATATTGCAAAAACAACAATTTATGAAGGACCCCAAAAAATATCCTTTAAATTTTAGTCCACACACCCTGAAAGAATTTGTGAGTTGCGATTAGGGCTTGCTTCCCAGTATCATCAACGACTGTATTTTATTATATTATTCTTTTTTTCCTTTATAAATATAAGTTATCCTATGTCAGAGCATGGATCTCAGGATCAAAATTGTTTTAAGAGGATTGTATTTATGTTCTAATCATCACGTGATTTCTTAAGGTATTGCATTATTTTTGTTATTTTTGGAAACGGAAAGGGAAATGTTTCCGAATTTCTATTTTTTGCCAATTTTCTACATCCTACTGCAAACATTTTTTTTCCTTTCTTCTTTTAAATAGGTTAAAGAAAATATTATTAAAGGCATTTCTTGTTAATATTTCTAGGCAATTCATCATTTTTGAATTTTTGAAAAAATACTACAAATGGATTCTTTTTCCCTTGAAAAGTGAATATTAATATATTATTTATTTTTTTATCGGGGTATCTGAAATTATAATAACATGCATGATATTCAATTTAAAATAACGAACATAACCCACGTACCACTAGAAAGTAAACATCCTGAATACTTTAAAATAATTTTCTGTTATAGATCATTTGATTTTAATCAACTTTTAACTTAAGATTTTTCCATGAGCTATAAGCTAAATATTATTTTTAATAAGTTAGTTTTTCCACTTTCAAAGCAATAAAAAGCAATTTTTTCAAATAATTCAGACAAAAGACATTGGTTATTAATACATTCTCAAATTTCTCGGCATTAGTGGCAAACGTAGGTGACGTACTCGGTTTTTAATATACGGCGTTCGTTGATAGCCACTTCAAAGCATTTGCACCTATATGGATGACGCATTATTACTAATATTGGCATTAAACTTGCATTCAACCTGAATATATAAGATTATTACAGAGTCTCCCAATGAGCCCGCCTATTCCTACCTCCTACTACATTCCACATATCTTTGGTAATGGCTCGATTTTCAAGCCATTGGTTCACGAAGTAGTCGAAAAATTATTACATTTTACTGTTGACTGATATAATTTTTTGAATTGAAATTCAATCGTAGTTAATGTATTTTAACCATATGTATAACAATGCCCCTCCTTCCCCCCTCCCCCGTTTAAACCAGACCTATTTCCTGTATTTTTCTTCGTAAGACTCAGTATGTAAAGTTCTGAAGTTCTATATTTATTTTCCTTATTTACCGAAGCTGCCGCAAGGAGTGTCCCGAAAAAACGCTGAAAATAATTTGACAGCTTTTGCCAGGATTCCATCTCAATAGCTAGTATCACAAATTCGTTTTTCATTATCGGCCAATAAATCAAGTATCTTAAGCACCTCTAAAATACAAATTATAGGAATTTAGCTTCAAAGTAGACTTGGTTTCCGAAATAAATACGTGGAAATTTTATGCGTTTACTTGATCTACTTTAACGAAAAAAAAAAAAAAAAAAAAAAA
>LR736875.1:7632961-7815269 GCA_902654985.2 Oryctes borbonicus
AAAAATAAAAAAAAAAAAAAAAAAAAAAAAAAAAAAAAAAAAAAACATCCCTCTGGGGTAACAGTAAAAAACGTACACGAATCTAATCATGTATAAAAATCACATTGGGTGAATTATATTGTAATTTATAGAATATAATAAAACTTCTTCTAAATTAGAGCTATAATGAAAAAAAAATGTTACAACGAATAGAACTTGCTAATAAATTCATGCAGCGAGGACGAACTACATTGGTTACAATGAAGATTGAAATAATTACAACCGATTTTTCATTACTTATTAAAGCAAACGATATCGTTTGTATCATTTAGAATGCGGAGTTATAAATTGACACAGCTGCACAACCTTTCCTTTTACTCTTTAGTAGGAGTTATACCCAGGGAAGAAGGACTACTTCTGCACTCTTACGAGGCCCACTACAAATTTTATCAGCATTCCATAATATAATAAATATAATTCGTACCAGCATTAGCTTTCGAAGAACCTGAATCAAACGAACTACAACAGCCTTGGGGCAGAGTATCCTTTCTTATAATATAACCAGGGTAGCCAGTGGAATACGCTGTAAGGGTGTTATTTATTAAGAGCAAGATAAGCACAAACAAAAGGTTTTTGTGTTACTATTCGCAACAAAGCCATGTTTTCCCACTAATTCAAATAAAATCGCCAATTTTATGGATGTTTGTTTGTAAATAGTGAGAAATGTATGAACTATTGTGAACCTTAGCAGCGCAAACAACTCACTAAAGATTCAATTTGTCGTTACTCTTTTGCAGGAATACTCTTGGTGCTCCAATAGTGGTTTGTTAAAACTTAAATTTAGTTTGTCTATATGGGAATTATCAATTTTGAATATCTCACTAAAATCTTTGAATATCTCCGAATTAATTTGCTGAAATAGAATTAAATTATGACCAAAAATGAAAGGAATATCACGATAATTGACAGTATATGTAAATTACAGCGTCAGCGCGTAATATTCGAAATACAAAATTTATTTTTGACATAAAATATGTGTCTAAAGCAACTTTTTCGTCGCATATTACCTTTTTTGCTGCGAACATCACAAGCGAAAGCTTTTAGCGAACCATTAACTTAACCTTGAAGATGGTTTCTAAGATAATGGATAATTGTGAAGTCTAACGATTCCTTGAATAATATAATTTATTCTCAGGAGGTGGTTATTCATTTAATTTGAAACTCATTTCAATGGTAGATCGATAAATTTAAACGTGTTAAGGTGGAAAGTCAGACGAGAAGTTGTATATTTGTTAATCGTGGACTCAGAAAGGGCGGCAGAAATCAGAGTAGTATGCTTACTTACGTTTTGTTCTGTAATATTTATCTTATTCACACGGTATGTAATTTTTACTTTCTTTTTGTACATTCATAACCTAAGCAATTTATAATTTGTCTGAAGTTGTCTAGATTGCTCAAGGAAGGAGTTATTCTTCACTCACTCAGTAGGGCTTGTAATATTTAAATTATTTTGATCAACAAGAAATGTGGACATAGCTCTCAGTCTTTTTGAAATCATTTTTTGAAACTGTCTCATTATTTACTTGACACCAGTCACTCTGTACTCCTCCGCACCTTCCAGACGAACATCACGGTGGAGCTAGGCTCAGTAAGTTCCAATTCTGGTAACAGCAATGGCGATAAAACTGGCGAGTTTAAGGTTATTTCACTTGGCGGGGCATAAATCAAGAAAAACTATTATTTTTATATTCCAAAGTAAGTTACTCCAACTTCAAAATATACCAACATATATCTTTAACTAATCTTGTAATGGCAGCATTTGCATTGATTACTATGCATTGGCGTAGATTTCGGTCATTCAAGGAACAGTTGCTTATATAAGTAGCATGTTAACAAAATATTATTTTAACACCTGTAACACAAAACACAATTGTTTTAATACTTACGTAATTCGTAAGTACGTAATTACGTTTTAACAGATCACTTCGATTTAATTTATTGTACGAAACTCTTTTTTTTTTCTTTATTTGAACGAATTGAGCTTTATACAGAAATTATTACTTTTTTTTTAGTTCTGGAAGTTGGATAAATCAAACACATTTGTTATTCTGGCAAAAATACTTATTTTGCAGTTATAAATACTTAAAATCAAAGGAAAACGTTCTTATAAGAAACATTCGAATACTACTCTTTTCAAATGTAACGATACTGATCGTATATCTCACAGCGTTGTTAACTAAAAGAGGTTTCAAATAAAAATCTTTGTCTATTTCCTATTTTTATCATCCCATCCTACGCTCTCGAGTAAATCGGTCAACGATTGAGGTGATTCGCGAATTTTATGATCATCCGTGTAGGATTAAATCGTGTGTTAGTATTATTGAATTTGATGGGTGTGTATATTTTGGTGACGAAAGCCATTTCCATTGTAGGATTAATAATCGCACGTGACCCGATTTCTAAACCAATTTAAGAGTAGGGAACCCCCCATTGTGCTATTAGCGTATGTGTCGCTTTGTAAATATTTTTCTTGTAATTTTGTAGTTCGCTTTGTTATGTACATATATTCATTGTGGAAACAATGAAAGATATTTATTACCTAATTTTCGTCTCGCTAATTGTGTTCTTGTTTTAGGGGTTTCGGTTTTGGTTCTATATTTTTGTTTTTTCTTTTTTTGGATTTTAGATTCTGGATCTGGTTTTATTGGTTTTCTCTTGGCTTAACGGAAATCACTCGGGAGAGGCAGTCAATATCCGAAGAAATTTAAAGGCGAACTTTAACGTACATACCTACTTCTGGAAATTTCATTAAGCTACTTGATTAACTGAAACTTTCCTTAAGTTTAACGTAACTAATATCTTTACGCGGTTTAAACAGCGGTTTTATTACTATAGATTGGGGATGCGCTCAAACTTGAGGGGAATCCAAAGATCGGCATAAGATTTCCTTAGTTCTATATTAAAACAAAACATCATTAATTCCGCTTTCTTGCTATTTATTATGCAATAATTATTCACATATTTGATTTATTTAACTATACCCTAAGTTAGCAATATTTTTTTTTTGGGATTGCTATGTGTTCTTTAAATTGAAATTAATTTTTGGGGTAATAATAATGATTATTGTATATTTATTTGGGTTTGTTTTGTTCGCCTAAATTGATCCAAATTAATATATCGAAACATATCCTGATAAATAGAGGAAAGTATAGAACTACACGAACATTTATTTATTCGGCCTTCATAGTACATTCAGCCTTTGTAATTTTATTAAGCCTTCAGAGTGCACATAGTGACCCAAGACACAAATTACGTGCCGGCCATTTTAATATAATTAGTTAAAGCTTTTACCAGCCCGTCTTCACTATCCCCTAGTCCCACTAGCCCTTAGCTCAACAATGTTGCGATATAGCAACTAATTAGAAAATTGTTTTTAACCAGAAGTAAATTAGCAAGTTCTCGCTACGCTACGCACTTGTCCATTGTAAAACCTGAAAATTTAAAAACCCCGAACAAAGGAATTTTTTACCAATTAAATGCAATTTGGGTTGGAAAGCGTTGTTGCCCAGCGATTGTTCTATTCGATAACTCCACTGCAATACAAACGAAATCATCTCGTTGCTATAATTGTGGAGCTCCCTTTTATGCTTCCGGGGACAAAAAAAAAACGTGCGTTTCAAAATTCAAAAACCGTTAATTGTGTAACGCGCTGTTCCATATGCAATAGTGTATTGAAACTGCGTTTGAAAGGAATGCGTAATTTTTCAAATAGGCTGATCATAACCTTTTATAACATATTTCTTTCTACAATCAAAAAATTTCTCTACCTGCTTATTATTGTAAAATATTCCAAGAAGAAACGAGGAAATATTATTGAATACAAATCTACATGGGCTCCATTCCGTAACTCATATATCTACGAGCGTAGCAAGACGCGGCTTCCCTCTTGAATTTCTGAAAAATTCGGTGACTATAGCATGCTCGCTCTTACGAGATGGTGCAGAATTACATAACTTAGGAAGGAACTTATATCCTTTATTTCTATGGGTAACTTATTGAAGGATTTCAAATTGTTGTAAAATAAGTTCTTCGGTGTAAATGAGAAGCCGAACTTGAGGTAACAAAAACATCTTTGATTTGAGGAGGCTTCTGCAAAATCTGGTTAAAAGTTAGACCGTACATAATGCGACAGACAAGTCTAAAGACTTTCAAAACCCACACGCAAGATTATCGAATGTGTTAAGGTAATTGGGACGAATAAACCAATACTTTACCGCAAGTTCCAAGCCAAGAAGGAATCGAGGGAAAGGAAAAGGGCGATCAGATGAGGAAGCAGCGAATAAGCGAAGAAAATGAAAAGGCCTCGTACTATCAAAACATACCCTAGCAAAATCTAAGAAAGCATTCACATCTGGCTTCCCAAAGACAACATAGTAAGATAGCTATCGTTCGGCACCAATTACGTAAACTAGAAAGAGCTGAAGATCAATTCTGTAATCCATTAGTCAGCAACGACAAAAACATTTCAATGGGCCATTTCTAGCACTTGCTGCACTGAAGGAAGATGGGAAGTTTTGCTTTAATAATTATTGGAATTTGTTAGCTTCAGAAGTGAAAGAAGATAAGAAGAGTTCACCAAAAGCTACCAATTATTCTAACGCTTACAAGTAGAGTGGACAAATTCGGGTGCGCACCATCGGCGTAGCTAACGAATGGATTCTTGCATGCGAAGGGAGTCAGTATGCAGAGATATATTATCGCGAACGGTGCTAGATACAAAAAAGTTTTTAACCTGGTCTTTGTTGATTATGATCCGATCTCGATAAATGATCTCTAGGTTACTGAATGACCACGGGAAATTGCCATCTCTAGTCATATGTATAAAAAACAAAATCGAGAGCGTATGTAACTCGATGATTAAAAAAAACTTACCGTCTTAAGCGTCTTCCGTGACTTGAAAAAATGGAGAAACGAGATTAAATATTTTTAACATAAGGTGCGTTTCCAAAGTTATTTCTGCAAAACGCGTCCGCCGTGAGGAAAATATGTTCTTGTATAAAGAAAATGATCGCTCTACATCTTGATGATGTTATATTTGCATAATTAAAAAAATCTTTGAAACAACTTAACGCATCTGTAGAAGAACCTTCACAAATTTGTCTAATGTGGCAAAATCTGAATCTTTGTCTAAAACACTTTCAAAGTTAATTAGAACACACTCATTTTTTGCGTCTTCTACCGAACAAGGCTTTGCGTGTACATCTTTCACAATTTGCAGTGATTCCTCTAACGACAGTGAAGAATTTTGTAATTTTTCTATTGCTTGCACTACTCCGAGGTAATTGCTGTGAATAGTGCGTAAGTCAGTTTTAACCTGACTATCTTCACATTTTTTTCTGATTTGTTTGGATAGCTGTACATTCTTACTCACATACTCTCACTACGCCTGACAATGTTAACAATATCGACTTTCCATTTAAAATTGGCATATGAATGGTATTCTTAACCACATCATCATTATTGATGATCGGAGAAGACGGACACGCTTGCTCTTTAGTTTTGAACAATATCGAAATGGTTTTGCTTTGATTCGTTGCTTAGTCTTTCAACCGATCGCTAAAATTCTTATCAAAAACCCTATCAATATAATCGGCATCAACCGTGTCGTCTTGCGCAAGGAATTGTTGCGTCATTCGTAGGGTTCGAAACTTGCGGAGGGCGTTCGACTTTCTCGGAAACTGGTTAGTTGTTTTTACTGGAATTATGCAGCCTTCTAATAGCTAGTGAAATCGTTAGTTTTTCTATTTCGCTTTACAGACATGTTGATTCTTAAATGATGCATCAAAAATTCTTAAATGTCATTACCTTTAATACAAGAAGTTGTTTTACGTAGACGACTTAGATATATCCGTTCTGCACGCATGGATATAGGCGCTATAATTATACCATTTAGACTATAAATTAATAATTCATGCTTCTATAGTTAGGTTATGCCATGTAGGCGGTTAATTTATTCGTGCTGTGTAATAAGCTTACAATGCAGGTGTGGTATTTGTGGATAGGTCATAATATATGGAAATAATGACTATTAATTGCATTTTGTGACATGCGATAGTATTTACGTAATAGTAACTTCACCGCCACGCATTTGATTTGTGATTGTGATTTGCGAAAGTAAAAGATTTCTGAGCCTTGAATGGTAAATTTTGTAAGTTTACACCAGAGATCGCGGACAACTCGCGAAGACCTGCAATTCCTGATGCAACCTTACTCTTTGTATGCAATCTTCCTCAGTGACCGTTACTACATATTTAATAAGATATTGAGCTTGTTCTTGCACGTTCGAACGTTGTTGATTTTGCGAAGGAAGGCAATTAGTGATTAACGAGCCGATAGTTCCCAAATAATCTGGGACGTTCTATTGTCGTTGGGATGCGTTTTGGGATTGTGGCGGTGGGATCGGCGTCATTTGTTGGCGATTCCGTCTAATATATCGGCGCCCCCAGCAGATTGTTCGACGGCCGATTTGGTTTGGATAATGGGGTGAGGAGTGAGGTTGCGGCGGAGGATTAGTGGGAGCTTGAGGATGTTCGATAACAGTGAACCGATACCTCCAAAGACGTTGTTGCTGCCGTTGCTGCTGATGTTGTTATTGCGGAGGAATATTTGGCGGCAACCATTGCGCTTACTGTTGATTTGGCGTTTGAGGCTGCTGTATTGGATAAATATAAGCATCTATATGAATGTTAACTTTGATAAAGATGCAATATTAGCTAATGATATACTAATGATATTCAAATGGACTGGCAATTGCAAAAGCGCATCTACACCGTACGAAAACGAAAGGAGACCAGTTAATGTATGCATACTATGGCGGTGTAATGGTAAACTCTGCTATTAAACTAACATGCAAGAACGATGGCGACTACGAAGTTTATTATGAAACTGCAGTACAGGAATTGCAAAGTTGCAGGTAAGTAAAACAAGAAATTCTACAACAGAGCAACCGGTAAATAAAAAATTCTGGAATACCTAAACTCAACTCATGCATCAGAAATGTTCGCTACGTAAAATATGATATTCGAAAGCTTTTGCGAAATAAATATTATATAATCTAATATAAATTTATATTAGATTTTCATATCTTTCTGTACCATACTATAAGCTGTACGGTTCTCCCACTAGTTTTAATTCTATATTTTGCCGTACGTTACATCCAACGTTTGCATCAAAGACTGTCAAGAACGCTTGGAATGACGAGGTGCGGGAATTTCGAAATTATATTATGCCTTCAGCAGTTTAATGCTTTCAAACAACTGAAGTATAAAGCAATAATTGGTATACGTATGCATGTATGTGGCGGCTTTGTATAGCGTTATCGTCGGCAAAAATAGTTATTACCAGGTAGATTGGGAAGCGGAATTTTAGCAGCACAACGGCGATCCTTCATATTTCCGGGAAACTACACACAGAGAAGGTCGCTTGGTAAATCAACAAAAACTTTTTTATTGAGATTTTTTTGCTTGGATGAGCAACAATATTAGTCAGTTTAACAATTTCAATTCAGCTACGTCAACATAAATTTAATTTTGATTTTTCTTGTTGATACAATATGCTTTTTGTTGGAAGAATGGCTGGTGTTACATTAATATTTTTTGTTGTAATTTTATCATTTAACCAACGAAAATACTTCAAGCACTGCATTTCGCTAAAAGAATAAGAAGAAATATTTTTGCCGTATACGAAATACGTGTTAATATTACAAAAATTTTGTTGAATCAACAACATACTTTCTTTTAGTGTGCGCAACGATGAAATCTTGTATGGTCTACCCCCGTTTTATTCTTGTGTTAGGAATATCGATTTTATATATACATAATTGCCAATTCTCCTTTAAAAATGTTTAATTCAACAAAATATTTCATATTTAACAACAATTGTTTTATCAATCTGAAATATCACAGGCTCAAAAATAAACTCGTTGCATGATTTATGAAGATTGCGTCTGATTCATTCCGTATAGACACGGACGGATGATTATATTAATAAAGGGCCTGCAAACATACCATCATAACTTCCATAATATTATTATAATAAAACTGAACGTTGACATCAGTTCCATTAGGATGTCGCGTCGGCCACAAGGCTGCAATCAATTCGGGAACGTAATAACACACTAGAAATTAATTAAAGTCGCCTACCAGGTTACAACTAGTACAACTACCACTCCGAACGGGGAACTCATAAAATTTGTTCAACGGCCGTAAACAAAACTCTACAGGATGACTGGGCTTTCCATTTTAATAACTCAATTTAACATTTCCCGTTTTCGTCACGGATTCTCCGAGGGCGTACATGTGTGCGTGCATAATACGTTGGGCACTTATCCGAGTCCCTTTAAGGATGGAGAACTCATCGCTCTCCCCTGGAACTTCTCCGCGGCGCTCCGTTCTGTATCACTTTTTGTTAAATCTAAAGTACAGTAGTTTTCCCAAACTTCCTCGGGACGGAACGATGCGGGGAACGAAGCAGTAGAAATGAGAGAAATGAGAAAAAAAACGGAAATATTTGAACATATTTCCTGATGGTTGTTCACACAGGGTCTGAGAAGACGGGCGGAATTTTGTTCCGGATTCGAGCGTCGTGAAGATTAATTTAATATTGTGCAAAAACTGCCGAGATTTGTTTTGGTAAATCTGCAGAGTTCTCTCGAATAAAGACGTTTCTGGGAAATGCGTATCGAAATGTACATATGTATATATGCTTGTTCTTACCAATTAAGAATAAACATGGAACCTAAAAGCAAAATTCAGCGACTGATACTTCGCAATGTGTACAAAGTATGGTCTTGATCTTTTAACACTTGCAGAAATGACGAGAAATCGGATCCATTTTTACATTAAATACGTACGCGTTATGACATGTACCAATTTATACAAAAATAATACAAACCAAATAAAAATTAAATGACTTTGATTTGATAACGCAGCTTTCCACGGTCAGTGTCAGTAAAAACTAAACGCGTTCCGGGTTTGGACAGTGCCATTGTTAATCGAAAACTCGACGTTTCGCCCACAATCATATAGAGCTACTTCAGGAGAGGGAAAGGCAGCAGGCCACAGTTAGCACAGTAATTTAACATGTAAACCACGCCAGTTGATTTTCGCCTGTGGCATGGTTCACATGCTGAGCTACCGTGATCAACTGCTTTCCACTCAGTTAGTTTCGCCTCTGGCGTGGTGGAAGTGGAAAAAATTTGACTTCCTAGACGGTATACTCTTAATACTAGTTCACCATTGTCTTCTGCAATTATAAAAACTAAGGCAATTTTGTAGCCTATTAAAAAACATCACAAGAATCAAAAGAAAAAAATGAGACGTTAAATAATATGATCTAATACGTATTATAATGCAAACAGATCTTCCACATCATAATGTGACAGACCCGAAATATGGATACGGTAGAATAAGCATCCGAAATTTCCTCAAACTATACAGAGTATTTAAATTGCTTTGGAAGTGATAATCTCGAACAAATCTGCATTTTCCTAAACGCCTCGAGACAAAAGGATACCCATTAAATTTTAAAGTGGGAAAAAAGTTCTTCGAGTTTGCAAACGTCCTTGTTTAGAGGTGAAACCTATTCCTTTAATGCTTTTGTGCCGCTTCTTGCGTCCGTCGTACACCATCGCGATACATTCATTGTTCGGAAGTTTTGAGTTTCAACGTAAAATTACAAGCCACTCATTGTCTGAAGATTTAGGGCAGGTTGGTGGCTAATTCGAGAAAGAAACTCATTAATTTTGTAAAACAATCGCAACCTTACCCGTTAATCCATTTTCGTTCTTAATTTATAGGGGGGTTTCCAATTAAGAAAATGAAAGTTCAAGATCAACGTTAGAATGGATGTTTTTTAAAGACAGGTAACCATGCAATTATTTCGTAATTTTTTTCTCTACACCTGAGTTCTTCTGCTTTATAAAATTCCTTACCTTAGTGCTTAGTTAATAGTAACAATACAAAACATAAGCTAGTTCTGTATTGAAGTAACCACATATGGGCGTAGCTGTGCTGTAAAGTAATATTTGCTTTTCGCCAAAATAACTTTCAACGCTTATTATTGCCTTATTTCAATAGCCTGTTTTTTGGTATTAACACTGGGTAGGCTGTCACGGCCGGTATAACTGAATCTCGGACATTCTTCTGAAGAATATCGGACAACAAAGAATCAGTTCAGTTATTCTGAAGAAGCCGTGGAGTTAAAGTTTGGACACACGGCGAAATCCGGAAAAAGTTAATGGCAATAGCTGCTTTGGTATTATCATTTGCATCCCAAGCTCTCAGTCAAGACTTTCAAGGTATTTCTTTGCTAATAGGAAGTGATTTTCGTAATTTTCTTATTAAATGGTGCCATTATCAGTTCGATAAAATTGCAAGCCGGATTTTGTGGTGGGCACTCCGTGAAGGTAATTCGCATATTTGCATGTCCCACCACTGCACGGCGCATACCGTAAAAAAACAGTGAATTAAAACAATGCAAATGAATGAGTGACCTTCCACTTTTCTAACATAACACGGTCTAGCGTAAAAGTCGATAGAACGGATTACCGGTTTCCGATCCTCTGCAACAAACAATGGAACGTACCGTGCTGAGCTAACCAAGTGAGAGCGTCACTGGTCGCCTTTGGCTAGTACCAACTTGTCCACATTGCTTGTCTGTTGACACTTGCTCCCCAGAATTCATAGGTAACATTCTAATCTTCTTTGAAATTATTAAACAAATGATGAAACACTAGAACTACTCCACTCCCACTAATTTATGGGATGGTTCAACATGTTCCTCTTGCTTTTCTCCTTACTTTCTTCTTTTTGTGCCCTTAATGTGGCCATTAACGTAACTTCTTCATCATCACAACTATTGTTAACAAACATGGCGATGTTAGCCAAAAAAAATGTGTGCGTGACGCTATGATCGAATGTAGTTAAAGGTAGTTGGAAAATATCGAACGAAAAATATTTCGAATTCCCCTAAATGGGTTAAAATAAAAGCAATAAATACATCAAATTTAAAATTCTGGCTTTAAATTTTCCCTAAGCACAGACGGTTGGCGCAACTTTGGCTCCCGATCACGGATCGTTTGGCTCGACGTCGGCATTACGTGGAAGAGTGAACAATTTGCACCTTTGGCCGAACATTGGCTCGCAACGTTCTTGCATACTTACCTGATCTTTGTGCGAACAGCCCTGGCTAACCATCGGATATTGCATCGACTGTACGACGTTGTACCAATTGTGCTACTAGACTTGTACTTAAGTTTAATTTTGGAATATAAGAAATCTTCTTTTATAAGCATTTTATCTAAAATAATTAACAACAACAGTTCTCTCTCAACGGATTTTTACGTTTTTTTAATTTACTGTACACCCTGTACATCTGATCTTGTATTTCTTCGTGATATTTTTATTTGAAAAGCAGAATTTCTTATAAAAAAATAACTCTTCTCGTCTCCATCCGGAGACACACTGTATATATAATAATGAGACTTGTAAAATATTATTCATTCGTATGCATTTGGTGCAACCTTCAGTTTCAAGTCGTAGAAAGGTTGTAACAATCACGTATAAGGTGCCCTCGCAATACTTATGTTTGCAAATCATAAAGTTAGTGAGAGTTTCTGCGTAAATTGAATACCTAACTTCCGTCGTGTCTGCATGGTTCCAACTTTAGTTGAACATTATTCAGGCAGCATCGAAATACCTTTACAATATCTAGGTGGTGCATTTTACATTGCGGGGCTACTGGAAACTGATATTCGAAAAAGTATCGCTATGAGTTTGCATGCATATGTGGCCGCCTTGAAATCCAGATAAAGTTCGGGTTTCCCGGAAATTCGATTTTTAACCTTAAAGTTAGCCCAGAATACAGAAACGTCGCACCGCTAGATATTCCACTCCATACGAAACCTGGTATATTCTTAAATATACAGCGAGGAAGAGTCTTGTGTTAAAGGAACCCGGACGGGTGAATTGCAAATTTTCTTTTCCGGTTTCCACGTTATAAATTTAGTAAGTTTATGTATAATTTGAAAACAGGAGGACTCGGTTTGTTATTTTATTTATACGGCTGCGGTGTCCCATTGGAATGAAAACAATTTACGAAGTTGGTAAAGTTGATGCTAGATTACAAAGTTCGCTTTTAATCAACGAAACGAAATACTAAATGTAATAAATTGTATTGTGTAGCGAATAGTTTCCGTGTTTTTCTCAAGAGAACAATACCTTTAATAATTCTGGAGTTGTTAAAGTGAATTAGTTTATAAATGACAAGAAACTGGTAATAGTAAAGTGATCGTTATGTTTTCTAGTTGAAATCGCTGTAAATTAGATTCGAACGAATATAAGTTTGACAAAAAGATGGATTTAATTAGTTGCACGTGTACCATTTTTTAGCATGATCTACTGTTTTTTGATATATTTTGTGTCCCTAAAAACAATAAAGGAAAATTTGAAATAGAAGATACTGCAGTCACTTACGGTTGACGAGAAATCTTTTCACACATGCGACAACAATCCGTCCACCAGCGAAACGGTCAAAAGAAGAGAGAAAAAGTAAAAATGTAAAGTAGAAATACTAGAAATTTTTACGTGTGGATTAAGAAAGTAAGGAGCAAAATATGAAATGTGACCATATATATACAGCTCCCCAAAATTAATTTAACAGTATTAAAATAAAAATAAATGTAACGATATAAACCTTTAAACATGAGCGAATTTGCAAGAAGTTAAAAGTTCAAACAACTCTAAAGAAAATAAAAAAGAATTCTAAAAATTATTTAAAATGTTTTTCAAAAAATTCCTCCACCTTCTACCTCACGGTAACCCAACCTACCTTAAAACTCGCAGCTCATTTAATGTTCAGGATCTTCTATGCCGATGTATAGGGTCTCCGTTAAGTAGCCTGAAGAAAAAAGTTGCTAGGAGTTAAATAGGGAGACTTAGCCGACTAGGGTGTGATGCCCTCAACTGCTTTATATAACGATCCTCTAGGATTCTTGTCCAAGCATTTAGCTTCTGAGGATGTTGAGTTGTGACATCTCTACTCGAGTTTATGGATATTTTCTTGGGACCAGAAGCGCATGACGCGCATGATGGATTATAGGGTTTATGGAGGGAAAATGTTAATTCAGCTGTATGATATTTTGGAATATTGACTTTTAGAGCTTGGCTCATTTACTTCTATGCTTTGCTCTTAATCTTTTCCTTAGAAACAAAATGTTGCTGATTGCTTTCATAAAATTTTGAACATCGATTAATAGAACCCTCTTCAGAACGATGTTCTTCAACATCTAGTATCATACAGGGAACTGTGGATCAGGAAGCGAAAAGACAAAACGTCCAATGACTTTTGCATACATAACATCAGTTAATGCTACTGAATAAACGTATACAATTTATTGAGCGATTGCTAACTTGAGAACTGAGTCCTATTAATAGCTCTCATATAATCAAAACAAATATTTATCCGATATGAAATCGGATAAACGTACTAAGTAAACTCAGTGACGAGGCTAAAGTCATTCTGATCGGTATCAGTTCATGAAGGCAGCAGAGCAAACGTTAAAGCAGACAAATTAACCCGAATAGACCCGTTGAAACTCGAAGTTCTCTACAGGGTAGTTAAAATAACTACTAAACAATGAAAAGAAAACAGACATCTAGAGCGGCGGAGAAATATTCTAGATCTAACAGGTGACTGGTCAAGCGATTCCTAATCGGATACAAGCCTAAATCGATTCTGAACAATTCCTAAGAGACGAATCTTGGCCAGCTCCATTACGCAGATCTATTGTGGTCCCAGGTGCAGGTTTTCCATACGCCTTTTAGGCACACAGTCTCCTGTTAGCAAACCCACTATTGTTTTAGCGGACTTTCTACACTTGCCTTGCAGTGCAAATGTAGAAAGTCCGCTAAAACAATAGTGGGTTTGCTAACAGGAGACTGTGTGCCTAAAAGGCATATGGAAAACCTGCACCTGGGACCACAATAGATCTGCGTAATGGAGCTGGCCAAGACTCGTCTCTTAGGAATTGTTCAGAATCGATTATAGTTGCCCCAATTAGCCTTGATATAAATACAGTCAGTAAAAATCCATTCTTGGTGTCCCTTTATCGTACATTACTTCACCTGCTCATTTGAAAGGTTTACATTCTATTAGTGTCTTTCTGCCAGTAAGTCCAATTTGTGAAAATCTATTTATTTTATTTTCGTTTAGGCCATCTCCAGAGAAGTTCTAGTTCAATCTAAGTTCAGGTGAGTTGCTAAGAGTCACTTATGCTATTGGCTCGATAACTTTGGACTCGGCTAAGTCTTTGACGAGGTCGGTTATAAAACTTTTTCAGCGGTTTTGTTCTATCTTGGGTGTTTTGCTTCGTACTACTTCAACTCAACATTCTCAGAGTATGTATTTGCCAGAAGTTTCATTGCCGCCTCCGTTATTTGGTCAGGCTCTCTCTGGACTATTCACCAACACATAGGCTTCGATATTTCGATGTGAGTACTGGGAAAACTTTATTTTTGCAATAAATTTATAGATTAACAATAGCACATTATAGTAAATAAGTAACGTTTTAAAAATAGGAGAATTGATTACTTTAACAGATAAAAAGTGCTTAGTCGAACAGTAGATCTATCATACATATACAGATAGAACAAACAGTTGTACGTATATAAAAATTATCCATTATAGAAGTACAATACAGGCATTTCACGCTGTTTACTTAAGAGCAAGGAAGCCATTAACACGTCCTCTAGAAGATGGTTATCCGATGAGCTCTTTAAAGGATAGCATTACACGGAACCGTGTGTTTACTTTAATGCCGTTTGAGCTAACTTTTCCCCGGGCACTAGGAAAATCCGATTTATGAGTTGCGTTGAAAAACCTAGTAAATTATAGTCGGTAGCTTTACTCTCTTATACGTTGGTTTTATGTTCGGTATTATGTACGGCGCTATATCGTATTTTGCAAGCGTTTTGTTGTCGCAAACAAGATATTTACGGAACGAGCAAGTTTTATCATCTACAGATTTAAGCTGAAAAAGTAGAATCTGTAAGGCTTGCTTCCTTGCAAAAAGTTAATTTATGCATCCTCTCATTGCATTCTTTCTCGTTCACAAAACGTAGTTTTTAGTCTTTTTTTGGTGATTCTTTTTGTTGCGTGCGCATCAAAACGTTTAGATTCGTTTGTATGTTTCCGTTTAAGTTCAGGGAAAAATAGCGTAATCGTTGTTGAATTAATGGATTTACCCGTTGAAGTGATGACAAAATGTGACTTCGGAGCATATCAAGCAAACCTTTGCGAAGTTCGATCGCTATTTTGCTCTTTGAATTGGATCGACCTTTTTAAAAACTGATGTAATTCTGTCAACCATCGATAACATTGGAGATGCTCCTGTTTCATCAGATACGTTAAAAATTTCAGTGAAAGATTCAGCACATTTACGTATTAGAAAACTTGAACAAAGTCATGCTTAGCAGTTCTTCTTAGACTAGATCTAGCATTTCTACTCTATCAGCGAGCTTCACATAACTTTTAGTATCAACAACATTGTGATGTAATTTAAAAAAAAAAACACTACTTCAACAATAGCACCAGCTACTAATACACGCGAGAATTGTACAATCCATTATCTACATACATTTGTTGCAAATTATGCGGAAAATCAAGATTTTACCGAACTATTGTATATAGATAGTAACCCAACTACTTCAAGATTTGGCAGAATCCGGTAATACATAGTCAGAAGAGAAAAATCAGGATGCTGTTGATGAAAGCTTCATAGAACTATCAAACGCAATAAAGCATCATTTAAGTAGCGCATTAATGAATAAATTCTCTATCGTACGATGTGCACGAGAAAGCTTGAACACATTTTTCATTCAGATGACTGCTTTGATTGAAGTGCAGCATCTCCTTAATAGCGAATTTTAATACTTGCGCAGGCGTCTGTTGGACCCTCCAGCTAGGGCTTTTTGTTTTTGAAGTAAATACAGCACTGTCACTTTTGCTACGAGATGCTCCAAAATCAACCAAAACAAATCTGTCTGCATCACAACAGGCCATTAATACAATACTGAACACTTTCTTGTAGTTAAGGTAGTTTCTTCCAGAACGATGCGGTGCTTAAATCAAAACATCTACTGCCCCGACACAATTTGGCATATTCCATTTTTACAAAAACCATGTTGCAATGTTTTTCCATTATTCCTTTTTTGGGACCTCTAATTTTTCATAACCTTGGAGCATGTAGAAACTCCAATTCGGTATGCTAAAGTCAATGCTACATTATCACCAGCTGGTAAATACATGTAATAAAGCATAAATAAGAAAATATTATGCACCGATTAGGGGTAAATGTAAGTCGTAACTCTGCTGGTGAAAATCTCCAATTTCCTTTTATTAAATGTGGTAAAAACAAATTTAGTAAATACTTAAATATTTGTTGATCCATTCTGGTATATTTCCAAAACATATCTGGATCATGTTTTAACTCTTCCAACAAATAAATAAAATCTCCAGGTTCCTTCCTTTTTGTGTTTAAGTGTCTTACTTACCATCTCCTCGAAAAAATAACAATTACTTCTTGGTAATATATTTGGGGGATTCTACAAATTTAAAAGTAGAAGATTGTGGATCAGTGTCTAACATAACGAAATTTTAATTAGGAAGATGGAAACATGAATAGAAACCAATGCCTAGATTTCCATTTGTGCGCATGCATATAATATTTCTACGTGTTATCATTTTTATTAATAAAAAAAGTGCCTTTCTATCAGAGATCCAATGTTAACGAATTTAATCACACGTACCAGTCAAAAAAAAGAGAAACTTAAAATTCCATTTCCGTTCAGAGCCTCAATTTATTTTTCAGTCAACCGACATCGTTTCCCGGAAAATTAGGATCCGTTGATTGAATTTGTGGCCAAATAACGTGATTTTAAGAGCACATTCTACACTCTACCTCTCGGCAAACATTGTACTTAATTTAACAGATGAAAACGCATTAAGGTAAGGAGAGTCCGGCTGGATTACTCTTCGGTTTCGTCTAACCGAAACGCCATTAGAAGTTTTAATCACCTTAAGGTGGGCAAACTTTCTAGCACTGTTGGTCATAAAGAGTTCGGGACTTTTTCATCCGCGGCGCAAATGGAATTGAGGGTCCTTCTACGCCAACTTTCTCGACATGGTTAGTGTTGAGTGTACAATGTATGTGTAATCAATTGCGTTTAATTCTGGAAAAGAAAATAACTTTAAGTGGGTACTAATAACACGAGTTTACACGGAGTTTATTTTATGAGATATTTGTTCCGTTCCAAAAGGGATATGATCTGAAAGAATTAACAAATATCCCATAAGAGACCAACTAAATAACTTATTTTCTATGATTTATTTAAAATAACTTGAAAATACCTAACTTTACGTCATCTTTGGAAAGCTATAGCGGACTTCGTATTGCTAATAATCAAAAATTGGCTCTTAAGGCAGCAACATTGAACTCTAATCTGTACAATAATGTTAAACAATAAACAGGCGTTTTAGAAAATACTTAATACATATTGCATACAATCACACGTTACTGAATGAACTTTATCGTGATCTTGCCAGGAATCGCGAGTAGGAATCGCTCCTACATTGCTAAAAAAAAAAAATAGATTTTGGGAGATTGGCGTTTTATGCGAGCAATTTAGAGAAAACGTTCGAATAAAAAACATTGGAAGACAAATGCTGCACAAAACAAAATTATATTGAAATATACGAGGTGTTCAATTTCCGAAACGCACCATACAAGTTTGATATTTTATATAGAAACCTGTGTATCTATTATTAGGTGTTCGGATGCCTACCTAGCTTTTGAGATAATTGACGTACAAATCGCAGTGCAACACCTTGTGCTTTTGCATTAACTGGTAATTTTTGTGTAATGTCCACGTTACCTATTACCTTAAGGAATTTTTCCAGAAAGTTCATTCATAACGTGTCTATTTAGTTAAATTGAAAGAAAAATAAATTAAATGAAAGGTGAAGTCCGCATGGGAGTTTCGTAATTTTTTAATTTGGAAAGACGAAGTTTGCTATTTAGGCTCCTGGTTAGAAACAAAGAACTACTATCGAATTTCGGAACCCGCTCATGCAAAATTGTCCGTCTCCAATTTACTGTCTTAAGGATTGGTTTTGCAAAAATGATGGAATATGTTTCTTCCAGCTGGAAGCTCGTATATTTTCCTAATCCAGATTTATATCTTTTTAAAACTCCAACACTCGGTGCAAGATTATGTGAAGTTGGTGCAATGTTATCAAATATGTTAAGTTGTGGTAATCATTCTAATCTATAGTGTCACTAAAACACATACTCACTATTACTAGCTATTACCATAATATTGTCAACATCTTTAATAAAGTCCAAAATCAAAATAAAAAGTATTCATAAAACAAACGAGTACTCACAAATATAAGAAAAAATACACAGCTATTGTTAACATTCAACACAGTTCAATAAAACTCAAACTCATAAAACAAAAAAGAATTCAATAAGTACGTGTGTTGTCATCAATGTTGTCAATATTTATGTTTTACGAATTATTCTATTTTTGATTAGAAAATGATAAGGAATTGCTTTGACGAAGTCAACATCTTTAAGACCGATATTTTTCTCAATCGATCAACCCAACTTTTTAATTTTTTTTCGGGAAAGGTTTTCTTTTTGACACACGACCATCTTACAGTTGCTTTGCCTTACTACAGCTCGTATCTATTTGAAAATTCTATAATTCACTCAAAAACCAATTTAAATTTGGATGAAATATGTGTGGAGGAAATTTTGAATTTTCGTCAATACAGTTACTAACTACACACCAATACCAGTATGCGCATTCGTTCAGTTATAATTTTACTCCCACTCGGGGGATTTCCTCTAATTTTTGCAGTAATTTATGAATTTGAAGGTAATACTCAGGTTTCACACAAAAATTTTGAAATTTTACTTAAAAAATTTCCCTACAATTAAAAGAAAACGCATAATTTAGGCAAATTTTTGGAATATAGAAAAAATCCCAAATTCCAATAAATATTGCTACACTTTGTTACTTTTACTGCTTATCGGCAAGAACAGGGAAAATTGCAAATTTTCTTTAGAGTGTGCCTAAAAGACTTTTTCTACCAACTTAGAACTAGTTTCCGATAAACATTACGCCATCATTAGCAAACATAAATATTGAGTTAGCACAAAACACGGGCGCAGGATTGAGCTTGTCATCTGGTGGGACCACGGAATTAATTCACATATCACGGCTATCAAACATAGCCTCCGTTATTAACAAATACGGGATTGTTTTTAGTTCGTTTCGTCAAATCCAAATTACACGCCGCTAGAGACATGTTTAATTATCAACTCGAGTACGATTTATCGAACGGGGGCTGCCTGGTATATACCGGCGTCGGTATCGCAGCGAACGGTAAAAAATACACACATGAAAATTTTGCGTCCGACGCTAACCGGTGTACGTCGTCGGATGCGAACTGTACAGCAGGCGAAGCATACGATTAAAATAATTCCCTTGTTCATATGCGAGTCACGCGCGACGCGGCGCTCGCGTTATAATTCCGAATTTTCAATTTGTATGCGTAGACGAGAGGCGTTGTGTTTGCGTCTGCTGTAGGTTTCGAGTTCCGTTATTCGCAGCAAGATGTTGCTAGTGCCTAATATATGCTTGTAAGAGCATGTAGTTACTTCTGTTACTTGGTTCTAGAAAATATTGCAGTGTTAAAGGAATTGCTTGAGCAGATATTATTTTGATCGCAACCAATTATAAAATGAAATAAAAATGCAATAACTTGTAACACGGTTAATACACGCAAGAAATGAATTAAAGTAATGATAAGATGCAAATAAAGCCTTAATATTATAATAAAATAGCGAACACGGGCATAACCCTAAAATACTAAAGTTTGCCAATAAGCCCCAAATGATTACGGATGCGACTTACATCTATAGAAGAGTAGCCATGTAATCAGCACGTTTTCTTCTAAATCTGTAGAAGGGAAACCAACATTAATAGGTACATTATGACAGATTTTAACGACTGTGAACAGCACGAGATAGCCGCGATTAGTTGCTTAATTGATAGATCGGATGAACTTAAATTTATTCAAAATTTAGCTATTTATAATGATTTCTCTTCTATAGATGTAGAAAGAAAATCCAACATCGACATTACGTGAGAAATTCTACCACTTTAATTCCGGCATACCTCTAAGATCGTATAAAAAACTTAAAGATCTGGAGACTAGCAAGCAATTCGTTGTTACATGCGAAGAAAAAATAAGCTTTGAGTCTGATAGAACGTCCAAGTCGAACGCTTTATAATTTTTGATAATAAGAGCTTTTCATTGAGAATGGCAGGATTGTAATTTTAAATAGAACAACAACGGGTTGGCGTATCAATGTAGTTTTTGTTTTGTTTTGCAGCTTGAATAGTGCAGTTAAGTTTGGAATTAGAGATATCGTTGCAATGTCCATTACTGCTTTGATTACTTTGACGCACTCGATCGATCCAATTGTTAGTCACTCTATCTAACATTTTCGGCTGTATCTCGGCGATTGATTGACGAATGTTGGAAACTTGTGCTTTGATGTGGTCCCACAGAAAATAATCTAATCACATGACCGCGACATTTTCTCGTCGTGATATCTAACTGATCTCCCGGCAAATCGAGCGTAGCATTAGCTGTATGACACGTAGCGCCGTCCTCCTGGAACCAAATACTTTCAATAACTATGTTCTCAAGATTTAGCTGCAGAAATTCTAGTAACCTGGCTCTATAGCTGCCGACATCGAAGGTTATAGCTCTTCTTTCCATATTTCCGGAAAAAATAAGGTCCGATGACGCTGCCATGCTATAAACCGCACTACATATTGCGCTTTCCAGGATGCAACGGCCTTTCATGTTATTCTCGCACCAATAACAGCAATTCTGTTTGTTCACGACACCATTAATCTAAAAATACGCCTTGCCTCAGAAGATGATTTTTTATCGAAATTAGGATTGGCTTCTAAGTGCTCAATAGCCCCCCTCCAATCTGTGATCGTCGTGAGCTCTTGGGTCAATACGACTTTGTAAAGATCCCAAAATTCTCCAAGTTGACCTCTGAGAAAACCTCAATTGTTGCCAACGCAGTGAAATCAATAAATTTGGCTTGTCGCTAATACTGGTCGCTGCAACTGCGATATTCTGGTCACTTCGCGCTTGTCGCTATCTTATTAGTGACCTCCTTTTAATCACTTCTAAACGATCGGGAAGCGTCAAACGCTGCACGATGAAACCGCAAATTATACTGAACATTCTGTCATCTGAAACTAAAAACAAAATATATCAAAAACTGAGAAATCTTCAATAGAAAAAATATCATTCCTACTCTGGCTACATCATTCATTAATAATTGTAGAATTGTAAGATTTTCGTCATGTACATATATGATTTTCAATTGTTTTTTTGCATATTGTTGCGAATTTTGTGAGATGAATTTATATTGGCAACCTTCCCCAGTTTTTAGTTTTCTAACGCATTACAGTTATACTTCTTTAAAGAGAATCCCCTCAGTAGCAGTATTTAAAACTATTTATATACAATGGTTATGTTAAGCCAACAAGTAGACTGGAGAAAATCGTCGAGTCAGTGAACTAATCAATAGTCGGTCCTTAGTTAATCGCAATATTTAATCAGGTTTAATATTGTGACAACGATACCGTCAAACTGGCGATATTTGTTTTACTGTTACGAGGGTTATGTAATTCGATCAGAAAATTAAAAAATAGCCCCTGTGAGGTCATGATACGAGAAAGAAGGTAGGTTTTAATTTGGAAAAGTTGCTAAATTCTGTTTTTATCACGAACCTAAAAAAAATTAGAATAGCAATCAAAAGAAAAATGGACTTTCTTCGTGCCACTTTCGATTTTCTATCTATTCCAATGGCGTACTCGAAATTTTTAATTTCTTGTCGGCGCCGTATTAAATTTTGAGGGTATCTTTCTTTTGATTTCAATCATATATTACATGTTCGGAAGTTACCCTAATGATATGCTTTACACCGAACTCAAACCTTTTCGTTAAAAAAGAGAAGCATACGATTTCGTAGAATGCATTAAAAGATTAAAATCCATTTGCGACAGTCCTGATTTGTTGTCCGCTTTGTCTCTCAATATATCGCAGAAACTACTTCGTTATCGCGCTCAACCCCCCTCTCGAGCGAATGAGTAAAACTTTCAATAAATTCAGCCCGCATTTGGATGCTGTCTATGTGAATATAAGGCAAATTAATAATAGAGACATAACGTGTTTCGATTTCGGTAGGAATATATGCACACACCTTGTTGGTGTCCATTTTCTCTTTTGTTAATATTGTAATTGTAATTTACACTAAATTTTAGATTGTACCTTGAGGTACTGTTTATGGGTTTATCGCGTTTGTATCCAATAAGATAAATAAAACTAAAAAAAAAAAATTATGACTATTAAATTCCTTCAACGTGGCGCATCTACAATACTTGTTCTGCTACGCTTAAATTAGTTTACCCACTCAACGTAGGCAAAATCCTCTCATGAATTTCCTTCGCTGTTCTCCCTTCTAAAAATAAAAGGGAATTGAATCAACCACGAATTCCAATTTTATCCATTTTGTACTGTTTCTAGAAACACCTCTAATCGTATTGGCGCACTTTAAATAAGATGTCCCAATTGTTAACACCATTACTTATTCCAACGAAACAACATTTCGTTTGATAAATTCTTGTAGAAGCTACTACAAAGACGTAACAAGTAGACTCCTTTATTGAACTGCACAAGCTGAGCAGTTGATAAATTTAAATACAGTTGCAAATTAGGTTATATCCTAAATTTACTAAGTATATCAGTGCAATAAATGTATGTGGCGACGATCTAGGCACGACATACACACAGTTGATACAAATTTCAGTGGATAAAAGTAAAGGCTTGCGGGTGTGAAATGTTACAGCGTAAAACCAACATTTACCGACTGCTCGTAAATACGTACAGCATAATTTCGCCATTAATGGAAATTATAACGCCGTCCCAGGAATTAATCTTTGTTTCGAATGAAAATTCATTGAAAATTTAAATTTGGTACATACAAAGTTCCTCACTCGTTGAATATTGGTTTGCGGTCTATTAATTTAAAGTTCCGTTTACCGATTTCACCAGGAAATGTATGCATATTAACTTTTATTCGATGCCTCTTACTCAGGGAAATAATTATGAATAATTTATTCGAAAGAAAGTTTAAATTTGCTTGTAGCGTATTTTAAGGAATTTTAACGGAATAGTGATGGAATTTTTAAACTTAATCAAACATCATTATTACTTAGGAAATTAAACTAGCAATATAGCATTAGATTAAAATGACTTTCCAGTATTGTTGATTGTTGCTCAAATAGATTTGCCTCTTGGTAAGGTTTAGTAGCTTATTCAGCCTATGTGTCTAGTATAGCCTATCTACGCCAATTGAATGCAGCACACTCGAAAACAATATAGGAGGATCTGGAATTTCCTTGGCATTTCCGATATCATTAATTGTTTTCTTTTTAAGTTAATTACGTCAAAACCGCCGCGGAAATTACAGAATTTCATAATCCACCGAAGGAAGCCAAATTATATTTCCTCTTTCTTACAAGTGTAAATAGGGGTTCATCTTTCACAGAAATTCCCTCTGGTAACTATATTCCATAATAATTATGACTTCCACACAACGGCGTGCATCGATGAGTGAATACAAGCATTAAAAATGTGGACAAAATAGTATCAAATATCAAGTTTGCTAGTGTTGTTTTTATTCTGGTATGTCCTGAACTTTTGTGAGTCCTTCACTTAATAGTGATTTTCCACAGATATTTGGGTAGGCGTTTAACCTATGGCGTCTACCTATAAAGCCCTGCAGCTTCACTACCCAATCTCTGGTATCAGAGTAACGGGCGTAGCGGGGGCATCTACACATAGAGGAGGAGGCAGCTCAGCTGCACCGACCGTGTCCGGCTGATTGGGAAATCCTTTGGATTCATCCTAATGCCAGTAGCTCCTTACCTGGACCCTAAGACCTAGAGTTAGCTGTCGTGGTTTGACTCAATCGCAGGTTTCGGGGAAAGAAACATCCTGTTAGCGCGAATAGAGTAGGGCTATGGGCGGACCGATTGTACCTTGCGGTCGGTTCCGCTTTCGTCGCTAGTCGATAGTTGCCAATGCCAATGGCCCATGGCCTAGGCTCCGGCGTACCGCTATTTGTTGCCACGCATGGCCTAGACCCCGGCAGGTAAGATGTGAGGTAGGTTCCGAGAGATCGGTGTCAACTGTTACCTACCAAAGGTTAAGAAGCGAACTTCTTTAACATAGGAAGAAAGGAAGAAGGGGGAGGGCTCACCGGAGATCAACCGATTCCTTCCACTGCGGTATCCGACTCGTGCGGGCAGTTCCTTGCTATCGGGAACATGCTGTATGCGGTGACATGGGTCAGCAGTCTTCTTCTTAAGAGGTTGGCGATATTTGTTTCTGTATACGCATACCAAGAAGGAGTAAATTTGGTAGTCCTCTAAATTTCAAAAAGTTTGTTTATCGACTGCCTCCGTGGCATGAGTCCAAGCAGCCGTAAGTTCTCGTTTCTAAACAATTTTTTTTTACAACTATTTGGTTCTAGGTATTCTTCTTCAAGGTTAATTTTTTCAGTATAGCACTGTCCAACATTATCCGATTTTAACCGCTTTTGAGAAAAAAGGCTGTTAGGGTGTCCTAATACCCCACGATTGCAATTACATTAGATTTTTTTTTAAATAGTGTGAAACTGTTTATATCTGAGATTCACTATTCGATGCAGCATCCATGAATTTCACCTATTTAAGTGAATCACAGCTTTCTTACATTGTAATATTTGAATTTTATGTACCGAGGATTCATTTGTCTACACTACACTGTCTTTAATAGGAGAATCTGTACATCTATATTTCCTCTGTGTTTTGTATTTTATATAGGTCGACTGAGAGGTTTTGCTCAATAATCACACTTTCGTTCGTGAGCCCCGTCAGAAAGGATAAATTTCTGTTAGTATGTGGAAGGCTAAGGATTATAAAAAACTTACTTAGAATTGAGCCATAAACAAAAGCTCGTGAACCGGAAACTACAAAACCTACAAAAGATATGTGTGACGAAAAAAAAAGTACCGCAAGATTAAGATCACCTGCTATTAATACGGTCGGAACATACGCAAAAAGCTTTCGGAAACTTCTATTCTTGCATGTTTAGAATAGTTTCGTAAAGTCTGCAGCAAAAGCTTTTTTACATGAATTAAAAGCAAAGCTTTGGAATGCCGAGAACATGGTTTTTACAGTTATAGAATTTAATAAAGTTTTTATTTGCTCAGATTTTATTATTAATAATTGCTTTAAAGCCCAAAACAACAAAAATTGAGATAGTTCTAAAGTAGCGGTGTGTGAAACGTGACGGCCCGGTAAATAGAATTCTGGGTACATTTCCGGGTATTTCCCTAGTATTTATCCAAAGATTGGGCATATTCGTGGTCAATTCACCAAACCGCTAAATAGTAGGAGTATGAATGGAGTACATAAGGAGTAAAGGTCGCCCTATAAAATAAACTGTAAAATATAAACATGTGTGTATTGAATATTGTAAAAAAAAGGATAATTTGAATAAGTTTTTATAATGCATTTTTCATCATAAATTATTATCTTGTTATTGTGTTCACTGTCTAAATCTGCTATAGAATCTTGGACGTCTTTATGTTCCTGGAAGTCTGACAAGGTCTTTCCTAACTGAACTACCACATGCGACTCTTGCGCTTCATCATTAGAGCTAAGCTATATGAAATCGCTAAGAAAACAGGGTAAACCTATCACATTATGCGGTGTTCGGGCATTCTCTCAGAGTAAGGTTTTTCCTAGTTTTCCAAACCTGGCGAATACTGAAGATGAACACCATAATATAGCTCTATGGGCGCAAGCATAAAAATAATAACTATTAATATTCAAAATTTCCAGGTTATATAGAATCAAGCCCACGATTACACCCACATTTTGGGTAGTGACACAATTACCATAGTATAAGCGTTATTTAAAAACGCGATAAAACTTGCGGGTTAAGTCCTGGCGTCTTCGCGAAGGTTATTGTTCCACCCAAAACATTTCATGTATTGCTATTGAACATGGTGATTTCTTTAAAGTTATTGTACAAGAACTTGTTTATGCATATGTAAGCTAAAACATCGTTAACATCGTTTGAAATTTAATTACCCCAAGCAAAAAACACATTGTTAAATGTATATTTTTAAATAGAACGAAAATAACTATTACAAACACGCAGATCTATACCGGGACTTTTCTAATTAGTATTCATGCGAAAAGACCTCTATATTAATTTGTGTTCCGGCAAAAATATCCCGCGTATATAAATATACCGGTGGGTTACTAACTTGTTTTACGTAGTATACATGCATTATTACTGGCAAGTAATCGTTGTTTGGTATGAATATTACCGAGTCGTTTTTCACGCTATTCGTGGTAGAAATTGTTTTTTTTTCTTAGATATTGCGTGACCGTGAAAGATTAGAAACACCCTAAACAAGTCGTATAGAAAATTAGCTTTGTTACCAACAACGTCATGGGGTCAGCATCTATTTTAAGAATTACTAAGAATGGGATGAAAATAAGCTAATATCCTCAGTTTCTTTGTCGAAAGTCTGCGAAGTTTTTCGCGGGTTCATTTGCAAATGCAGATTAAGTGTTGCTTGTGACAACCCCATTGACCTAGTTTCGATATAAAAGAGATCTTGGAACTTCTCAACAAAGCATTAATTCAATTTTTCGCGTTGTTTTTGAAACTGACGATCGACGGATACCCGGATGAATAAGGATCCTTTCGGACGGATTAAATGGCTCCCCCTTAACCAGATTCTACGATTTCAATAAGTTGATTACATTCATCCAAATTCTATATCTTTTAATTAATACTTTGGTTTTGTTCCGACGCATGTTATGGAAGTAAAAAAATTAAATAAAAGTCATGCTTTTTCTTTGAATTATTTTTTATTACTACATCCGTTCTAGACCTTCCTCTATTGTGTGTTCACAATCATATCACCACTCGATAAGAGGTTGTCAAATCATTTACATATATACATTCTATACATTCGCATAGCACATGGGCGGCAGTCTCTTTCTCCACCTAGCACAATACAATGCATACAGTGCATACACTGTCCTATTAGCAGGCCCACTATTGTTCTAACAGACTTCCTGTCTCTGCTTAGTAGGTCCGCTGTGAATGTAGGCCTGTGTCGAATCAGAAATTGGTTGGCCTGTCTCTGACCCGCAAAGAACTTCCACCAGTCTTGAGATTTCTTATCTTTCCATTGTTTAGTGATTCCTTTTACTATCGTATATGCCATTCCCACCGAGTGCATTGGGCGATTTTCATCAGTTGGCGAGCCTGCCGTGGCTAATTCGTCTGCCTTCACGTTCCCTCGATGTCCTTCGTGTCCTGGTACCTCGGCCAGGGTCACCTTAGTCCGTCTTCCCAGCCTATTGAGTGCATTCATATAGTCCCACACCAATTTCGAAATCGTCTGTGTGGAGTCTAGCGCTTTTATTACTGCTTGACTGTCTGAATAGATAGCAACAGATCGATGGTTATCTGCTTGTCAGTCTAATTCTTCAATACGCCCCAGCACTATTACTATTTCGGCTACAGTGGCATTTTGGATTAGACTTTAGATATTTTAGATCTACTTCCACAAATCCCGACTGTACCAGCTGGATTCGGCCTTTATAGGCGGGCCTTTCTTCCACTCTTCTCTATCTGGTATTACCGTTTTATAGCACTTGCCGAAGCTGTATTTGGGACTAGTGGTGTCGCTGGGAATGCTAGTTACTGTCAGAGATACATAGTATTGCAAGAAGTTAGTTTCTTTTGTTTAATTTATAATTAGGGAGGAACTAAATAAGAATAATTACTCCGTCTCCAGATTACCTATCAATCTGCATATTGATTGTAACCTGTAGTCATTACCAATCAAAATAGTCATCATCAGCTCTTCTCAGAAGAATAATTATCCATGATAGAGTAGATCCTTTTTAGAGGAACAACAAAGCAAGTGAAAACACGGAAATATTAAATACTCTATTATGCACTCATATATACTTTTACCATATTCCTAGTAAAAGATGACTAACGCAAAAAAGCGGATCTACAAGCAATCAGCTTTTACCGTAGAATATTTTAAACGAAATAGTTACTGCAGGGCGATATGTCGGTTACAGAAATAAAACGCAAAAGTGAAGTAGGGAAATGACCGCCATGTTTTTGTATCTACCACTTCTAATTTCAAATCGCTAAAGGCGAACTTTGAACGTAGAAAAAAATTAACAGAAAAAGTTTTAATGGTCTATTTGCAGGTGTCCGTTCGGATATCTGCATACAATTTTTAAATAGTTCGTACGATAAAGTTACTGATATGTGCAATGTACCCCCAAGGAACGTGGGAAAAGTAAAGAAAAAAATTAAACTGTTTTTGTATTATGATTACAAACCAAACGTTACAATTTTTTTTTTTTCGTCTGATGCAGTTACCATAGAAATGTCATCTACACGTGGTGAAGTATTGAAATATTATACTCCAGGAAATCAAAGGTAATAGAAAGGAGACTTCAAAAAATCATGGTCACAAAAGTTTTATTGTAATGTAAAGACCTAGCAAAGTTCAGAAAGATATTCCATCAAATGGAGTAAGCTACATCTAATACGCTCACGGAATCGCTTTGTAATGAATTCCCTCTTTGTAGGAGTACCTACTTAGTTTCTAGGAATTCTATCCATTTACTAAAGGCACTTCCGCCATGTTTAATTTCTTAATTATTCTAATACACTTAGATACATTACCTTGTAAAAGCGTTTAAAAATAGCTCGTTCTATTGAGATTCTTGCTCAGAAATACAAGATATTTTCTTTCGTTAAAATGTATCTTTTAAAACAGTCGAGTCAAAGAAAAACAGCGAACAATGTCCTGTGTTAAAGAGATATTTCTGTCAACCTATTATACAGAAATCCCATATAAAACAGAACCGTAAGGCGGATAACTAGGCGATGTCTGAATGGAAAGATGCTTAAGGAGTAGATCCGAACTGAAAAGAAGATTAATGGAAGCATTTCCATTTCCTAACCTATACACTAATGGGCACTCTTAAATATGAAAATACCAACTGTTATAAATTGCCAAGTTCATAGTTAAAATATTTGGAATTGCTATAGGCAACTGCGCCTTCTCTAAGACTTCTATCTACCACTAATCTACTACTAATATCTACTGCAGCAGGGTTTGTTTCTGAGTGTTAGCACTAACTTTGCCTTCCATTAAAGGCGAACCTATCTGAGGTGAGAGAGAGATAGATTGAAGTCGATGGCGGAATCAACGGGATGAGATCAAGAATACCGTCTTAGCAACAACGCCGCAGTATTCTAAACAGAAATGGCGGCAGTTCTGAAGTGTATTGAGATAGACAAGCGAGAGAGGAACGAAAGTAGAGGTTCTACAGAACCTCCGTTCACCACTCTCTCCCGCCATATTAGGGTTCCATCCCTTTTGCATTTGGATGGATGGAATCTCTATCTCTATCCGTAACTCACATCTTCAAAATTTTCAGGAAAAAGTCGAGACGTGGATAAAGAAAATGTATTTATAATTTGTATATAGCCCCAAAATTTATTATTGCCTAAAAAGCACCGGGCTTCCTTCCATCAAGTTCTTTAGGAGTGGGAGTATCTTCAAATGCTGTGTCACACATTAACATCCTTATCTGCGGACCAATTTAAATACCTTCTTGCAGTTTAACGTCGCTTAAATTTAGAAATACTTTTTTTTAATATAAAAATCCTTTTTCGGTCCAATTGAGTTAACAAAAACGTAATAAGTAACAGGACAAAATAAACTTCCTTTTCCAAGAGGCACATATTTGGCATTACTTGTTCCTGGTATATAATTTATGTTTCCCGTCCACATCTTCTTTTTGTAGTGATTTTTTATGTTTCGCAGTTATCAAAGGCAGGAAAAACAACAAATTTGATGAAGCTTGATAGCCAAATATAATGACTACGCCACATGTAAAATCATGGCCACGTTCTCATGTGATTCGTTTAAGTCGACAGCACGTACTATTGGAGTTGAGGGCTTTGAATTTCTATTACGAAGCAAAAGCGCCTTAAGACTTTCTTAGATGAACCGATGAACAAACGCCTTTCATCGGCGTTAAATATACATAAAAAAAATTCTTTGAGGATGATCTGTTATTATGACGGCAGATTGATATCCTGGTCGATTCGGCTAATAAGTTCCATTCCTGTAAAATAGAGTCTAATAACTCCACTCTTCTTTTGATAAATACAGATCGAGGATTAAATTCTTCTTTGTTAATCTGATAAATCTTCTATTGCGTTATCTGGAACTGATATTAAAGTAAAGGCTGTACGCTGCAGAAAAGACAGTTAGAAACTTCCCCAGAACGGGGATCGTTTTTAATACTGAGCATAGAAATTACTAGAGGTGCTGGCGTTTGTTACATATCTAGAATTTAATACGCTTGAAAAGTAACGATTTTGCAGGATTAGTTTTTATCTGAAAATCCGGGGAATATAATAGGAAATTTAAAGAAAACTTTGCTTTGCTAACAGTATGTATCATAGCTTCCCGATTCAATGACCAAATTTTGCTCACATATTCAAATCTATTTGTTGAATACAACTTGCAAATCAGTTGACATTAGATCCATTCAGAGAAAACTTGTTCGTCAGCATTATTGATTCGTTGCTATAAATTCAGATGGTCAAACAGTGCCAAAGGCGCTGGATTCCACACAAGGAAAGTCGGAGGTTAAAAAACATTCTGTTGAAGAAAGGATATTTTTAAATTTTTTGTAAGTAATAGTAGCGTTTTCAAAGAGATAAAGAATAAATTAGTCATATTCTCCTGTAGATTGAAAGCCTAAGGAAACAGCTGTGGCAGTGTTACCTACATATGCATAATTAATTTTCCGCTTAAGGCTAAATATCTAGGAGTGTTTTAACTCAACAGGTCAAAGTTATTCTGCTTAGCTAGACCCGCTTTCACGATCCTCTTGTACTTGTATTTACATATATTTTATACTGCGTTAAGGAAGTCGCAAAGCCCGGAATAATTAAGAGCTTCAGGCCACTAATGTCTTATTAAAAATTCCCGCGCAATCCTCAGTTCTGGCGCCCGCTCGCATCCGCGAGAACAATAACAATCCGATACTTGAGAAAGGCTGCGAAGACAGAAATATCTTCCCTCTGGGGAGCCAATTTAAAAATGGTAACTCCTCATTAGTCAGTCGCCTCTAGGGAAGCGGATGCATTGTATATACGGAAATATGGTCGTACATACTTATATACGTTCGTACGTATGCGACAACAAGATTGGCAGGGGAGGCCAAGGAGACGAAGCTGAATTCGTTCAGTTCGGATTTGTATTTGAAAAATAACATCAATCAATACGACGCAGTAACATTGATCCTTATTGATTCGTTCTAATTTACAAGGGACGTTTATAGGGCAATCGGGAAATAATGTTAACGATACGATCTCTGATAGATCCTTTATGCATCATTAGTGTGTGTATTTTCAACCCAGCATTTAAATAACATAATAACACGAACATTGTAGATACGTATCTCGGTTTTTTTTAGAAACATTATTATTTTATAGGGTTCCTTTTAATTTTGACGATATCAAAACTCATTTTGAGGCACATGGTTATGACTACCGTTTGATGCAGCGTTGTAGCCGATGTTTTTTTTTTTACCATACCCGTGAACGGGTACACACAAATGTATTTTTCTATTTAAGCTTCTGGTATATCTACAGTGTCCGCAAAAAAATTTGCCGCATACGGAAATTTTTTCCTTATCTCCAATTTTTAAGTAACTGTGTTTGTAGTTTGTCTATACATCACTGGAAGCGCAAAAATGTTCCAAAAATATTTGTCACATCGTATTCATAACCAAACGATGCTCTTGTACTGTTTTCGTATTTTCGTAACTGAAAATGTTAGACGTGGAGTTATACTGAGTTGAGTTCTGTCGGAATGGTGTTCGATTCACATGTTGACGTTGAACATCTCTAAATGTAAAGCTATGATTATGTAGTGAATGACGTCAAACTGAAGAAATGTACAATTATTAGAGATTTGGGATTGCTCTTTGATCTTAAATCATCATTTAATAATCATATTGTTGATATCTGCTCTAAGAGTTGTAAGTTTTTCGGATTTAAAATAAGAACTTCTAAGGAGTTTACGGACTTAAGCACTATAATTTGCTCCTGTGTATATTGTTATGTTATAATTATTTAGGTTGGAAAGTCTTCCCGGGTGATATATTTATTATTAGTTCATTTTAATTATAAGGCGGAGCAGTGTTGGTGACTTCTTCTCTTCAATTTGCCCCAGACTGTATAATGTCATTTAGATTAAAAAAATTATGTAAAACAACCAAAGACAAGGATAGTGGACGTTGATAAATAGGTTAAGTAGTATATAAGAATTTAGTAAATATAGTTTTAGAAGTAGATTAAGTTAAATATGCATGATTGTCACCGATAAAACTGTCGAACTTAAATATCACAAATCTGAAGTAAAAATAAGTTGAATGTAAAAGAAAACTTACACAAAAGGAGGGAAAAGCCCTATATTCAAACATCAGGTACAGAGTTGTACCACATTATCAGTAAATTTGCTTCACAAGGAAGATGCATCAAAATTATTCGGTACCATACTACAATTATTAATAGAAAGATTTAAAATAAGAAAATTGGTAGAGATAGGTGTTAAATTTAGCTGAATTCAACAGACTTGATTATTTTCCAAATTAAAAAAGGAATTAATATTTCTTCTTCTTGAAAAAAAAAATTCTCAAGCTATAATCCAATGACAGGTCGCTTTGGAAAAGGACGCCACTCCATGATTCGTTAAATTTTTAGTAGACCTCGAACTCTCATCAGAAGCAGAAGTATGCTGCGTTTGTCTATAAAACGATGCCAGAATTTATTAAGAATTTCCACGCAAGTTATTGTATCAGTAGAATTCAATCAACATACCTAGTAGCTCCTGTATTTGTTGTAATATTTATCCTACGAGCCCTACGTCCTAAATTATTCGGAGGTAACCTTCTAGACTGTTCCTGAGAAAACCCGCTGGGAACGCTTATCCCAATCAACCGTTTCATAGCAACCTGAAGAATTAAAGTGCTGGTGTATCCTACCCTAGACAATTACCACTTGCTGAATAATAAAATTCTTCCTACTTATTTGTTAAAGTATTAATAATCATTTCGTTAAAAATTTAAATTGTAGATCTAACTTAGTATTTAAGGTTAGAACCGTTTGTATAAAAAAAATCAATATTGAGTTTTGACAGGTCTAATTTGATATCTCTTCAGTCTTGACCATAAAGGGCAGCAGACACATTATCAAATATTTCCTTTTTTTATTTTTATTTTGGATAATACGTTAATCCTTGTTTTTTTTTTTGTATTGAATTATTGTGGTTAATTGTTATAGAAAATAAAAGTTGTTGTATTCAAAAAGTCTAACTTCCCGTACTTTGTATCCAGCCAGCCCGGTTCGACTCCGAAGTGGTAACAACCGAGTATAAAAAAAGGAATATTTACACGTTTGTTTGTTTTTTTTTAATCAACCCCTTATTTCATTATCACCATAATATCTTATTATGACGCTTTCTTAATAATTTCAAATTTAGACAAGCGTAATGCAGTTCGAATGTAAAAAATCAAAATTAACCTCATCGTTAAGAAAACCAACAAAATTTCAACATACCTGACAAGACCGTACCAGGATACATGTACACCGTTCTCATGGAATCGCAAGGTAAAAAATAAATAATCCTTTTTCGACGTCGTTAAAATTGAAATACTTAAAAGGGATTTTTTTGGAAATCTGGATTCGAAGACTGGGAAATTACAGGTATTAAACATTAAACATTTGGCCAAAAATAAACAAAAAATCATTTTTTTTTATTCAGAATAATCGATTATCGGTTTTATAAAAGACGTCAACAGTATCTGGACCATACTGCATCATATGAAGGATCTATTAAGCGATTTAAATTTTGTTTCCTTATGATACATAATATTATAAATGATGCCGCGTATGGAAAAATCAATTTTTATATTTCTACAATTAATTCTAGACACTCTTATTATCAAGAAACCTATTAATTAAATTATTTAATTCAGGGGCTTACGTTAGATTTAGATTTATTATTGTTTCCTTTGTCTTTTGATACGGTTATAGTACGCAGCAGTGTATGTTATTTGTTTACTCTTATCTATGGATATAGCCTTGTAATTGAACAAAAATCTATTGGGCTAATAAATCGTCGGCCCCATTATCTGTCTACCTTCAAATTATCGTCACAGTTCGATAATCGTAATATTTATCTAGCGCTCTAAAGTTATAAACTTCCAATAGTTTTCTCTCAACTTCAACTCTGTGCAGAACTTGGAACGTCTATGGCTGTAAGTTGTCATTAACTCTCGCTAATGGTTTAATTGGAGTTGTTTCTCTAGAGCGATTCAGTCAACTGTTGCACTTCTCGGCGCGGCGTTAGTTACTACGATACATGACGTATGTTTTAGGCGCATAAGTGCTTATCCAAGCAACTGTCAGTCAATCTGTCGCGCGTATTTGAGATTGTTGTATAAGTTCGGGAATGTTGCAAAGTTTCGGCGAAGACGGGATTCGCGCGATAAATATTTTAGCTGAGTTTCTGCACGTGAAAACTCGACAACACATTGATTGGTCTGCGGGATGACGTCGTCTAAATTACTAATTAATTAAATTTAATTCTATATAAAGATCCATTGTACACGTAGATACGATCGAACCTTGGTTATCTAGACGCGTCGGGGCAAACACTTTTTAAGATAAGCCAAATCTATAAATTGAACTAATTAAGGACGAACTGAGTTTTATAAATGAACAGCTGTGACTTCGTTACCATAGCACCAAGTGCTTGCTTCCCTCTGAGCCTTGGCATTGAGTTAAAAAATCGCTGCCAACGCTTCCAAAATCACAAGAAGAAGCGCATTTAGCCATGAAAAACCCACAAAGAAGAACCGTTTGTACTAGTGCGTGATGGAATTCACAAGGTTATAATCTTTGCTCCATATTGCAACATTCTTTTCCCATGCTTCATATATGGATGGCACGATGTACAATATGTACATGTTTTGTTTTAGTGTATTAAAATTTTTTCTATATGCTTGCGACCCCCATCTAGCATTATCGCGCTTCCTTAAGGGGGCACGCCTCACAGGTTGAAAATCATAAGCTTAAATCAATGCTCTAAATAGGAAATTACCGCCGCGAAGATTCCACCGCCCCCCTTAATCAATCCATAAAAACATGATTACTTTTTGGTTCCTGAAACCATTTCTAGTAAAGCTTTATTTTACATGCTGTTTCACTGCTAATAGGTTCAATGATTAAAAGACAACATGTTGTTCTCCAATATCCTGCTGCTGTATCTTGCATAACATTAATTCAATCAAACGCTATCGTTGAATAAATAACGGTAGCGGTAAATTGCATATTCTATAATCCTAACTACGTAGCAGGGATATTGCATCAAAGCGCTTTAATCGCCTAATACTGCAACTGTGTTTGAATCTTACACAGCGATAATAGGAGGTGCATATATGTTCACGTCTACATGTAGCTTTCGGTTTGCCGTTTTTCCGCGAAACTGCCCCTAATGGATAGTGCACAGAAAGCGTGCGAGCGTATACTCATCTTGTTACTAAACGCATCGACCCCTGCACAACGAATGTTGCAACCTTTTGCCCGCTAGACGTCGCCGTTTGCACAATGCGAGCTTTATTATACTACTTTTCGTTCAAGTGCGCTACGATGTCCGCGTTTTGTATTCTCGAAGTAAATTGCACATACTCTCAGTTAACAATCTTGCAACGCCACCGCGACAATTGCCCGCATACCTATATTTTAAAGTTAATGCGCCAGCTTGTATTGTGCGCTTCTACCTCGCACAGACTTCCGTTCGGAATTAACATAAGTAACGTGGTTTGTTACGAAGTTGGACTCCGAAGCATCTCATACGTGTATAATAGCATAACTCTAATATGACAACTGTAATTCTCGCCTTGAATTTGGAATATGCTGCATATGCAAAAGACGTAAATATCTTAACCACCGGCTTGAATTACGGTCGAAATCAGTTATAAACTTATAATATCCGTCGTTTTTAATACAGTATGTCTCGCGCTTGAGACCCAAATAATTACTTTTAAATTTCTCATGAAGAATCGCTGTCAATAATAAGTTTTGCTTGTTCTCGCACTCCAAAATCCAGCATTACTTTATGTGTGTCACGAGAAATCGTGTTTTGGAACTTTGGCAAGAACGTTAAGTTCTAAATTTGGCACAAAAATTTGAGTAGGGTAACAGGTTGTTTAGACTTTTAAAGTGCCACGTTATGGCATAGTTTTCTTTTTGTAACAAAAATAATATTATCTGAGCAGCTTGTTAACTTTGCAGCAAAAAAAAAAATTATTTGATTCAATGCTATGCAATGTTTCAAGAACGTCCACATTCTTGTGTTGGTGCACGCAATCTTGTACATAAATTTTTAACGACGGATTCAATTACTAACATTTAGAAGAAGAAAAAGCAGTTTAGACAAACTCTGGAAGTATAGGATGGGCCTAAATGTCTGGATTTTTGTTTATGGATTGAAATTTCTGCAAATTTTTTTAGCGATAAATTTGACGAAGTACCATAAAACTCGTATTTCCAAAATGATGGCTGTCCGGCTCACAATTCCATGAGTATACGAGACTGGATAACTTCCAATTTTGAAGTAAAATGGATAGTGAGGAATGATCCTCTTCCATCCAGTCTGGATCTGTCAATTTTAGATCTTTATCTATGGGGAAGACTTAAGCAACTTGTTTATGCTGAACCATTGCAACATAACGTGGGATATTTGAAACTTATTGCATGCTTCAATCCAGCAATGCAGTCATTAATTCTTCAAGAAATACGCAAAAGCTATAAGAAGTTCAAGATTGCAGTTGGACTGTGTGCTAATGAAGGCGTTGCTTTAATTGAATAACGTTTATTGTTATTATTTCAATGTGTTTTTCGTTCTTCGTAACCTTTGCTTAAATAAATGTTTTTTGTTTAGCTTAACGTTTTTGGCTAAAAACGTAGTTTCTCGTCACACGCAATACCTATGCACAAAGTAATGCTAGAGTTTGGGATTTGAGGACAAGCAAAACTTATTATCAAAAGTAATTTTTTCTGAGAAATTAATTTTTTTTTGCAACGCAATCGGGGAATGTACTGCGTACTACACTATTCTCAATTTGAAGTCAGCGATTTTAATAAAATTTGGTGGGTACGTTAGTCTTGTTGCAGTGTTTAGAGAGCGGTTTTTCATTTAACCTAATGTATCTAAAACTTGAGGTGTTCCTAATTTGTTTATTTTTTGAATATTAACACTAAAAAAATATTGAAATATCAAGCTTTGTAGCATTTGGAAAGGTTGTCCAAGTATGTATTCTAACAAAAAAAAAATGCTAAGATAGCTTCCTCATGGTATTGATGGAATAATTCACTGCAAACGCAACAAAAGGAGAGAAAAAAATACATTAACACACGGACATGTTTCTGCCTACCCGGCGTCATCAGCGTGGTTTCGAGAGTATTTTTTATCTCTACTTTCTATCACTGTTGCCTCATAGTTAATGCCACAACTTTCAAAACGACAAACTCGACATTTCTTGGCGCCCTCTAATGCCAAAGAAACGCATGCCTGCCGTTCAGGAAGTAGCGACATAAATCAGATACTGTTCCCCAAACCATCCCTCGAGCAACTCGCTGACTGCTTAACACGAGAGTGGTTATTGTTTTTGATGTATTCTATGTACTCTAATGTTATCAGTATTTGGGCAGTTTAAATAAATAAATTACATACTAGAAGATATAAATAGAATTTTCTGGCGAAATTTAAAACAGAAGGAAGTATTCAAATGTTTTACTAATATAAGATTTGTTCCAACCTGCAATTTCTGTGCGTTTTGAGTCGTTGGGGGAATTTGCTATTAAAACACACTACAATTCAATTATTACCAATTTTACAATAGCCGTACATAATTACAAGTATAACATATAATTATGACAGTAAAAGGATAAGGGACTTTAAACATTCTCGCCTATGAATCAACGGGACTTCATTTATTTAATAATAACAATAGTAAAAAGAATAAAGAACAAGGGAAAGTTTGTCAAAATTTGCATTTTCAAGCAGGATGTTGGACTCGTACTTTTTTTTACTAAATTCATGTTCGAAAATATTTCTTTGCAAAAATGTGTCGATTTAAATATCGACAGAAGTCTGTGTGTAGTACCTATCAGGCAAACTGTTTCGAGTATCAAAAACAACTTGATCCAGCGTTTCAAGATTTTCTATCCCCGAGCATTCATGTGGTGCAGCAAAAGTAGATTCCTACCTCCCTACACTTTTTAATTTGCTTATAAAATTAAAAAATCTTTACTAATTATTCAGTAACTTAGGCAGGCACAATTATGCATTACAGGAGCTGCATGTGACACCGGAATCGCAAGTTGCTGGCCTCTGTATTAGATCCAGAAGCATATAACCAAGATTACAAAGTTACTAAATAGAATGAAGAATTACCTTCTAAATTGTCTTCTGTGAATTCTATTCTCCCCGGTTGTTTATATGCAAATTGGAAGTAAAGAGGAAAAAAGCGAACAGAGGGGCAAATTAATTTCAATTTAGTATCCGCCTTAAATTCGAAGTCGTAAATCACTATTTACTGTTGCAGAGCGAAAATAGCGACACGCAATGCCACTGTAAACAAGAAAGGAAGAAGAGAAAAAATATCGAGGAGACAGAGTAGAACAACAGGATAAGAGAAAGACGATAACGACTAGAAAAAAAAAAGTCAAAGAAAAAGAGAACGATAAATATCGCTGCAGTAGTAGTTTTGTTTTCCTTCTGGGAATAACAAATACTAAAGCAGAAGGATTTACCTCTCTTCGGAGAATAAATGAAATATCAATCCCGGCGAATAAATCGTTGCATATTCTCCTTTCCGGAACCTCGGTTTTCCAAAGATAAAATACATCAACGTCAACACGTAGCATGGATTAGTAGGAGAAATCGAATATGCGCGAAAATATGAACTGCGATATACAATCGTATAGGTATATTCTGTTTCTTAGTTTTACGCTTCGATGCAAAAGTAAGACATTTTCCACTGGTGTTGTATGGAAGAACGGAATTTATTAGACGTGTCTGTTTCTTTTTAATACATCTCTTTTATTCGGTTTCTTCTCTTGAAGTGTTCGAACGTATTCAAGTATTAGGTTAGATAAAATAGAAATGAATAATATATGTATATGTTTACGCACGTACAAGGTATGGATAAATATGATTTATTGCAGCTTACCATATCTTAATCACCTTGAAAGTACTCACATCCTCATATGGATCTTCCACTCTTTATAGCAATCTTGCAAGTCATCAACTGTCAATTCGTCCAGTGCCTTCGCCGTATTTGCTTTTACCTCTTCCACGGATTGAAAATGAGATCTCATCAAGACACTTTCGCTTTGATAAAGGGAAAGAAGTCACTTGAGACCAGATCCAGTGAATATAGGGGATGTTCGAGAACTCTAAAGATTTGGAAAAAGCATATCAAAGACGCAAACTCTTAACTTTTATGATTTATATATATATTAAAGGTTCTCTGCTTTGTCAAACAAAGCGTTGTCTCGCACAATTTTAATACGAGACAAGAATTTTTCCTATTGGCTCCGAAGCACAGAACGTCTCCATTTCAAAGGATCTTGGGTTATACAGGATGCTCTTTTTACAATAAATTGCCATTTCAAATAAAATCCGTCAACAGCTTTAATAGTTTCAAGAAATACGTCGAAGAGTATCTCGTATGTATTAATTATAGGCGATTATCTTGGCGCATAGCAGATCGCCACTATATGCTGTAAGATATCATGCCTCCAACAGTCTCTGATGAAATAAAAAAAAAGTCTACGAAAGCTCAGTTTGTAAAAGCTATTTTCTTTAATTCCTTCACGGCAGATTTCCCTGAGTTTATTTTCTTTATACATTGATCCAATTATAAATATTATACGTACATATACAAATATCTAGCATATGCATGCCACATTCCTCAAGTCTTCGAAAGCATTACTTGTCAATAGTAAATCCCATTTTGATTTATGTACGCATTGAATGTAATCCCTAACATTCCGAAAACGAAATTTATTACTGGAAAACGAACGAATTCCAAATTACCCGTAGCCTCTTATTGGCGAATATCTAAGGGCTGAAAAGACTCGAAATCGAATTTTATGTCCGTTATAAACCAACCCTTCTTTAATTTAAGACATAGAAATGATACGTGCTTTCATTTCGCAAACAAGAACGTATAACTCTACGAGCCTTTCCGAAGATGAATTCGCCTCATAGGCAGGTGGTTCTTTTAGGAGGGAAGCGAAAAATATTTTCCTGGCTTATACATGTCTACGTATGCAAGGAGATTTGAATATCGATTTAAAAAGGATATGTTAATTAAGGCGTTTTATTTTAGTTGCAGTCGACGAAATGGAATGTAAGTCCTTGTAACGCTTAAGTTTATTTTCATTGCCTTGAAAGTACCCATCAATTTAATATTGTCTTAAAGATCCTTTACATTGCGCACTTAAATCAATTTTATGTCAAATAAAAGTGTAGCCAGACATATACAAAGAAAGAATTCAATTATAAGCCGTACAAGGCATCAAATCGTTAAGAGCTGTTCGAGAAGGCCAAAATAAAAAGAACGGATTTTTTCGAAACAATGTTTAATGTGTTAAATGAAAAATGTTAAATGTAGAAATTTACCGTAAAGTAAAATTTCCGGTTTGTATCCTTTTTTTTTATCCATTGGAAAATACTAAATTTCTTTCCCGTTAATCCAAAAGTTATGTTATAAGACAGATTCGTCTTTATTCGTCTCATGAGAATGAATTCGTGTTGTCTACTGATTTCTCCGAGAGTCGGTAAAACACGTCTAGTCTCTGTTAATTACGTGAAGCACATGGAAAGTGGCAAACTTTAGTTATTAGTCCCGTACAAATCTCTCGCTCAAGAACTCCGGACGCGGTACCCTCAAAGAGTCAATATCTGGATTGGAATAATAAGCGATGGACTTATTGGCTTGCTTTTATTGATGGAAACCTTGCTGCAGCAAAATTTTTGGATCCATCAACTGAGATGCTGAATATCGTTAAACCTTGGTTCTAAATGGATGGCTGTCCGCCACATTCTACTAATGCAGAAATTTTTTGAATATCACATTTGAAAGATGCTGGATTAACAGGTTTGGCTCTATACCATGGCCCTCAAGATCAGCCGAATTGTCTCCAAACGATTAGTTTCTTTGGGGTTACTTGAAAAGTAAGGTTTATATTAACGTGCAGAAACGTAACTTGGACGAACTGAAAGGACCGTATATGTACTTGGCATGATGGAATAAACCCAGGACTTGTTAGGAATACCCTGGGTTGCTTTCAAAATCGCCTTATTGTCTTGGAAGACAAGGAGGATATTTTGAAAACTTGCTATGAAATACGTTCTTTATTCAAGGCTGTAATGTTGCACTTTCTTTAATAAAAACCTAACTGAATCATTAATGATAACTTGGACTCTTCTTAATTCGGTAGAACTATTGGAATTTTCCGGTAGATTACGGGAAAAATTACTTCTTTTAGAATGTTTTGATTGTTTCATATTAAATTTAATTTTTGAAAACTAAAAAAAAAGGAAAGAAATCCATTTAGTTACACCTAAAATTGCCGCTTCTAAATTAGAAATTCGTTAGTAGGTGGCATCTACAACTCGTTATAATACATAGTAATAAAAAAATAATCAGTAGACTTCTTGAACTAAAAGTACCGGATTTGCAGAGTAGTTATTTTATTTGCATTGAAATAGATCTTTTACGAACGTAACAACACTGACAACGCCGGATTTGCCAGGTTATGGTCTCGCCTGTGGTTTCGCGCATGTTAAATCGTAATCGTATAACTGGTTTCCCACCATGCGGCTAATGCGTTCTTATCTTTTTAACGATACACATGTGTACTAAAAAAAAAAATAACCCGGCGTAATCTGCGTGACGTTTATACGTATCATTTTATATTTACTTGACGAACTCTTAAAGGTAGCAACAACTAAATTAAATTTAACATTAAACTTCTCCTGCAAGCAAAGCGGAGCTAATATAAGTTACAAAGTACCAAAAAATGACAGCCAAGGTTTATACATATTTACATAAAACGGAGACACACTCCTACCGTCTAATTACTTAAGCGATGGAACTGAGCATGCGGGCGAGATTTTTTGCAGCGTCTTCTTTCTCCCCCGCAAGAACTTTAGCTAAACGCACCTACCCCTGACGTATGTGCTTTTTTCACCTTGAAAGCGGCGTAACGCCCCTCAGAAACACCTTACAAATCCGTGATACTCAAAAAGCCATTACGGAAACTATTAGCTGCGAGCTTCCTTTATTTAAAATGTAGTTTAGTCGACGCTTAAGATAAACTTTTATTGGCAAAAACATAAAATTGCATCATAACGTCGTGGCACTGCGCGTTATAACTTACACGCTCCCCAACGCCGTTATTATTCCGCAATACACGTATATTGCGAACAAATTGATGCATTAGGAAGTTTAAAATAATTTGGGAAGCGGTTGGATTTTTGGGGAATGATTTATGTTTGCTGCAGATGTACTCGACTACTCTACGAGTACTTACATTGATGGTTTTGTTGAATAAATGATGGTATATTTCATTTATTCGTATTTATTTTAATACTAATGTAAAAACCAGACATTATTAATTATTATTTCGGTATAATAATAATAATAATAATGTATTTATCCAACAGTACTTAACACCGAATTAAGGAAACAGAAAGTACAAAAAATATACAAGAAAAAGGAGACAATGAGAATACTTATACAGTATCCACGGTATAAGAAAATATATCGCATCTAGAGTTGATACTGTTACATGTCTCACAAATTATTTTAATAGCAGATCTAAATAGTACATTTGAACGTGCTTTGGGAGTGTAAAAGGTTAACCGATACCGCGCAGATTGGAACCAGAAACTGGAATCGCTCGAGGATTTGCGAACAGTAAATATTACCATAGATAACACGAAATATAGACTTTAGAGCCTGCACGGAACATCCAGTTAAAAGGGAGCAAGTGTTAAAGGTGGCTAAAAGTTGATCTTGCGGATAACCCCGTACTGGGTACACCCCTCTGGCTGAAAGGAATTGTATTTCAAGAACTCCCTTTCTACATTCTCCAGCCTTATCCTGTGAGCAAAATTAATTGTCAAAACTCAATCCCAGATCTTACAAGAGAATTGAGAGAAGTAAGCATAGTAGAGATATGATGGAATCGCTTGGAACTTCGTAATGGGAAGCCTAGCATTTTATTTGCTTTGGAAACTGCTGTTGTAATATGAAGAACAAATGTTAACTTAGGATCAAGACCACCTAATCAGTCACAACTTCAGGTCGAGACAGAATTTTATTCTTCGGGGAGCAGTCATAAACAATGAGCTTCTTCTTTCGTGAAAACGTTATTGCCTTGCATTTCGAGATGTTAAGAAGTAATCTGTTTATGACATTCCATTCATGCACGTAATTTATTTTAAGATCCTGAGGAGAATAACTTTACGTCATCGGGAAAAAGTACAATTTAACAGCTTAACTAGATCATCGATGAACATCAAGAATAAAAGTTGCCCCAGGTTGGACCCCTGGGGAACACCAGATGGAACGAGCTGGAAATTAGAGGAATGTCCTCTATAAGAGATAAAAAAAATTGCCGGTTCTCCAGATACGACTTTAATAAATTTAGCAGTGCATCGCAGACACCTGCTTCATTGAGCTTAGTTAGTAATATGGCATAATCTAGGCTAGGCCTTTGCGAAGTCAGTGTAGACCACGTCCACCTGACTTTGAGCATCTATCACGTCTGAGATATATTTAGAAAAGCAAATCAAGTTAGTGACGGTAGAACGCCCCCTCATGTTGGCAATCAGAAATAGTCCACATTACATGCGAGATAAGATAGTTATACAGAACACCATCGTAAACTTTCGAAAAGTTGCAAAGAATGTATATGGGCTATGTATATGTAATTGCGTACAGCTAGATTTGAAGATTGGACATATTTTGCTTAATTTCCATGCCGCGGGAAACGAGGAAGTACGGAGATATAAATTAAATATAGTTTTTAATGGCCGGAGAAAAATATTTGTACAATCGTCGGCGAATATCATCTTCACTCACAGAAGTTATATCAAGTGTAAGGAAGTTGCTGTATACATCTTTTGGAACATCTTCGTTACTTGAACATTGAAATACGGCCGGGAAACGGGTACTGAAAGCATTTACTATATCTTGCGGATCGTCTAACGTAACAGTATTGAAGTGCATGGAGCCGGGTATCCTATTCTGCTTTCTTCTAGCATTTACAAACGACCAAAAGGTGGAACTGTCGTTAATGATTGATGTCTCCACTAATACCACATAACGTTCATAAGCCGACCGCATTTGTGTTTTAGCGTTTTGGCGGAAATATCTAAACGGGTCAAGATCGGTGCTTGAATGAGTACGCTTGTACCTATTAAAGTATTTAAACCTCTGTCTAATTGTATCAATTATATCTCACGTAAACCATTGGGGATAAGTATACTTCTTGCTTTCGTTGCTGTAAGTACGTACACTGCCGTTCAGAGAAGTTCGGTCGGTTAGTAAAAAACATGAAAAGGTTACAGAAACAAACAAAACTAAAAACAAAATGCATTTTTATTGTATGTACAGGTGAAAAAGACAAAAATAAATAAATAAAAAGTTATTCTGGCCTAATATAACATACTGAACATTATTTTTTTTTCAAAGAAAAAATCTCATTTGCTGTTAATCACCGCTTGAACTATTCTAGCCATTCTTTCGATAAGTTTTGTTAAAACGGATTGTGGAATATTAATCCATTCATGTTGCAGAATATTCCGTAAATGTTCTTGTGAAGTTGGGCATATTTTTCGGATCCTCCTGTCCAGTTCATCCCATAACAACTCTATCGGGTTCAAATCTGGGCTTTGTGGGGGCCATGTCATTACTTTCGGGGTGTGCTGTTCTTCTTGCTCCTTTAGATAGTTCTTACACACTAACGCGGTGTGTTTTGGGTCGTTGTCATACATGAATGTAAAGTTAGGGCCTATTATACGCAATCCTGATGGCACTGCATGATTCTGGAGTATTGCAGAATAATTTTCCTTCCTCATTACACCATGCACTCTGCATAAATCTCCCGTCCCAGCAAAGGAGAAACATCCCCACACTAACACAGAACTACGCCCTTGCTTCACTGTTGACACAATGCAGTACGGGATCATTTTTTCGGTTTTAGATCTTCGGACATAAACTCGTCGATTTTGCTCGAAAACCTCAAACTTTGACTCATCACTAAAAAGCAAGTGTTTCCAATCATCTAACGACCAATCTAGATGAGAACGGGCCCACTGTAGCCGATTTGCTCTGTTACCTCGACGTAATAAGGGTTTTCGAATGGCAATGCGTCCATGAAGGTCCGCTTGTTGAAGTCGACGTTTTACCGTACTCGCCGAAACTTGTTCTTCACGGCCGCGATTGACTTCGGCTGTTATTTGTGGCGCTATTAATTTTCTATTGCCTTCGCTGAATAATACAATTCCCAAATCTTCAGCTTTTGTTGTTTTCCTAGATGCTCCAGCATAAACACGATTTTCTATAGTTCCAGTTGTCTGATATCGCTTTATGATGTCATTTACTGTTGAACTTCTCTTAACTTATTTTTTCAGCAATTTGTCGTCCCTAATATCCTTCTTCAAACAGCGTAATAATGCGTGAACGTTTTTCTACACTGGTAAGCTTGCCACGTTGCCATTTTGAAGTCAATTTTGATGCACACTAACACACGTTTAACAGTAAAATGAAGCAAATTTATATCTTTACGCCCGTGATAAATAAACAAGAATGATACTGCGGTATATTTCCTAAATGTATTGTTCGTTAACAATCCCCAAGCGACCCGTTTCAAAAGATTGGTACTTCCGAGAAATTCTTGGAATGATAATAAAAGAGACTTTGTTGTGGTTGTCGCAATATTTCTACTTTACATAATAATTTATGGCTTGAATCCCTTAGAAAAGAGTGTATGCTTAATATTTTTCTAATTTTATTGTATACAGCGTGATATAATAGATTTTTATTGTTTGACCGAAATTCACTGAACGGCAGTGTACATAAGTAATGAAAACATCGGTTACTAGTTTCTTTGAACATTCTTGTTTACCTTACATATAATTTGATGCTAAGGCTTATACATGATATATTTCAAATAAATATAATAATATATTGAACCTTTTTTGAATATACCTCGTTTTCGTACAACATATGAGATGACGTAGCAGTTACAACGAACAAGGGAACGCCGGCAACCGGAAAATTTAGATATTCAATTTTCGATAAAACTCTAGAGACTGAAAGAGTACCTTGGTATAAGAACAACACAATTTTTTTAGCGACTAAATTGTTTGACTCCAGGATGCAAACCCCCTCCAAACGTTGGCATGAATTTTACACTTTTATAAATACGTCGAAAGCGATAACAGATACATCTTTTAGAAAAAAATTTTAAGTGCGTTACATAGTCTTAAATAGTCCGTTAAATATTTTTTTCCGAAAATCGCCATCTAATTCTAAGATATTCAGACTATCTAGAAGATAATGCTAAGTATACAAAAATTAGTATATTTGTAATCGGGTACAGAAGCCAAATCAACTTTTGAGCAATTTCTGGATTGCTAGTCCTGAGATCGCGCAGCGTTATTTTCTAGATGGTCTGAATATCTTAGAATTAGATGGCGCCAGGAAATATATCCGTTGCTGTTTTTAAAGTTTAATGACATAAACCGCGAAACAAATAGTTTTATGAGGTAGGAAAGCACTCAGGGCAACGCTGATGACGCCGGATACGCAGAAACATGTCTGTTGGCTAGTAACTTCTTTTTTCACATTGCTTTTGCTGTGGATGTTCCCATCAATACCGAAATAAAGCTATGTTAGCATTATTTTGATCATTAACCAAAGATAAATAAATACATTTTTCTATTAATATTATCATCTTTATTTAATAATAGGAAACATTATTTCAACTACAAACACATAACATTCGTTTTTAAATAAAAATTATATTTAAAATTATTAGCTTTAATTGGAAAGGAAATTTGTATATTGCATGCTCAATTGCTGTTCTACGAAAATTCTTTTGTAAAATTTAACAAAATATATTGTCTTCGGAAGTATCTAAGTTGAATATATCTCTCTCTATATCTCTATTCACATTTACAAATTTATATAATATTGCCAATATGCATTGTATATATTAAATTAAAATTTCACCGTATTGAACTTAGTTGCCAAATTTTTAATTAAATAATAATGACAGGCTTTATATCTGACAGTGCTTTTAATTCTGGTGGGATTGTTTAAATATTTTGTTGCAAAATATATAAAAAAGATTATTTGCTAAAATATTTTAAAATGGAGTTATATTGTATGAATATATTTCAATTTTATTTCGCTTTATTTAGCTCAACAATGTCCATTGTCATTCATTCGAATAATATATCTCTTTTTCTATACACAATCAACGCGAACCTATTTCCCAATTAAAAAAAAAATTATAACATATAATTTTACTGAATTTCATTAAAATTATTTATGGTATATCGCTAACAATGCATCATAAAATTTCATTAAACTCAACTTTTTGCGAGAACAGGGACAGGAAATAAAATCAATAAAACCAACATACACGGGATGATACTCTGCTTAAAATAAAGAAAAAATGAATATTCAGGATCTAATCATGGGTGGGTGTCAATGGTTTTAGGTAGGAGAGAGTCTAAAAATAAACTTTGAAGGAAAATGGAAAGTAAAAAAGAAACTCGGCGTGAAGAGAGTTTACGAATTAAAATTGTAAAAAATAAATTTTAACTTTTAAATCCTTTCATCCAATCTTCGGTATCAAATACTTTATTTCTCCTTTTTTTTTCGTTCAAGTTTCATAACCAAAAAATGCACTCATTAATGTGAATTAATTTATTTGGTGGTTAAACTGCAAGTTTCTGCAAAATTTGTTATAGTTTGAAGAAAGCCGACTCTTTGGATATCATAAATGTACCCTCAATTACAGTTCTGTCATATCAGATATAGGCTTGAAAGCGTTGATAATAGAAAATTGCATGAAATAACCAGGTTGTTAGAGCTATGTTGGTGATAATTGAATTCACTTTTTTTAGAATTTATAAATATAATTATTTTCTATTTGCTATTGGGACGCCCGAAAGATCTTTCTCAAGGTGGGTGGCAAGTGCGCGGAGTTATCAGTTAAAAAGCGTCATAAATTGAATCTATTCTGCACCTATTTTGGCTTCGCTTATTGGAACATTGCAATTAAAAATGGGCAAAACACTTAATTAGATAAAAAAGACTATCAGCGCAGATATTATAACATTGTCTTGCAAGATCGTAGAATAAACATTCATACCCTTGTTCGAACACCCATCCCTAATTTGCTCCGTAAAATATTGCATTTTCAAATAACTGCTTCCGTCAGTTTCTTAGCCTGTCGGAATAAATCACCTTCAATAATCTTGCCAAGCAATATTTTACGTTCTTCGCTGTGTGTTCTTTTTGCCGTAATTTAATCTAGCATCTCCACCGATAATCCAATAATACATTTTTTGCGTTGCGCTTTGTTCATTAAATCGTTTCTCTCGGTTTCATCAAGTGAGCTCCGCTTTTGTTTTTTCTTTTTTTTTTCTGAAACCAATAAACACTCCCGCTCGAGCGCCTTTCGTGTTTGTTCAATCTTGACTTGCTTGTCGTGAAGATTGAATAAATCTTTTATGCGTAATAAAATTATTAACTGAATATGTACAAAAAGAAAAATAAAGTTTTAACTTTTAACAAACATTTTTAAATGGAATCGTCTATTATTATTGTTTAATCTACATCGCGAAACTTAGAATAACTCTAATAACAGGAATTTGATAAACAAACAAAACTGAATGAACAATAGTCTCTATACAATTGTAAAGTCCGTTCTCAAAGTTTTGCCTTATTTTTTGGAAGGTTCCTTGTGGAATGTTCCACACTCGTTAGTAATTCCTCGTTGCAATTCGTTTAAATCTGTTAGTTGAAGCTTATAAACTACTGATTATAAATTGCCCCAAAGGAAAAAATGGAGACGTGCCAAATTCGGCGATCGTGCAAATTCCACGTCTATCAATCTAGCGATTTGCAAATCTTCAGTTAAGCCAGTTTTGAACATTTATAGAGAATACGGTGGAACACCAAGTCCAAGGATGCACCCCTCACAATAATAGCGTTTCCAGTATTTCTTCATAGTCATCACTTCAAATACTCGCGATTGCATCAAAGTTGACTATTTTATCTCCTAAGCCCTCGCTTAAAGTATACCATAATGATGAAAAGATTTTTCTGTACGCGGGACTTTTCTATTTCCCACGTCGGCAACGGTAATCCTAGATGTGGCGTATTTACCGCTAAGAAGGATGTATGTCCTTTAGCACGCTGCTTCCCCTGTTGTCAAGATTTTCCTCATTAGCGAAACTTGATCTGCTTGCATGAAGGGATAAAAGTAGCACGCGTACGTGAAGGTACTTGTATTCGAAGGTGAAAGTCACCGGAATAATTCTACGGCGATACACGGGGTTGTCAAAAATAAAGCAACGAAGTAATCTATTCTGTTTGAAGAGATTGCTTATACGTATAGCGGCGATATCATTTGCAAAACGTTTACCACGTACGCCATTAAGTGAGCCCGCATTAGGCGTTTTCCATGCTAAAAAAGAAGGTAATAAATATGTAAATTAGGTTTATGTCGTACTTATATTGACATCTTCCAATTAAAAACTTCTTGAGGTCTCCTCTAGTATAGAGCGTGTGTACAGCGTGTCCGGACTGACATAATGTTTTTCCTGAACAATTTAGAAGAAAAGCTTTTTAAATAAAAAATATTCGGGGGCACACTCTGCATAACATAAAATTATGTCCAAGTATACACCGCTGAGCTTGACACAGGTTTGGTTTCCTTAAACGGAGCATCCTGGATATGATTACAGGGTTACATACCTCTTATCTGATATCATACGCTAGAGCGTTGATTTGTGATGATTTTGAATGCTGGTACAAACTTCTGAGATATTTTGTATCTTTGCATTGGGGTGAATAAAGCAGCCACGTTGCATCGTTATGTTCTCAGATCTGACAGCGGATATTTTTAGTGTTGCTGAAATAAAACGCTGCATTTGAGAATCGACTAATTGGAATAAGTTACAAACGGTTTATTATGGTTATTGAAAGTTGGCAACTCCATAAAATGGTAATAGCTATTGTGTAGGACGCCAAAAAGATCCTACAAGCAGTCAGTAGTTTGTCGGGAGTTGAGAACATTGCTTGTTGCTTTCTACATGCGCTACAGTTGTCTGTCTACAAAGGGTTACAAGTCGTATCTATTCAAGCAATAGCAGCTAAATGCAGCACAATTGTAGGACATTTTAAGCTTTCTAGTGTGATATCAGCTGTATTAATAGTCCAGAAATCAAAATTCCAAAAATAATTAGAGCTAAAAGAATCCAAACTAGTGCAAACAATGGATACCAGATGGAACTCTGTTTATTATAAAATTGATAAACCGTTAGAGTAAAGGCAATCAGTTGCTGGAATCGGTAACAGCCTTTTAGCCAAACAAGTAAGCGTCGGGCTCTTTTTCGAGCAGAATTCCGGATACAAGTAATAGTTTAAATCAATTTTCTTTCGTTCGATATTTTAAAAATTTCACTATTTTGCTTAAAAAGTTGCAAATCTTCTAAGTATATCGATACTTGTAAGTAAGTAATCACAAGCTCGATCTAATTGGGCCTCATTGAAATGTAACCTACGACATTCGGAATGGCGAAAATTTACATCTCTGCTTTTTTTTTAAGGCAATCACTTGTTACTATAAAACAAAATAGAAGTATAGTCAACAAAACACAGGCAAGGAGCCTCCAACTGAAGGAACAAAATTGGAGCACCTCCAACTTTAAAACCGTTTGCTTTAGCAACAAATGTAACGTTTTCTGACAAAATACCTGTTGTTAATACCTTGTTTTCTCAAATTCACAAAGAAGCACTGTTACATCTATTATTGTTCTTTTATTAGCTCTAAATATTCCTTTTACAGAAAAAGATGCATGTCAACCGATTTGTGTTCAAACTACTACTCCAAAAAACATATTACAAAATAACTAAGGAACTGTGTTACACTGAATAACCATATCTATAGTGTAACTGCTCGTTATCTCATTGTTAACAGGCAAGAATAGTTCTTACAAATCTCAAATCTGAATATTCATTCTGTATAATTTGAAATTTAAAAAAACATGCCAGGCAATTTTATAGGTTCAAAAGCCGGTTTTAAGAGCGACCAAAAAACCTACTTTTCATTTTATTGAATTAAGTTCGATTAACCGAAAACCAGTTTCTAGTTAACGGATTACTCGGTTTCATCACTTGATCAACACTGATTTATACCCGCTGAGATCTATAATAATAAGGATTTTAGCAACAGCGCTCTGTCGGCTTCGCCGAACGCGCTATGCAGTTATCTGATTTATAACTACATAACTGGTCGTTATTTCAAACGGTGCTTTTTTTTATTCTCTAAAGTAGATGATCATAGTAGTAATATATCTGGCGAAAGAATTTACAGATTTTATAGAGCTTATCGCCCTAGTTTTTTCTCTTTGATACGAGACAACTTTCTCGTGTCGCTTGTTACCGTCTTTAAAATACGAGTTAAGTAGCCAAGAGTTATTGCGAACGCTGAAAATTAAGAGGCATATCTGCTAATGAAATTTGTCTCCACATTAAGTTCGTACCGTAGCAGCAGGTTTTAATGAAAAGAGGGTTTTCGTCAAAAGAGGGAGAGTTACAAAGGCTCTTGCTTTAATTAGGGACGTTTAGTACTTATTTAATTTAAATTGTTCCCGCTTCTATGTCCATATTACGCACTCAGCACATGCAGAACTACGGAGGAGTACATTTTCGTTGGGCTCTGGCTGTAGACATTTAATTCTGTGAGCATGCGAAAATGCGAGGGATGATTTTGGCCTTATTAATTATATTGACGAAAGCTAATGCATGGGACTAATGCACGTTATATGTTGGAATTCCATTTTGTATTTTTTCTAGGACGCGTGGACCCGCAAAATTTCTCAAATAGTGAAATGATATTGTATGATATTGTAGAAGTGGGAAAAGCTGTAGAAAATTCTAAACAACTAACAACTACAGCGTTTTATTTTAGCAGATATCTCAGAATTTGGGCAGGTCGACTAAAATTCATCAGATTCAATATCTTCCGTCTTATAGATATAGTAAACGTGATCGAGTTTTCTAGACTTTTCTGATCCAAGTGTGTTTATTATTTCATTGTGAATATAGAAGTAGTTGCTGTATACTCATAAATGAGTGGATGCTACTGGAATCGGTAACAGCTTTTTAGCCAAACAAGTAAGCGTCGGGCTCTTTTTCGAGCAGAATTCCGGATACAGTAATGGTTTAAATCAATTTTCTTTCGTTCAATATTTTAAAAATTCCACTATTTTGCTTAAAAAGTTGCAAATCTTATAAACCAGGTATATCGAGACTTGTAAGTAAGAAATCACTAGCTCGATCTAATTGGGTCTCATTCAAATGTAACCTACGACATTCAGAATGGAGAAAATTTACGTCTCTGCTTTTTTTTAACACCACCTCTACGTCTGGAAATCGATCTGATAAAGATTTAGCCACTCTTATGTAGCAAAAACATTGATTCAGTTTACAACACTCCATCTGATTAACAAACCCTCCATAACCTCCGCTTTATCACGACGACACGGTTCTAGCTTGCAGCGCCTCCAATCCTCAAGCTTGAATGTTTATGGTGAGAAGTAGCTAAAATTCTATTTTTAACCAAATTAAATATTTTGTTCGCATAAGCAATAGATTTAATTAATTCAAGTAAATATTCGAGTAAATACCAAACAGCTAAATAATTCATTTCGGACCAACGCACCAATTTTTTGGAGCAACAAAACAAACAGTTGGCTCAAACAAATTCCCTATAACAAAATAAATTATAAGCATATCGGCCTTTCAATGTAGTTCAATCAGTACTTTTCATATTTTCTGCATTTAAACTACATCGTCGAACAGGGCTACAATCCTTTTAATGCAGCTAACACGTACTCATATGCAAATACTGCTGAGGGGTTATCTACCAACAAATTTCCGAATACATTCAATTTTAAATTAAAACAATTTTTGCGCGTGAACGAATTAATACATTTCGGCTGTTCCGCTCAACCAAATTTGCCATGCGTTGATATATTTTTGCTGCTTAACGTATCAGGGACATGCATGCGTACGTGTTCGAGAATGTAGATTATTTTGGATATGCTTTATGAATTATAAACGTTTATAATCCCTTTACGTTTTGAAAATGTGTGGAATTATAATAAATCTGTCCGGGATAGATGTAGGGCTATAGTTTTTATTTGACCTAATAAAACGCTCGCAGAATTAAAAGATAATTTGTTTTCCTGAATTTTAAAATAGAGTTACACAAGATTTAATCACAAACATTCTTTCTCTGTTTTTTCTACCAATTTGACCTCCCACATTTTTGAGATTGATTGAAATGTAATGTGCATCAGGGTTCACGCAGCCAGAATCGACATCGAATGCAGCCGAACTTCATCTTTTATCTGACTTTACTTACAAAAAATGGATATGCAGAAGGAAATGAAGGCAATTTACGGAGGCAACTGAGAAAATAGGACAAACGCAGCTTAACCAATAATAAGGAGAGAAACGCATAAATCTGTTGTTACAGAAATTGTCTCCTTGCTTAAATATATACACTGGCCGCAATTTAAAATGTACCACCCCTAAATTGTTGGAGTCTTACGTTAAAATTTTATAAATGTATTTCTGAAGGTCAACTTAAAGGATTGTTTGTCATATTGCATTAGTCTAGTTTGTTTCCAGCACCTCCAAGAGCCAAATGTTCCATATCCAAAGGTACAGAAATGCGTGCAGTATGTTTCAAGCAATCTGACTGAAGCCTTGCAGACGAGAATGTGCACCTTATAAACAATTAAGACGCTTTGAAGATGGCCGGATTATTGGGCTACATGAAGACGGTGCCAGTTTCAGGGAAATTGCGCGTAAACTGTATTGCGGTGATAGATCCTATGGATTTAAAGTCAAGGTAAAGCACGTAAACCAGGTTCAGGCGCACCCAGAAGGATCACCCCCACGAGAAGATTTTTTCCTTTGAAGCGCTTGGTTGTGCAGCACTGCTTTCAATTGGTAACATTTTTAATGCAGCAGTGGTGGCACGCTATCGGTCGTTGAACACAGACGAAAAGTGCAAACGAGGTTTCATAGCCACCGGCCTCTATTGCGATTATCTTTAACACCTGTGTTAAAGGTAAATTAAATTGTCTTTCATTCACTTGTTTATAACCAGTATAAGCATTTTTGCTGCTATTATTTTGCAAAAACTGTTTGATGGTTCATTTTTAATTGCGGCAGTTATGACAAAAGCATGTAGCTCCAATTGCAAATGTTATATCTTGCTAAAGCTTTTATTCTGGCGAAACGAGATATATTGTTCGATAAATTATATTACCATTGCATTAGAGGTTCGCAATGTACGCTGCTCAAGCCATATCTGGCAAACAGATCGTGGATTAGGACAGTATATTGCGGCTCGCAGAAATTAAATATGGTGAGCCACTTGGATCATTCTAATTCATAAATCTTATGAATGACTTACTTGTCAATTTAACTGCGGGTAGAACCTATCTCTATGTATACGATCCATCGATATTGGTTAATGGTAAAACGCGTAATTTAGCAAAAATCCACTATGTGGATAGAAGAAGCGAATGACTAGTTTGCTGGTAGTAAATTAAATCTAAACAGAGATAAAACCCAAATTCTACGATTCAAGGCTGGTAATTGTTCCAGCGCATCTAGTGCTAAGTCTGCTATATTTGCTATGTGCTTGCTTGCTTAAAATAAGCACATGAGTTACTAAACCTTGTTCTTAGGCCGATTCGCGCACACAGTCCGAGTATTTCGGCTTCAAAAGCAGGTAATCAGGGTGCTGTGTGATCTGCAAATGCATTCAATGAATCTTGTAGAAGCTGATTTAGTAATGAAAATATATTTGCTTTATTCTAGCCAGTTTTAAATGTGTCTACGCAGAAAAACAAACATCCTACCACCGTTTCACCGCGACGCACAGTGTTACATTTTACATGGCAACAACAAATATTTTATTGCATGAAAATGATTTCCCATTCTGATTCTCTTCAAGTCTGAAATATTAAGTTTTTCATGTAAGTTGTAGCAAATAGTAGAAGCAAATAGAAAATATATTCTATTGAATCATTGCAATTGTCCACATTGTATCGTTGCCGAAACTCATAAATTAAATAATGTAATGTTCAAGTAAATTTATTTAAAAAAAAAACACATGTTTACATAACGTGTTACCAGACAGCTCGCGGAACATGGTGTTGAGATAACCTGCCAGTATACTTAAAAAAAAAGTAAAATAGGGTTCCAATAGCTACGAATATCTTTATTTTCTTCGTATTATCTTAAAATTTTATAGTCTGACAAATACGGCGTAAATTAAATAACTGACGTAATTAAAAAAAAAAGCAGACGCAAGCGATAACTTCACATTCCAAGCAACCATGATTGATGTACAGGTCGGAAGTGACGAACTCCGCGACTGATTTCGTATTCGAATCCCAGCACACGAATACATACATATACCCTTATCGGGAACGTGCTCGCTTGCAAACCCTTTATGAGGGCGTCCTTGCAAAAAATATTCATGATACGGTTATACCAAGAGCCAGTTGCTTTTTCGTCCACGCTTAAATCCACTTTCCTTCCCTTCCCGTATATATGTCTTTTTTTTACAAACCTTTACGTATCCATTTCCGATTCTAACGAAACAGTGAAACTATTCGCCAGTTCCTTTTTATAAGGCCCATATATATGTAAATGGAGTGTCTTTTGTCCTCTCGAAAGCATGCCAGATGGTGATTTTTTACGGAAAAGGAAGAAGTGGATCCTGCAAATTAGGTTGCGAGTTTGATTTATACGATCTTAAGGCATTCCGTACTCTAAAATATCGGCCCTGTAAATCTGCGGAGTTCGGTTTGTTAAATTCAATCACTTGAAGAGTCGATTTTGAGATTTGATGCGTAGAATTTTACGTAAGCGTTGAAGAACCTGTATTTACCTTTCCTCCTCTTTAAACTTCTACAACTATATTAAATATTACAACAGTACAGCGATAAAAATTAAGTATGGAAACCTTAACGACAAAATTTAATAATTACTTTTTCATGCATAATACAGCTAACTTCTATATTCAGTTGTTGCGTCAGATTGTCGGTAATACCTATGTCCGGTATACCGGGTCATTGTTCCGTAATAAAGTGTCCGCTAAAATACTTTACTACTGTTACAAAATTGGTATGTTACAACAACCGAGTAGTGGCAGTCGTGAGAGGACCGTTTTCGATTCTAATCATACGTTGCGCCCTCCGCTTATTTATTTATTTCATTGATTATCCTTGCCTTCCCTGATCTCCCGATCCTTTATTATTTTCGATCTGTTTTATTTGTTATATGTTGATGAAACGAAAACAATTTGATCTAGTTGTTTTGCAATGGGAGATTCCTTTCGTTCTTTGAATTCATAATTTTTCATCTTAAATTGAGGACGATTATTTGCTTCATATATGAGAATTTATATATTTATTTGCAAATAACCAATCATCGTTTAAGTCCATCAATAGCATAAAAATCAAATAAGTTCTATTACGTATTTCCTAAAATCTGCACTGGTATCGACCACGTACAGCAGTTAACTGATCATGATTTGTAAGTGTGTAAGGTTGTCTAGAGAAGCTGAGTGGAGAGCGCATGCCTAACATAGACGGCAATATTACTTGTTATATATATGGAAACAACGCTTTCAAATAAGATTTCTTCAGCGCTATATCTTCTACGCTTTGTACTTCCCTTACTTTGAAACTAAGAGTCAGTTGCGGCCGGTGCACTGCGTCTGCGGAACTGTGTTACAACCCTTCGTTTCCCTCGTGTATTTCCGTTGCATATCGCGTACGTTCTACTACGCAACGGAAGTACACGAAGAAATCGAAGCGTTGTAATTGCCATCCCAGTTACGTTACCATCAGCGGCCACCGATAAAGGTTATGAATATTATAATAATGAACCAGGTACCAAAAACCACTGTATGTATACCCGCGTTTCGCTGCATCACAGCTCATCAGTACACCTACGTGGAAGGTGGTAGTTGTCGGGCCTCTACCCGTTAAGTATACTACAAAGAAGCTTATTACATTTTTCACACAAAAACTTCTTTCTTACATTCTGGGTAAGAACGCCTAACAGCGTTTTTAAATTTTGATTTTAGAAATAGAGAATGTTGTTCCTTCGTCAAACTGGCATTATTGTTTTTTGAAAGAGTTGGAGTTGGGCGGTTGTTTCTGGTATGAACTATTCGAGGTGTGCCAATTTCATTATGGATGTCCTCATCATCTGTAGGTCTAGAAGGATTCGGCGATTTTGACTTTAAAATTGAAAAAGTTGCATGATATTCCCAAATTCCATACAAAATTCAAGAATTTGCTATTGCCACAACAAAAAATTAATAGTTTTTACAGTCCAGTTAATGGTTCTTGCGCTGATGTTAAGACATATCAACTGAGATGAAGACTATTAGATGCGGCTGCAGTAGGTTCCACTGAGATGGACATTTAATTTTGACATTTTTACCAATGAAAATACAAACAATTATCCTTAATTAGACGCTGGGTCTGAGGAGGATATACGAGGAAGGTTGTCAAAGTCTCCACGAAAACACATTGACTGTAATCGCACAATTTATTGGTCACCGTACCTTGTATTGAAAAGGATCAAATCTAAGTACTCCTACATTACTTATTAATGTGTAACCGCGCAACTGATCGATCGATCCCTACGAAGACATTTTTCTGGGTGAGGCTTATGTATATTTAGTTATTAATATCCGTCTATTTCTTTTTTAATATTTTAGTCATAATTCGTAAAAGTTAGCTAGTTAAAGATTAAGAGAAAATTTATTTTTCGATTTGACATGTACTTGTATTTTTCTATTTCCATATGGCAGACTTTCACGTTCACTACTAGGAAAGAATTCGATCATGATCTCGATCTTTAATCTACTTCAGCCATTAGTTTCATTAGACGACAAGCGCGTCTTTTGAAATTATTGTTTCCTGCATCTTGCGCCATTTGGGAAGTTCGAACAACGCAAGCAATACGAATACCAAGATAAATGTGAGTTTTAATTAGTCATTAACCTATAAAGTTTAAATTAGTTCGCCACACGAAACAATAGTGCCCTGGAATAAATAAACGGGATTCGCCGTGTTCTATTTCCTTTGAAGATTACATATTCGCCAAGGTCTCGAATTCAATCACCGCACCAAACTAAATTAGCCCCGTTTCGCCTTAGTTCGCAGACCTGACGCTTACGTGTTCACGTTCGGGCACACCCTCTAAATTCTTACATATATGAAAGTCTGTGGATAACTTTGAAGAGGTCTTTGTGAAACCGCTTATAATGTATTAAGAGGTGTCGGAATACCTTTACAGTTGGCGATGATGTTTTCTTCCTCATCTGTATTTCCTTGTCTCTCTCTTTCAAGATCACCTTCACACAGTTCTAGTAAAGTCTATGAAGCTCGTTTTCCTTTAAAGAGCGGAACATTTTATTTTTTTCTACTACGCCCTCCGGTGCACTTTTCAAATTTCTAAACTTTTAACTGAAGGTAATATTCGAATAACAGTTTTGGTATTAATCTACTCCGTACAAGGCGGTGAATACACTTAAATTAATGAATTAATTAAGTTATAATTCATTAATTCTGCCTTATTATGTTTCTCATCCCATTTATATCTGCTATTTACTGTCTTCAAAAGTGTTGTTTTAAGTTTATCTGCGTTTTACAGTGTTTAGAAAAATGCTCTCCTTTATTTAATTTTACCTTAATTAACACCGTTTTCGTGGTTACAGAAACTTAGGGCCAAAGATAATGAATCTTAATAGCGATTAAGATGCTTAAGCGATTACGGTGTATTCGAATAAAGAAGTACCTCGGCTAGTGGCTTTTATTAAAGTCAATTAGGTACGGCCTCATTTCGAATTCTGTATTGCAACTGGAAAAACACTTTATGCAGATAATCGAAAGTGTTGAGATAAACAAACTTGAAAAGCCTTGTTTGGAGTGGGAAACACGGTACATGGAAAATTTGTAGGTGTAATTGGAAAGAATGGAGGTTTTAAAAAGTTAAAGGTTATTAAAATAAAATACAAAAATCTCTATTTACACTGCTTCACACTTTTTACACTGTTTTCAATATGCTGGCGTCAACCAGAATCTAAGGTAATTCAGCTGATGATGTCCCATTGCAGAAACCAGTTCTCGTCTAAATAGATATACTGTAAGGAGTGAAGGAGATTTTTACATTTTATTTTAACATTATCGGACCTTTCAACATGGACCATCTGCAACTATGGTGCACATTATTAATTTTGAAATGCTCTTGCAACAAATATCGACGCAGACGCAGGCTTTCCACTTTACAGATGTCTTCGGAAAAGTGCCACAATTTCTCAATAAAAAGCTTTGAGTATTTAGTTGTGTAATGTTACTATAGTTAATCATGTTGGCAAAATGTTGCAACTTGACTGATTTGAACTCTATAAACCTTCAAATTGAGACCTGCATGCAAAATTCTGCACGTAGTCTTCTGAAAAAGGCTGAGTTCTTGAATACGACGTGAAGTGGAGTGGTTCAGATCACCTCTTACAAACACCTCGATGACGCACTAATGTCGACTTATCTGCAACTGGGTCAGTTTGTCCAAACTTTTGAGTTAAACGATAAAACGAGACCGTTCGATTGGTCGATTATGTTGACCATAAACTCCTCGCAGCCCTCGAAATGTGCACCGAATCGAATATGCATTTTAATGGTAAATAGTTTTTAAGCACTATTGAATTGTTCATATTAACTTGACACATATGTACTGAACTCATCTGGTTATCAGTTCATAATGCATTTTCTACGTTTCCACTTCGAAAGTATATTAAAAAGTTTACTACTTTCCATGGAATGACTATATATCTCCGGTAATACCTCCATTGTCATTATCAATTTTAATACCCACTGAATTTCGATGGAATAATAAAACTTTACGATGCATCAACCGCAACAAAAAAGACATCGATCCGTCTTAATACTTTTCATTTTCCTCTTCGGTTGTATTTCATCCTCACTGTCTTGTCTGCATGGTGATACTAACCAGCTAAGGAAAATATTGAATTCATAGCATTGGAACTTTAGGGAAATCGTTTTATGGCATCGTAAGTATTCCGTCATTCGTTTCCCTTGGGTCAACCGGCCAAATAAACGTTATGGAAGGCACATACTAAAAAATTACAATCTCACCCTGTACGGTTTACTATCGAACTTTTCTCCCTCGCTTTCATCCTGGAGCTTAATCTACTTTGCCAAGTCCGCACCTCGTTCGGTGTCTTCGACTATATAAAACTCTCCTCTGGAATGTTAAGTAGCGTAGAAATTCACCAATGAACCATTTACTCCTTTTATAACCATAAAATTTACAAATACTCAATATAATCCAGACGTGACCATGAAAATACATTCCTGGGGTTCCAATAAGAGGGAATTTAACTGGGAAAAAGTGTTTCTGGAAGACATTTCTTTTTGATTGAACGCTAGAATATCAATAACTTTTTTTAATTTAATATTATATCAAAGGCCTAAATTAAAACTAAAAAGTTCTCACTCGTTGAATAAACTTTCGATTGTTTCCATATTTCTCATCAAGAGACACCATATCACACATATCACCCAATAGAAAAACAATAACCAATGCGCTACAGTACAATGTAAGTGCACTATATCTAGATCTATATGCTTAGCCTAGCAATGTTCGAACCTTTTTAAATCATCCAAATAATAGCATTTGTTGAATTCTGTAAAATAGGCCTCTATTTTGGCAATTTCTTCTTCATTTGAAGAGAACCCTCATCCGCCTAGCAATTTTTTTCAAATTTGGAAAACTAAATAAGAAGCAGGGGCCCAAATTTGGCAAACATTGGTGGATGGGACACCAATTTGCACCGTAACTGAATTGGTTTTGCTGTCACAACTGCCGGTAAGTGAGCGGGAGCGTTATCACGATGGTATAAAATATTTTCTTCACTAGCTGAGGTCTTCTTCCCTTTAGTTCATCGTCGAATCGGTCTAATAAATCAATATAGTACTGCACCGTGATTGTCCTTCCCTTTTCCAAATAATTAATTAACATTATGTCTTTCATATCCCAAAAATTTTTCGTGCTGATGGAATTGTCTTCGCCTTCTTTGGTGCACGTTCTCCAGGACAAACCTATTTTACCGACTGACCTTTGGCTTCTGGTGTGTGATAATGTATCCATGTCTTATCTACACGTACATAACACTTCAGAAACTCAGTTTTATCGCACTTAAACATGTCCAAACGTTTGCTTGAAGTTTTTTTTGATCAATCGTCAGCAGACGCGGCATCCATCTTAGTACCTGATAAAACTCATCACTGATTCGATGACGGTATTATTCCTTTTTCCATAATTCCACAAATACATAAACTTGCTCACAGCTCTCAATACTGCACTACTCAATGAATCTCGTCGACTAAAAAATAGTACTCACAGTCGGTAATTCAGACGTTGACACCAAGCTCCACCTATCTCCAAATATGAATGCTTCTCATAACATCCTCGTATATTACAATATAACAAGTTAGTCTAATCACTAAAATCGGTTATTTTGGATTGCAAAGATTCTCTTGTAAGTTATAATTGTAGTTTTTTTTTTATATAATTTTGTATGGCAGCACTAATTCACTTTATATTGTTAAGCTACTAGAATTACAAATAATAATTATATCCAGTATCCAAGCGAAAGGTGAAACGATATATATTTCGACTAATTAACACTTGTTGTACGTATATATAGCGACCCGTAATTAATTAATTATTGGGGTTATTCTACTGTTACGTTATTAGAAGATATATTTCATTTAGTCCAATGTTGTCAAAGAAAAATCCAATAAAGCAACCACGTGCTGATAACTACCTAATTTTGGCGCAATAATGCCCGCCATAGAGACCACATAAGATAATTTACCGAGGACCAAATATTTCACCGAAGGTCTTTGTTTGCGCTGCGGTTCCAAGAGAAATATTAGCGGACCGAAGCTAAACGAAAATTTGTCATCTGTGTAATTCAGTTACGTTAGACGAATATTTGTTGAAATAGCATGTATTACGAATATACATATGTACGTTAAGCGTTGAATTAAGTCTATCCAATTAAAGAAGAAAATTACAATTAACAATAGGTACCGCCTCTCGAAATATTCGTAATTATTCAAGATATTTTGACAGAACAAGTAGGTGATGTTATTCTGTGAGACACGTTACGATAATATTATGTTAAGCTATACTCAGGAGTTGGCCAAATTTTAGTATTGTATATTATTTACTTTCTTAACGAACGTTTAAATAGTGAAACAAGTATTCGAGTCGTTTGAATTAAAATTGAAATGAAAATGTAATTTATATGTTATATGCAATATTATATCATTCAACTAAGAAACATTCAATTATCTAAGACTTCCGGTTTTACCGGAAATATCTGTTAACTACGTTTTTTTATAGAAAACCCTATATATTATTACATTTTTGAATTCTTACTTCAAATTTAAGGTAAGTTTGATGGAGCAACAAAAAGAAATCATATTCATTACCCATAATAATAATAAACTTTATTGCCCAACAGATTTACAAAAAAATCCAATGACCGGACAAAATATAAAAACAAAGGAAATTAAATACAGTATACAAAAAAATCTACTGACCGGACAAAATATAAAAACAAAGGAAATTAAATACAGTATACAAAAAAATCCAATGACCGGACAAAATATAAAAACAAAGGAAATTAAATACAGTAAAAAAAAAAAATATATATATCAAAAATTGTACAAAACAATGTAATATAAAAAAAAAGTTGTATTACTAATACTTCCTAATGCGTAACAGAAAAAAAAAGAAAATCTCTCACGCATGAAAAAAAGGGTCACTGTATAAGTGGTTAGCGTTTTTGAACATATGCGTTAGTGGTGCTTTTAGTAACATGTTGGTACGTGCCGTAGGGGTAAAAAAAGTGTCTGCAGATCTAGATCTGAGATAGTAAACGCGGGGAATCAATATATTGGTTTACTAATTTAATAAGAAATTTCGCGCTAGCTGCATCTCTGCGATGTGACGCCGAGTCGATATACGCATCTCAAGTTCATAGAGAACGCGATTTAAGCGTTGTTTTTAAGGTGCCATACAACATTGGAGATATCCAGTCATTTTGTAATTATATTCTTTCAATTGTTGTTTTATGTTTTGTTCTCCTGCACCCCTTCCTGTGGGATTCCTACTGGCGCCCAAATAAATCTTATCAAATTAGAACCACGACCCTTGTCTCTACCCAAAAACGAGCAGCCGCCCGAAAAAGCACGTTACAATGCATTCCTGAATTTCAATCCGTCCCGCATTTAACGTAATGTCATCACATTGCAATAAATTAATTTTACTACACTTTTTCCCGTTACATACTTTCTCTAGCAACTGCCTCGATAACGTGACGTACTGTTACAGGTTTCGTTTAGAGACCATATTCACTCCCCTTCCTCCCACATGACTTTATATTGATTTTTTGAACTATTTATAACTTTCTACTTTTTTCGTCATTTTCTGAACAATAGATGTCTATTGTTATTATAATTATTATTGCCTAAGCCCGTTTAATTCAAATTTAAAATTGTGAATTTCGCGCCTTCCATTGTCGTAGGTTGTATATATAAAGAATAGGCACGTTGTATCATTCTTACTTTTTATTTGTTATTTTTTATCAATAAACATAGTTCGTTAAATTAAAGTGTTTTAATACATTCAGAACGTGCTACCGTAGCTCGTGCCGCGTAATAACGTTCCAATGCCCAACAATTATTAATATTACTATTCTCATCATTACAGAAGTGTCCCTCCGGATATACATGCAATAATATGCTCTACTACAAAATGCATAAGAATACAACTAAAAAGGTATTCTTCTAAGAAATACTATCAGATTGATGTACCCTGTTACCGAAATGACTGATTTCACGGCTGTAGCTAGGCACGGTTCGTTGAAAAAACATTTATTTGTTCAGTATGTCATGCGTTCTGCAAATTTTTAGATAAATATTTTAACATTTCTGTATCGTCATCAGTGTTACTGCTACTACTACTGACTGATGCTACAACTATAAGTATCAACCAAAGAAACGCTTTTGCGAGTGATAGAATAAGTTAAATAGTTCTACATTAAGAATACAGTGAATGCATGCACTTAACGAATTAAACAAAAACTAAGTAAATCGGAACGTTGCAAATTATCTGCGTATTCCATGCCCGCATTCCGTTCATGCACAACGCGGAACGCAGCCATATCCAGCTATGCTTCGCAATGGTGTTGAACACGATCAAAGACTTAATTCAACCAAGCTTTTATCTGTTGCTTGTTGGGATACATCTTCCTTTTTGTCAGTGAGATATTTATTAACACTGCATCGATGCATATGCAACCCGATAGTCGTATCCTCCCTTTTACAAATTTCTATTACTTCGCCATATTAAAGAAGGGTAAAGGCGTACCAATCTAAATCCATAATTGCATCTCCTCATCGTTGCGGTCTTTCTATGGTCCTACGTGGGTCCATCCCTGCTTTGTTGCTTCCGTTCAATTCCTTTTAATTTTACTGGAAGCGTTGCGAACAACGTTCTTTGTTTTCGCTTGTACGTAAATAATTAATTCGAAACGACAAGCAACAAAGCAATAAATTTAATTGCATTATATTTCATATAGTTCGGATTTGCGAGGGCGAACGATATTAAAAGTGGAGTGCTGGGTATTTCGTTATTTATTTGCCTTTGGATGCATTATTCATACGGAAATCCTGTAACAATATTATCTGTCTTTGTGTCGCATATGAATGTGACCAAGGGTACCCTTATTTAATTATGATTTTCCGTCAACCCGAAGTAAACCTTACACAGTCCTTTCTGTAGAGTTCCGCAAACACAGAGGATACTGTACCTGCTACTTTATTGATCATTAATTTAACTTCTATGCAGGCATGCGATATTATGATTGAATTAGGTATCGGGGTTTCACGAGCTCAAACATATATTCGCCTACGGTAGGTGTATTTACGAACCTTCAATCCAAAACAACGAATACCTTTTCATATTTTTAATTCCAGAACTAAAACTAGGAATATTCTTCGAGTTTGGGTCACGTCACGTTAAGCTTTTTGTATTCTTTTCTTGTTCGTTTTATGAAAACGGTCTAGCCGGATAAGCTTATGAAAACGACCCCCGCATAGAATTGGCTACTTTGTTTTCTGGAGGAGCTTTATATGTAATATTAAAATTTGCTAAGTTTCAACAGCAGCAGAGTTTAAAGTTGTCGAGTAAATAATAGAAAAAAAAATAAAAAAAAGATCTGTGAGACGTGCCTTAACCAAATAAAAAAAAAAAAGTAAAGACTTTATTTTTTTTTATATGTTGCACTTGGAGCCACCACTAAATATTCTTACTGCATATTCAAATAACAGATAAAAAAATACAACTTGGTACAATGGGTTAAACAAATGATGCATCTTATGTAATAAATAATGCAGATAAAATTTAAAAAATGAACATTTTTATAAATATTAAACTTCTCACTATCAGGAAGCACATCAGAAAATGCCTAGAAATAATAAAAAAAAAGATAATAAGATGATAAAAAGATAAGAAGAAGTATGAAAATTGTTTCGCCGTCAGTATCTTCATTAATAATAACATTTACACCTTCGTTTGTGAAAAGCGTTTTTAATATCTCCGCCGGTTTAATACTTCCGATGAGTACCTCCCATATGAGCTGAAAAATATACTATTCCTTTTCAAGAATTTCAGAAATTATTGTGAGAGGGCAAATGGCATGTGGACAGTGCTTTACTGTTTTCATATTGCAGCCATCGTGTATCATCTATCGCATGGAAGATATTTAAATAAAAATAGAACGAAAATGTAAATGTTATTATTAATGAAGGTAGTAATAAAGACTAACAATTTTTTTAAATTTTGTCCTTTACATCTTCTAAAAGGAAGGAAATTTTACTTTACCAACAGCAATAGTAAATAGATTTTTTTTTCAATCTACTTATTTCTCTTCTTCTTTAACTCCAAAATTCTGAGCCTCACACATTCACCGTACACGCCTACAATTGCTTTACCTTCGATTCTCGAGGCAGACGTCAACCATTCCCTGAAGAAATCGCCAAACAAAAATGCAACGGGGGAAGATAAAATACATATTTTTCTCATACGCGACTGTGCTCTAATTTTTTCGACTTGTCTCTAAGCAAAGACATCCTTCCAGAACATCCAGAAAAATTTGTCGATTAACACCGATCCACAAGAAGAATGGCATGTCGTTGATGGAGAACTATAGATCTATAGTCTTGTTAAATTTCGCGGAGAAAATCTGTTTACACAAATACAAACTGTTTTTGACGATCAAATGTTAACTAATGCTCTACAGAAACTAGTCTTAACAATATTATTAAGGTTGCAACTTTCTGGCGGCGCAACACGGTCGAGTCCATTAAACAACTTATAGTGCGAGAAACAAAAATCTCCAACGGACAGTCCAATTATATTTCTTCATTTCAAAATTACGCAATTGCACTGTACATGGATAAACAAATAGCTACTCACTTGCATTCATTAAATTATAATGGTATGGATGGCCTTACTCTACTTGATAATTTCAACATAAACATCCCCAATGGAAAGTTATTCGTCACTAAGGATGTTGTTTGATTTAACTTAGACAGTAAACTGTGGATTTGAATGAGAAAACAAAATGAGATTTGGCAAACTAGTTTCAAGAGTTATTTCAAAGTTTTTCGATAAATTTAAAAGGACTCTGTAAAACACAAAACTACTTCATCATTAATGTTATGAATATCATTTACATAATCAAATTCGGTCTTTGTACAACAAAATTATGAAATTAATCGTGATCAGAAGAAAGAAAATATTTGATTTTGAATCGGGTCCAGCTTCCAACAAAGATTCTGAAGTAAAGACACGGGAATATACAATATTGATAATTGAAACAAGTACAAAATTCATTATTTAGTTTAATAAATAAATAAATATAAATTCAATAATTCGAAGGAATTTTAAACATTCAAGTACATTTTTATGTAAATAATTTCGTCATTAGCTATTGTATTGCAAGACTTGATTTAGGTGATTTTCAAAAAGGAAATAAAATATTTAGAAATCAATAAATACTGTAAAATCTGTCGCGCCGCTGAAAGTTACAACCCTAATTATTGCTCACTTTATTACTGAAAATGGGTGGATGTCGATCGAGCATAACATTTTAATTCAGGGTAGCAACGAGGGCGGCCTAAGTACACATGCAATCTCGGTTGGTGGATATAAATGTAAACTTAGTCACCCATACATCACGCTATTACATACATCAGGTTACTTCAATTTTGTAGAAGAAAATTCCTTTTTATGGCATATTATAAGTCCAGTCAACAATGGTAGTTGCGAAATGGGACAATAACTCCTTTTGCATTTCATCTTCTCATTTCCCACGTCCCATTTCCAAACGTGCAAAGTGAAATCTTCTTGAACAAAATTCAGGCATGCCTACATGTAAATTCGTCAATTAATTGTTTCTTTTAAAAAAGAAAACAACAAGAACAAAGAAAAAACAGTTAAAAAGGATCCTATTCAAACAAACAAAGTTGTTTGTATGAAATCTTTAAATATTTGCAAGTCTTTGGTGGAACAGTTTAATAGTTGGTGAAATATTCAGTACTCTCCGTCAGTTTTATTAATTTATCTACAAAGCACTTGCCGATCCTCGGACAAACCTTTCACTGCTTAAACAATAACTAAACATGGCTGAGTAATTCGAGCAATCGTTCAAAACAGTGCTGCAATATTTGCACAACGTAGAAATTAAGTAATTGTCAGGATTCGCTTCACCTTACCCGATTCGTTTCGCCCAAGTTGACGAAAATCTATGCTTATGGCCAAGCTGTATATTGAGAATAGTAGATATTAGACCAAGAAAATAGCAACATCAGAAAATAAAATTGCAATATAGGTCAAACGAAGAAGAACGCAATTTTCATCTGTTGGCTAAGCAAGATATATAAGAGAGAGATTCAAGTCACGCCAACTTAATAATTATTTAAATGAAGGTTTTCGAAGGATAACAAAAGTATCCAATCACCTCTTCGTGTAGTAGACCTTAAACCATTTATGATTAAATTGTACGCGGAAAAGACGATCGTATAAAAGAGAATATAATACAAAGTATTAGGATACGTAGGGGAAATGCGAAATAAGGGAAAAAAAATCAAAGAGAAGTACAAGCACAATTCACCTAAGATATACGAAATCAATTCTATCGAACGAAAAAGAGTAACATAAATTGTGTCGTCGATATTTTTCACTTTCCATCGCGATTAATCTGAAAGGCGACAGGGGGATGTTTTTCCTCCTCAGCACACAATTCCAGGGCCCAAAAGGCGGGGAAAAGTACGATCGGTGCCTCGGAAATTCTCTTTCTTCTTCTCCTTCTCCTGCTTCTCTTCCAATATTTCTGCTTTTACTCTATCAAGCACTTTTCGTCTTCTTTGTCGTGCTCGTCCATCTGCGTTCCCATGGGTCGGAGCCATTTCACGATCGCCGTCTTGGAAATGGAATTTTATGATAAATAAATTTCAACAAAAGAAGTGCCGGCTTACGGACGCTACTAAATTAATAACGAGTGTTTGTAAAAATGGGAAGATGTAAATAAAGTGTGAATATATACTGCGGAGAAGCCGTTTCGCAACATTAAAATACTAATGTTCAATTAAATAAGCATATTTCCTCAACATTCGCGACAAGCGATAATAAATCAATCTAAGGGACGTACATGTAATAAATATAACTAGAACATGCGTGATTGCAGTTCTTCTTACATTATTACCTACAATTTCATATTTCCTGCATTCGCATCTTATTTTTTGTATTTTTATGAAATTGGCTCTATAAATACACTCAATCTTATTGAATGTTATTATCATAGAGCAGAAGTACAGAACTATCAAGCACACTCAACAACGACATTTTATAATGCCTCTATTCAATGATTTGAAGGGGTAAAAAGATCCAAATACCGCGTTTTGTTCATTGGGATTAACATCAGTGCAAGAGGTAAAAAGGTTGCGTTGCAGGTTGCAGGATTGCATTTGGTCTTTGTTGTATTGAGACGTATTTTTAATTACAGCAGATAGCACATGCTCTAAGAATTAGCGCATCTTCTATAAAGAGAGTTAAAAGCCGTTAAAAAGTGTTGAAAATACGATGTTTTCAAGTCTTCTTAAAAAGAGGGAAACAAAACTCGAAGACTTACAAGAATCTGTTAAAGTGAACATCAGGAATACGTTGTCTACGATGTATTCACAAAGTAAGCTTCTCGGTTATTGTAGCATGATTAATGTATTTTACAAGGAGACAAGTTACAGTGAAGCTGCTGAATGGTGAACTGCGAGTTTTACGGAATTTTTTGATTCCGACAAGATCTTACCATAATCTGTGTATTTGTACTTCCGAACACCAGAATTAAAATAATTGTTGCGTCAGTTTGTAACAAAAAAAAAAACATAATATTGCAACAAAAAATACCTTGTGTCAGTATTTGTAGATACGATTATACGTAGTTGTATGTAATTCTAATTTCAAAACCTCATCAAAAAATTATTTTAACAACGCCAGATGACAAATTTCAACTACATGTGGAATAATTGATTTACATCAGAAGTAATCAAAAATTTTAATTAGAGCTTTATTTTTATAAGAGATTCCTTAAGCAGGAAATATAAAACTTCGTTGTCTTCCCAGAATGGACAAATTGTTTAATGTCTTTGGCAGCGCTTCCTACGTAAAATTCAACATGTTCTGATAGACCCTGCACATTAATATGTAAATTTACATCAATAAAACGAATATTACGTCATTACTACCATCATACACTACAAATTTTGGAAACTAAAAATGTTTCTTTTCTACGCGCGTATAAAGAAATTGAATCATATTGATTCCGCTGTAGAAAATTGGTAAAAATACCATAAAACTCTTGTTGCGCCGCTGGGCACAACACGCATAATTATTTGACAAGCTGAACGCAGAAATTTTCATTGAATTCGTAAACGCCTATTTTGAAAAACAGATTACCAACTATTGTTTGGACGGGTCTAAGAGATGAGGGCTTCGCCGAGAAACGCGTGTAAACTTACAAGGCTATGTTGAGAAATAAAACTGAATTTGACAAAAAAAATCTGTGTTATGCTGGAAACTAGTACTGCAGATTACCTTCCTATGAGGAGAGTTGAAATCATCGAAATCCAAATGAAATACAATGTTAACAATATTTAAGTCAATGAATTACATAAAAGGTGTGGCAATTAATTAATTAAATTTATATAAACGTTAAATGTTAAAATTGCTGACACCTACAAACTTATTAATACAGCACATTTCTAAAAAGTAACGTTTAACCATATTTCTTCCAATAATCACAACTTTGATTCTCAAAATCAAAAAAGTGACCAGTCTCGTTACTGTGGACATTCAATGCGGTGTTATTGAAGTGGTGAATGGGGCGGAGTCAGTTGTTCCCCAGCATCTACAACTCAGTTCTGGTGAGGCTCGAGTGTAGGGCGCCTAACAGCACCACAGACAAGCGTTGGTCCTCTTTGCCAAGCCGTTGTTTGTGCTTACCTATTTTACCACATTACCTCTCGAGTTCTTCTTTTTCTGCTTGTATAATTGTTTCAGTTTCAGTAAAAGGCATCCCATTAGGACACGGCTTAAAGGCTCGAAATCACTGGTCTGAACTTTATTATTTGCTTAAATTATATGTGGAATCAGAAAAGAATAATGTATTAATTTATGGGGAGTTATTGGATGTAATAGGGAAGCCTGTATAACGCAACAGAGTTATCAGAGGGAGTAGTGGTTGTTGGATCTCTGCTTGCACTCTATGCCCCTAACTTATAGCGAACAGGCTAGTATTGCATTAGGTCAAGGCCATATCTTCGAAAGGAAGTGCTTCCAGATATAAGCTTATTATGAAAAAATCTTTAGGTTAGTACGCTTTATAATATCCAAACCTATTGAAAGGCTATTCTAAGTGGCCAGTATACATACATCTAAAAATAGCGGCTATAAAATATATTTCAGCCATGAATTTTAATTAAAATGTTTGTGATTTAACTAAAAATTCGTTTAAAATTGTCTAAATATATTGAGATTGATCAACACTAGTTCCCTAATTATATTTTGTTTGTTTAAAAATTTTTACTAAACGAGAACAAAATCACTTTTCTTCAAATCAAAACATCCTTTCTGAATCAACTTACACCTGCGAAATGGAAGACATACTTCGCTAGCAGTAAACTTAATACCCAACATTATAAAATGGTTTTAATAAAACAATTTTATTACCAAATTAATTTGTCAAGTATTACAAGTAGACGGAAATAATTAAAAAAAAATAGTAAATTAAATTCCAATTAATCTTCTAGGGTCATGAACATGAGTTCGCTCGCCATCCAATATTTTCCCATACCTAAACGTCGTAAAGATAGCAACGTCATAATATTAAAGGCGTAGTTTTCTCTCCACTACTTTTCACTTCATTTGGTAATAAATCATCTATTATTACTTTCTGAACGCTCAGGTTTTCATCAGCTTAATTGCTTAATGTAATTAAGTAAAAAAGGAGAACAAACGAATAAATCATACGAGAGACGTGGACCATAGATTAACGTACCTTCTATTGTCTTGGGTCTTTTGTATTCTTTACTCGTATCTCATTACATAATTTCCTTGTTAAAAATTCATTGAAGGAACGTAAATGAAAATGCCAAGAAAATGTAGGGCAATCCTGACACTGTTCCGGTTAAGTTTCAAGATGAAGTTATTGAGAACGCTGTATGAACTGTACGAGGGATACCTTTTATAAAAAGTGAAAGAAAAAACAAATGGTACAAATCGTTTTATTTATTTCCAAAATAGTCGCAATAAGAATGGTTTTTGAAGGCCTCAACAGCTTCTATTCGACAAAAAGAGGTCGTTAGATGAATACAGGTAATCAGACATCAATTGGATGTTTTCTCCCATTAAATAATCAACTGTTTAACGTGTTGTGCAAGAGTTGGCTTTGTCATAATGGAGGATAATGCGATGTTGTCGATCGCTTTTCCCAATTTCATTGATGACTTCTGACAAACAACTTGTTGTACATCATTGAAAATTTGAGCCATGTTGGACGCTCGATTGTTTGCGTCAATAGATGTTAATGTTTATGTAAAAATGGAAAAATCGAGGTGGACGCAGTTTACGTGGACTTTGCACCATGATTTGGCCAGTTGAATTTAAACCTGGTGGTATTAGATTAGTTGGCGATGAACATTTTAGACGACGAAAAGCTGCGACTACCATCGATAACATCGGAGAAATTCCGCAAATGGCGCTAGACATTTGTCGAATTAATTACAAAGAGAACAGAGGGCAGTGGGCATCTCAAAGGAATGCGCCTGTACTATATTGACTGAAGAATTGAAGAAGAAAAAACTAACCGCGCGTTTGGTGCAGCGCTTGCTCACTCAAGACCAAAACCGTATTCGAATGAACATTTCCAATGCACTGTTGAAGAAGTTTAAGCAAAATATGTCAGAGCTTTGCCTTCGGTTAATAACTATAGATAAAATTTAGGTATACCAGAACACGCCTGACGCTAAGGCACAGTCAAAGCAGTGAACTGCGAAGGGCGAATCGGCGCCGAAAAAGGCAAAGACTATTCCATTGGTCGGGAAAACGAAGGCGACTGTTTTTTGGGATCGTCGTGGGGTTGTCTTAATCAATGGAAGAAGTACATGAGATTACAAGAAGACTATGTTAAGAAATAAAACTGAATTTGGCAAAAAGACTACTTGATCCGATGTTGGATTAGAAACATTTCGAATTATTCTTGTATATATCGTTAAAAATTAATGTTTCCGTAATTTGCTTCCATATTTGGTTCACATGGTCAACCATCAAATAGGATCTGGAATACCAAAAAATATCTTTTGAATCACAGTCTGAGAGTGATTCAAATTTTGATTTCGTAAAATTTCGAGTTTCTCTAAACAGTTTTGAAATAGCATTTATTACAGGTATGGAAAACCGAACTAAGATGACTCTGGCCAGGGTACCAGGAAGGTCATTCCAGGTCAGAGGCAGGACCAAGCAATTCTTAATTGGACCCAGGCCCACATTTACAGCGGACCTACTAAGCAGAGACAGGAAGTCTGTTAGAACAATAGTGGGCTTGCTAACAGGCCACTATGTGCTAAGAAGCACATGAGCAATCTGGGGCTGCCAGAGGACACAACATGTAAATTCTGGCAGGTGGAGGAAGAGACTGCCGTCCATGTGGTACGCGAATGAATAGTACTGGCAAGAGTACGGCTCTCAGAAATGGGCTCGGAATACCCAAAAGCCTAAACCTATGTAGAGGGATCACTCCCAAGACTGCTAAATCTAGCAAAGAAAGAAAAGCTAATGTAATTGATCTAATGAGAGAGGAACCACAATAGATCTGGAGAGGTCGCAGTGGGATAGGCCAAAAACTACCTCGGGCAGTAGTCTAATCTAGTAATCTAACAGATATCTAAAATGATGAAATTCTTGTCTATATTAAAATTATGGTTACGTTCTTTGATACTTTAAGCGAAGTGAGAAAACCCTGTGCCATTACATAGGAAACAGCGCATGTATTCTTCGATACGAGCCTCACCGTTTCTGTATGTACCATAGTATCTTTTTCATTTTGTGCCACAAAATTTCAATTCGAGACAAATTGGAATTACTACAAAGCCACTCCATAAATATAAAAAATGCCCTGCTAATCAATTTAGTACCTAAAAGATAATAATAAAAAAGACAAATTTGTCAGTGTCGCACAAGCTAAAATTTTATTAGGTAGGCCAGTTGAAATTAAAAGGGGCTCATAGTGACCCATTAAAATAAAGTAGTGTTATATGTACAACAAAATTCTGATTTACACTAAAACTCTTAGTACGGTTGTTATAAATTTACAGTTATAAATTTCCCTATAAATATCGTTGGCACGTATGTATCTGTAGCATTACGCGGATAATATATTTATTGAGCGGTATAACCGGAAATATTAGAGTCCACACTATATTTATTGCATTTCTGTGATAAAGTACGAGTTATCGAAACTGTAACAGATTTATGGGTAGATGTAAACTTGTTCCTGGTTTAAATATTGCCGATTTTAAAATCGAGAGATATTTACATGTTTTACTGCGTACAGCGCTACTTTTAAAGTGAAAATTCAAGAGGCCAACAAGCACGTGATTGTAAGCATAAATTACTGTGAAAAGTTGATTTTGAAAATTAAAGTATTTTCAACTGTCTGCCTCTAACATCGATATCGAATTTAGTGCATTGGCACACATTGAGATAACATAGGAATACCGTACATATTAATCGTTATCTACGCAAGCGTTTCGGCACTACGCTTTGGCCATTACGTACTGACAACCGGTCGCCAGCGGGCAATTAGGTCCTAGAGACCAATATGAGTGACACAGTTCATTATTTGGTGTTGAGAATGGACGTCGGAGAAATGCAATATCAGCATTGGCAATCGCCCTAGTTTCGTCATGATGTCTTAGAACGTGCAGTTGGTGAAGTAGAAGTGATGAAGGATTCGATCGCACTTAATAATTGTATTTTAGCAGCTGAGCATTTGTGCTCCAGAATACGTCGGAAAGACAACAAGAAGAACAGCGGAGACATTCTATCCTCATTATTAAAGTTCGCCACTTTCCGTGCGTTTTACGAAATTAGCAGAGACTGGACAGACTCGTTTTTATTCGTGTCATGAGAATGGGTTCGTATTGCCTACTGAGTCGACAAAACACGAGTCTGTTTAGTCTCTGCTAATTTCGTGAAGCGCACGGAAAGTGGAGAACTTTACTCATCATGTTCCTGAGCAATCTCTCTTTCTTTACGCACGTCAACACAGTTGCTCAAAGTATTTAATAATTCTCTTGTGCCGTCAGCAGCAGCTTTTTTTTCTTTTCTTCCGATTGTATCTCTTGAATATGGCCGGTTTTTGCTCATTCTGCATCAATACTATTCTCAGTGTTTAAATTGTCGATATTTCTCTTCAATAATTGATTGTAACAAACATGAGGAGTTCTATGAGAAACAGCAGAGCCGCTCCTAGAAGTTTTTATCTTCGTTGGTCTCTAGCGAAACAACTTCTTATATTTTTCCACTTTTTCTGAAGTGTTCGCAGGAGTGAAACAAACAAATAAAGGAATACTACTCGCTTTCTACATTATATTTTTTTTAATTGAGGGGATGGGTGCGGGTTAGCGCAACTTACCAATGAAATATTCAATTAAACAAGACTATTTAATTAAAATAAAAAAAAGAAAAGTTACGTTTGCCTACACGGCAGATAAAGTTTAAATTAGCAAGAAATACAGTCAAGATATAAAAAATAAACAACTAAATAATAAAAAAAATAACCTACAAAAGAAAATACGGCGAACTAGTCACATAGAAAGTCATAAAATAAATAAAAACAAAATAAATAAAAATAAAATAAATGAAAATGAAAAATAAGCAAATTAAATATTTAAGGTTGAATTTTGACAATTAACATGTGACGAAGCAGTAACAGCTAGGTACACAAGTACTTAACACAAGCAAATTTGAGCTTCACTTGACGGATTAACTAAAATCTGAAACTATACGCCTTTATATAAAGTTACTAGTAAACACACACAAACAAAAAAAATAAAAAATAAATACTGTTCAATGATGAAGAAAGATAAAATGTTAAATAAAAAAAAAACGCCAATGACAAAATGATGATAATGATCTTGAGAAATTACAGGTTCAAAACGTGTAAAATACGCCGAAATTTGCAAATTCCTATCACTAAACATTCCCGCAAAATCTATTCTACACTTTCCACCAAAATGAAAGTATCTTCACGTGAAGTTCTCACATCTAACTTACTCGAATCTACTTAGTTGTACCTTCTTAAGGAGTGCCCCGCCGCGGAATTTTGATTATACTTAGCACAATGCACACGGCGAGTTTTCCTTCAGCGAAATTCCACGTTGAGTTGTGCAGATTCCTATGCGCTTGCATATTTCTTATTCTCGCATGGGAATGTGTGGCTTTGGAAATTAAATACGACGCTCCGTGGCATATTCTATAAACACAAAGTATGTGACGCACTTGACGATATAAGTAATGCCAAGTGGCTGGAATCTTCAAAAGAAATCAGGTATTGCCTTCTATTTCAAATATTTTTCATGTTGTTTTTCGCTCTGTGGAATCTCTGAGGAAATTGTTACATGAAATGAGCTTAGAATGGCTTGCTGAATCGATGCTATTTTGCGTTTGTTTAATTAGATTTACAAAGTTGAATGTAATCTGTTATCGGGCTACGATGGTGGTTCGATTTACAGTCTCCCTCGTATTGTTGACGCTATTATAATTGTTACATGTGTAGTTGTAAACTTGAAACTTCGGAAATTGTAATACCGCTTTCGGTGTAATTCAATCAGTCATGTGTTAATTTCAACAAGGTACTATGGTTCAGCTACACATGTTATGTAATAACCTGTATTGCCCACCTTCCATCAAAGAATATTAGTTAGTTTACGGAAGTATGAACATATGAAATTTTTTCTGTTACTTATGTAGATTTACATACACAAAATCTTTAACAGGATTCACCCCGAAATACCACCTTCTTTCTTGTATTTCTTCACCCACACTAGCTTATACGGTGCCCGGCAAAATTATGGGAAAAATACATTAAACTTGAAATATAGGGTTAGGTCAATTTTGTTTTCTGAAAGTAGAACACTTTTGCATCAATTTCAAATTCCCGCACTTCTAGTTTTCAAATAACGACGTTACAGACAATTCTTTTAAATTGCTTCCGATCTTTTCTTATTTTAATATATCTAAACGTCCAACTGTGCTAGCCACATGTTGGCCGCTAGACTACAATTTGGCTGATTGCAAACTAAATAAAATTCAAAGTAAATGACTTACTTTTTGGATCTTAGTGAGACCCTTTTAAAAAATTAGCTCTTCAGCTTCTCATGTCGTGTGGTTCTGAAATAATTAAGTAGTCATACACCAAGGAATAGAAGAATTGATTTCAAAAATAATAAAAGGTTTTATTACAAAAGAAAAAAGATGGAAAAAAAAAATAAAGCTAAGACTTATTATTAAAAATGGGTACCCCCAAGAATAGAATAATTGAATATAAAATATTAAAATTGACAACAAAACAAATATATATAATGCAAATGGTTCAGAGCAGCAGGTTTAAAACAAATAAATACGAATATAGGACAAAGATGATGGGTGCGGTCCGTTGGCGGGAAACCGACTGCGTTTCGCTGTCTGGAAATGAGCAGCGTTTTCTAGCTCTCCTAGTAGTAATGGTACCTCCGACTTGCGGCTTGCGACTGGCGATGGTGACCAGCTTAATTATTATGCACTGTTTCAACTTACTTGAAAATCATTATTTGAGATGTAGTTCAAGCCCTTGCGTAGTGGGACATAAGGATTGTGCAATACCACGAAATTTACTAGATTCTTCGCCCGTGGGTGTTCTGGCCACGCCGGAACGTCAAATATAATTTCCTCTACGAGACAAAGGGGATTATTTACCCTTTATCCTATTTTTGTGGGAAGTTGAGGTTTGCGGTGAACATCCTAAGACGCAGGCATAATAATTCATGCTGTTGTAATTGAAGAAAACAGTTAGTGATGCAAGGGCATGGATTATTGCTTTTGTATACTTTACATTAATGTGTACATATGTGACCTCGTATGGATATCCTTTAATCTAACCTAAAAGACCTACTATTTCTCCCTTGTTAACCCAATTACTGTACTTTTATAAAGAACTTTGGCAATACATTCTTTCCGTTACTTATAATTCATTCTAGAATATCTTTAAAAAATCCGGGCAAGGAAGATTATCAAGACATTTTCTCTCAGCGTACCTGTAATTTTTTGCCTTCTTATTTCAAATACGCGTAACACGTTCCCGTGGAATTGTACTGCTTGTCATAAATTAATAAATTTCAGCTAATTAATTTATTTAAAGTACGCGCATCTTCATTTAAAACAGGTCTATTAAAACATCGCAAGCGGAACCTTGCCTGCTTGTTAGTCTAACCTCTTAATAAAACGACTGCATTTACGATGCAGCGCAGACATTTTCTTTTTTGTAAGCGCTTCAAGATAACAAACTCCATAAATATTCTGAACAAGGAATAATGACTCAATCGTGTTAGACGCTGGCAATAAATCACTGATACCATGATACGACACCCCATAATCTCGGACATTACGAGCTATTTATACTTTCACCGAAGCGCAAACTTCCCGTTATGAAAATTGCCGACATTATTATAAATGCCTTGTCGCTGGATTTCTGGATAAGTTATCGATGCGATGGAAAATAACGTCTATCGCTCGACCTCTGTACATACTTGGAATAAGCTCTAAAATACTTAAAAAGTTCTTACGTGTTATCTTGTTATGTACAACAATTTTCCATAATTCGTCACATCTAATTTAAGACTAGAAATGCAACGTCGTAATAATGACAAAAGCATGAGATCACATACAAGCAGTCACACATCTTTATTTACTACAAACAATCAATCCTTATTAGAAAAATCCATTTATGCAATGGATAAATGGAGCAAATAATAATGCAAAGTACACCAAACTGAAAATCATTTAAAAGTTCAGCAAAATAGTGCAAAGCAAACAATTCACAGATTCTTTGAGCGAAATTTTGACCTATTTGTAGCTATCGCGGCCACCAACTACTAATCTGCTTGAAGCATCAGTATTAGCTCACTTCTTCATTAGTACCCTATTTCCGCAACATTATTCCAATTGAGTAAAACCATGATATCCAGATGTGTAAAGTCAACAAAGCCAGTCTCCAAATTTTCAAATAACTTTTTGCATCCTCCCTTTTTCTTCCATTTTTGTGTTAGCTATGCCTTTCTAGCCAACTATTTTTCCGAAGGTTTGCAATAAAGGATTGTTCACTAAATCGATTGCAATACGCCAAGGCTCTAGCTCTTCTAGTTTGGGAGTTATAGCGCTTCAAATTTAACGAAAGAAACGTTGTTTTCTCAAATTAGTGTCAGAATGGTTTAAGTTAGCGCTTTCGGTAGTTTTGAAGCGCAAAATAACAAACATAACTAACGGTCAAGATAAAAGAACGAATAGTCAGGATGATAGTAAAAGAAGTGATCATTGTCCTGTTGTGATTTAAACGATTGAGCTTACCTTAGAACAATAAATGATAACCGTAACTTTCTCGATCATCTTTTACCAAATTATTTCAAGAAAACCTGTTTCTGCGTTCTATGTGAAACCTCCAAATAAACGACGCCGTTGCGTTCAATACGAAAATATAATCACGAAATATTGTCCAAAAATTAATAAGTTTTTGCTTTGGTTTTTTTCTAGAATAACTTGATAATTTTACTCGAAACTGAACAGTAGCCTCTGTCTTTGACGCAGACATGAAACAGAACGTGACCAGAATTCTTACGCGCATTTTAACATCGCCACTGATTCATTTCTTCTCGTGTCTCTCAAAGGATATAACTTCTATACTTAGTATTGCGTATGGGCTGAATTTAAATGTGAAGGAAGAATACGCTTCCGGCTGTTTTTGTATAGATCTATTCATTGGAATGGCACGATCTTTATTTCCGTCTTATTTGCGATTTTCTATTTTCGGCAGTATTTTTTTTTTTCGTGTCAACGTTGCTGTAGATGAAGAAAAGCTTTTCTTCAAGCTTCTCCCAGCTGGGAGTATAAAAAGCCCTTTGAAATTTTGGTGGCGGATATTACGATTTCTCGATGTCATTTTCAAACAGATACCTCATAAATGCAAGTTAAGTAGTATAACTATCGTATATCAAACATCTGTGTTTCTTCATTTCTAATCTTCATAAAATTTATAACTAAACAATCTTTCAATTTATATTTCATCGTCATTGTCTGCAAATATTTCACAGAAATATTTGCCTAATTTTTTTTTCCATTCTGATCGAACACAACTTAATGAAAGCTAAGCAAAAATCGGTATGTTATCCCCAATATCTGAATTTGTTTCGAATTTTCAATATTTTATATCATTCATCTTAATTTTGGTCCGAACTTCTTCGTACTTCGTTTGACAGCAACGTCCAAACAATTTGCATGCGATATTTAAAATCTCTTTGGTTCCGCCATAATCAGAAAAGAATAAAGACTTTTTTTCAGTCAAATAAAGCCGCGCTGCATCGCAACGGCGAAATTGATTAAATATCTCGGGGCGATATTAAAACTTTTCGGATACTTGGAATCCAACTTTTCGATCATCCCATTCCCTTTCCTTTTCTTTTTCAACTTTTGCGCTTTCCCCAAACATCATCCTACCATTTCCGCGACGTCACGACAACTGTACGCGTAAATGGGTAAGTACGCAGAGATAAAGCATTTGGGCATGAAGTGCTTTTCGTTTTGAAAGCCATGGATTTTAAGAACAAATTTAAGGAATCGGAAGGAATATAGTATTTCCGGGTAATTTTAAAATATATTTCAAGCAATAGCTTAATTATTGCAGAGCGCTTGTTTTACATAAAAATAAAGTAATAATAAAAAATAAATTCAGATATTTCTAAATTTAAAAAAAAACATTGTTGGCAACACAATATATAAATTAGCAAAATATGAAGCTGCAAAATCTGTAAATTTCATCCTTTCTACGAATACGTTGTAAATAAGCACCTTTGTATTTGGTTTTACAGCGTAGGTGGTGCGTTGTTCTCTAAGATACTCTCCATTTTCGCCAACGTCTTCCTTGTTTTTCTATTTAAGTTTTCCTCGTAAGGCAACATTAAACGACTGAAGTAAGCTGCGTACTCCTGAAAATGCTCCATCCAGATTACAGACTCGAGATACACACGTAATTGCGCGTGTTGCTGATTTATGTAGGATTTCCACCCGATGTTTCCGAACCCTCGAGCGGCGGATCTTTATCGTTTCAAAATTCTAAATCCGACAACATTATTAACGATGCTATGGAAAAGTAGATTTGAAACTTTCCTTACAAGTCCCTCGCGACAATATCTTTTTTTGTAAAATTTACGTATGTATTATACGGACAGATATTTCATCCCTAAAATCTAGGAAACACTTAAACTGAAGAATTATAATTTATATATTAGCTACGTACAATGTAAGGCAGGCGATAAGAAACCTGGATGGATTGAAATCGTTCTACATAGATGCAACAAATTTTCTGGAATTGTACAAAACAAGTAATGGACACTATAATCTATCTTCCAAAAATATCTCCGCGTACAATGGATGATCTATATGGAGAGATCCACACCATTAACTCTATTGTTTGAAATGGATCATCCTCTAGAAATAAATCAACCCAATATGGATTTGATAATAATAATAATATCGTTTATTGTCTTCACTTTAGAAAAGGGACATTGAGATTGTTAATATTTTAAAATGTAGACAAGCTGTGAATAGAGATATAAACAAATAAATTAAAAGGAAGGAGAAACAGATGTATACAGAGCGTCTCACCGGGAACTGCATCAATCGATATATGAAAGACTATACATTAGAAAATTCTGAAAACTTGCCAGTACACTAAAGCTGACGTGCTATTGGACTAAAATATTTTTAATAATCTAACACTTCCGGTTATACCGGAAATACCTGTTAACTCAAGTATCATATATCATAAGAATGTAGCTTACGTAATGTTGTAAAATTTCAACCAACTTTTGTATACCTAAATTAATCATAATCATTCGGAAGGAATCCAGGATTGATGAAATATTACTTAGTTTGCAATTATAAACAATGCCGGCACTTTTAAATTGTACAAACCAAGATTATTTTTTTTTATTTATTTATAAAGAATGCAATAAAGTGCCACCAAGAGTATGCGGTACCTCTGCTCAGAATCCACAAAAATAGAAATCGTGGCCAAACACAGTTAGACGAATAACACAGAAGTTGAAGAACAAGAGCACCAATTACTTTTGGCCACCTTGACTTCATTTGACGAGTGACATCCTCTTAGAAATTCATCTTTTGCAACAACTTATGAAAGGTGTGGAAAAGATAATTCATGCTCTACTTATCTCCACCTTCATCGATTTAATTCTGTAAATGTTCTTGCTCATAAAACCACATTCCAAGGTGATAGAAATCACGGACCTGTAAACGTCGTTGCGCATGTACTAAGCGTATTTCTGCAAATTCTCGATATGAAAATGCAGCAATGTCCTCAACTCTGCAACAAAGCAGTAATTATTATCTTACCTTCTTAAGCAAGCGTTTTGGGACGTGTGTTTCTAGATTTTTTGCCTTATTTTGACAAGTAGAATCTTTTATTAATATTTGTTGTTGTAATTGGTCACTAATAGTATTTGTACACATCAGCACATTGCATTTTTACTATATTAAAATGAACGTTGGCAACTGCTAAAGCAAATTAGCAGCTTCACACATCACTCTACGGAATGTGTTGAAATATATTCTTCAAGTTACAAATTCCTTTAGTACTGAAAACGCCGCATTAGAATTACGCTAGCAACAACTATTAATAACCAGTTAAAGTTTGCTCCGTCAAATAACATACAACGACTTCTAACTCAACTATTCAAGCAAGATCTCGTTCACTTCGTCTTCATAAAGTTTATCTATAGATGCGCAGTTTGCTTAATTGTAATTTGCACAATGTACACACAACAGAGCTTGTCGAAGATTCATAGCTGTCGGCGAAACTACCTTCTGCTTTCATTTTACTTTAGAACGACGTCGGCAACGGCAGCATTGGCCTCATGATGCGATGGGAAAATCGACCTGTTAGTCATAAGTAACTGTCCTAATCAGAGGAGTTCGTTGTAGCACTGCAGCTAGGAGTAGCTTGGAGCAAGAAGCAATATTACGCTGGTCGATACGTGTAGTCGTCCCAAACGTTTTAACGGGAATAAATTAACTTAATGTTACATTCAATATGTAACTTTCCATTAATCCTTCCTTAAAGTCAGGAAGGTGAAGTAGAAATTGAACTTATACACTTATACCCTATTCTATACAGTCTTTATTTGAACGAATTAATGTGACAGGAAATAGAAACTAGTTTTGCAAGCGTTTACGAAGAGGAAAGCATTTCATATTTATCTCTTCACCCGCTGAAATGAAACAAAGCGGTTGATTTGTAGCAATAAAGTAGAGGCATTGGCGGCATTCAGCAGACGCCACCTTTGTGGAATGGTTGAGTGAATAACCAATAGGAATACGTGGCTTTGCACTTTCTTTGGTTTCTCACTCAATTGTTCCACAACAGTTGTGTCCGCTGAATGTGAGGATTCACATTCAGCGGACGCATTCATGAAATTCATAAAAAGAAAGGAATGTTTTAAAGTTACTGAAATTAGAGATGTTAAAGCAGAAATTTAAGTAAATATATCTTTATAAATTCATTTTACATATTTCCAATGGAAGAAACTACGGTAAACACACATAATCATCAGTTTTTTTTAATTAACTTGTATTTAAGATGTGTATTCACAAACTTTTATTTTCGTTTTACGTTTATGAGAAGCAACTATAGAAATAAAGCGGTGTAATTAAACTGAATGTAATTAAATTTAATTACTTCGGAAATCGTAGGTTCGAATCCTACCGGCGTCTAATAAGATTTTTATTTTCATCGAATAAATTTTATTACGTCGATAAAATCGAGGAAACATCGATTTTGCGTTATTCACCGATGGAAGCCGTATGTATAGCATATCCTCTTGTATTCCTCGATAAATCACCTCATGCCCGCAGCCTGTAGTTATAGCTTTCGTAAACAATACGTAAGTATCGGCAACCTCCGCACCACACAAGTTTAATTAATTAATCCTGGACGGCCGTTTCGAGAGCACGAATAGTCCTCATCCTCAACCGTTGACCGAACATTCGGTGCGGAGGTGGCTGTTTACTATACTATGCCACAGTCCTTGCTCTCATTAGTTATAACTTTCGTAGTTGTATATTTTGGCATTATAATCGGAGTTGAAACAGAGTGGTACAATATGATCAGTGGCGCTTAAATATGATAAAATCTTAGCTTTAGCTTGTAATGATCTTTGAAAGAATGCAGAAATTGGTGATAGATTGTTAAAAAATGCGCGCATTACACTGGTAGGTGTAGCAATGAATATAAGGAGCGCAAGGATATTTATTTTTAATGTGTCTGAATGTCGCGCCGACCATCCTGAGTTCCTTTAATTCTCCCAAGAGTATTTATAAATTCTGCAATTAAAGATATATCTAAATAAAATTATCTGACACCAATTTGTTGCATCTACACAATTAATGGGAATTTTTAAAAATACTAGCATTATTAATCAAAGTAATCTCGCAACGTCAGATCCAAATTAGCAAAAAAATCGATTAATTCCCTAAATATGCTACGAAAATTGAATCTTTTGCTGGTATCAAGATCTCTAAGAGCCGGTTCAAAAGCACAAAGCACAAAGCACAAAATTGAATGCGACATATTAAACGTTTCAATATAGCGATCGGTCGAAAACAACCGGAACTCTGTGGTTGAATTGCTGTAAAATAAGCTGAGAGAACAGAACTGAGCTTTATTAGAATATTTCTTTTAACAAGTCAAACAGGCATTAATGTGACCATGAGATTCTCAATTTTATCTATTTTAGCGGTTAAATAATGTAAATCTTTCACACCAGCTCTAACCTAACTGAAATCTGATGATCAGGTGCAGTATACTCCACAAATATTTCATTTCAGCACAATGTTGACCTCGAAATAAATAGGAAACCGTGGCATATCTAAATTGTATTTTCGCAATAATTACGGAATATAATGTTTCAGAGACAGAGCTGTTTGAATAGGTTGTGTAATGTCCATCATATTTTTTTTCTGAACGTACAAATGAACAAGATGCGAATGAAACAAAATGCGTTATTCAGTCAGTAGAACGTTGTCCTAGACACGTATGGACGTTGCACCTATAAGACCATGGTGAAGATTACGCATGCGCAGTTTCTCTCCTTGCCATTTATAATAGATTCAACACCTTCGGGCGGAAGATGAAGCTAATCGATTGGTGATCGACGTCCTATTATGGAAAGCAATTATTATTACAACGGTTTTCTCTAAATGTGCGGCGTGGTATGATGGATCGTACCAATCAGTCAATTGGGCCTGCTGGGTAACCTTATCGTCTTATAGGTCTCATTTGCCTACAATTTCTTGCACTATTATTGGTGAAGGTCCGTTTGGTTGCAAGGTTGGGTATGTTTTTCCAGCCGTCAAGTAACACATCATCTAAATCTAACATTCCCAATGGTCACGTTCATTGGCTGCCAAGAGTTCCAAACCTTTAGATTATTTTCTTTGGGGATGGCCCGAAATGGGTGACGGGATTGTTCAAAATCAACTTCATTATTCGTGCGTTTTGTGTCATTTAAATAATTAATAAATGCAATTAATAAACCGCTTACCTTGCTAATACCTTCCAAGTATTTTTATGGGTAGCATTCTGTGTCCGTAACAATTAAGAATTGGCCACATGTTTGTATAACTCCTCTTATTAAAAATAATTCATACTACCGCCGCAAAAAAAAAAAATAATTACTATCTCCTGTATTTAAGTAATATTTATACTGAACGCCAGATGCCTCTGAATAACGAAATATTTCTTGTATTCTATTTTTAACAATAAATAGGTGCATATATTAACTTCAAGAAGACGCAATTTAAAAAACTGCGCCTATACAAGTAAACTCATAAAGGAAAAAATGCCAACAATCAACACCAAACCTAAAGCGGGAATTACATTGGTAACCATGTCCTTCAGATATAAATTGTATTAATATTGCAGATAAAATTATATTCCTATACTGGTAGCGCACGCGCTATTGAAAAAAAAAAGGTAGGATGGAACTGCAACAGGAAACACGCATGAAAATTTAAATGCGATCATAAATTTGTAGATTGGACATTGACGACAAGAGCCCGCCATGTTTCCATACACGAACACGGGCTGAATGTTTAATTTAGCGTTGCTAGTTCCGTACAATTTTGTACGTTTGCAGATAAGCAAATCACCCGAATTATAACTAATATATTTGTATTGAATGGCGAATGCAAATTTATGCTCACCGTACATCAATCAAATGCCATCAGTGACACACTTCCAGTCAAATGAACAGTCATTGATTTCAATGTAAAGCAATGCGAACGCGTCAGTTAATTCCTGGATGATGATCGTGTACAGTAGTGGGAACTATACTTTATTTTAATAAGATCAGAGATTCTTACCGAAAATTTTCCCAAAATGAAATAAATAAATCAGTGTTGTCCTACTCGTGACACTGTTGTAGCCCATGTGCGATATTTTTTCTTTTATTTGGCTCTTAAACTAATTGCAAGTGTAACGCTTTTGCTGTAATTTTAGGTCGAAAAAAGGGTTCACCAAAATCGGTATAATATAAAACAGTTAGGAAATATACATCTACATATGTATTTTTTATAACCTACAAGACTCTATAATTACCTTATTCAATTGTTTTGCAGGTGTTAAATGAAAATATTCATCCGGGTCGGAAAACGATAAATTCTAAGAAGATATCTCCAAGTTTGAATCGAATAAACGCTCTAAAACAATATTGACTGGAATTTTCGTCGAAAACTTTGGAAACGAACCGTATTTTAATATCAACGCCAAACAATTCCGCTCAGCCATTGCGAGCGCATACTTTAAAACTGTAGATTGTTATTCGCACCATTCCTGATAAGATATTTATCGAAGCTGTCAACAATTTAGACCTCAGACCCGTGCCCTTCATAATCCTCCAACGATTCGCCGTGCGTCGCCACCTTCTCATCCTGAACGCCCTCCGCAGTTATTTTCCGAATTTAGCGTCGGTGTCATCCTTATTGCATTCTATATTTCGGCTTCGCCCTGCCTTCGTTTTAAGACGTCTTCTTCCTCCACATCCAATCCTCTTAGTGCCTCTTCCTTATCTTCTTCCCTTCGTTATCGTGTCCTCTTTCTTCTCTCGAAACGTCAACATCAACAGACGTCTCTGTTTATGGAAGAGTTATATTTACCTTCTATAACTTAATTAAAATTACCTGAGTGTTTTTCGAGGCCAATTTAATTATTTTGTCTTAGAGGCTCCGACTTCGCCTTAAGCGAGGCGCCTTTCACCCCCTCTAATATTTATGGTTGAAATCTAATTAGAATTTCTTGTGATTATTAGGAAATTGTTGCCCTCGCGATTAAGACAAGCTTAAAAACTTAATTACTTTCAGAAGGTGAAATATTGTTTCAGGGCGGCTTTTCCGGCGAGAATTGTAGTACCTAGGCGACCCCTATTAATTTGCAATATTGCACTTCGACGAACTATGCAAATTTGATTTCGTTATGTTGCCATCGAATTAGTTCAGCTTTAGCTTTTCTCCTGCGAGCTGTCCTGGAAACAATGTTTCATTACAAATTTCATCTTATCGATGTTAACGTTTCTTGTTTTGGTAACATCAATAAGAGCAATCAATTAATCTTGAATTAATACATTGGCGAAATATGCGAAACATACGAAAATCTATCTAAATTCTTAGCAAGTTAGGATTTGTTGGCAAGACTTGGTAAATTTGAAACTGACCTTAAGAGGTCATCCTGAGATGACACTGACCGATCAGATAGAAACTTGGAAGATTTGTACAGTCCATCGAGTATTGTAAAATGCCGCTTTCCATTTCAGCGGAAGTTCACGTTCATGGAGGAAAGCAACCCCTGAAACGGAAAGCGTTTTACAATACTTGATGGGTCCTACAGATTTGCCAAGTTTCGATCAGTGTGTGTCACCCCATGACATTTTTTACATCTTTGATACCTCCAGCATTAAAAAGATAAATAACCTTTGGCAATCTTGTTGCGATGACTCTCAACATCTTGTTCTGAAGCAAAAATTAATAAAAGAAAAAAATAAAAGAGAGAATAATATAATGAAAACGTTAAAGGCTAAACAAGAAAAAAAACACAAGATATTATGTTGATTAGATAACGAATCAGTTAGCATATCCTACTGCTTAAACAAGCCATTGTTTAGTGAAGAGGAAAATTAAGATACTTTTTTTTTGAAGATATGAACAGATGTGCAATTATGTACGAGGGCAATTTGATAAGTAAGGCTTCTCTTAACGAATTCAAGTGTATGTATTGGTGGAGTTAAAGTATCCCCGAACTGAATGCGGATTGTACACATCTGTTCTGAACTTAATTTTGTTATAAAGTATGTATGGTGGTTGGGTGATGGTGACAAGGCGATGGAATAATGTAACAGAACGCAAAAGTTTTCTATTTTTATGTTCAACCACTTTAAATCTTTTAATTTGTGGGATGTGTAGTGTTTGCGCGAAATCCCAAAGATTAAACCAAGGTAACTGTTTGGAAATTTTTGAATTTTAAAATTATTACTGACTGAAATGGAAATGTTACTGCTCGTTTGCTAAGAAAGATTCTGTTGGGAACATTGAACACGAGCATTTTTTTTGTTAAATGTGGTAACGGCCGAACGGAGTGTACAAGCTTTTTGAAGCAGGAACAGGAACCTTTTAGTGTTTAAGTTGTGTGTGTAAAATGTTCCATGGCCTTGTTACTGTCACCCCCTCGCTGTGAAGAGTGAAGCGCAGTTAATTGTACCCTAACTGCGAATGGTGACTCGGGAGTGTACCGGACCCACTAAGAAAATTTGTTGATCCTAGCGGGCCTTGAACACACAGCGCTTAACTCTGCCCAGTCGAGCGCTTACCACTGGTCCACCGAGCCGTTATTAATATATAATTAATCCCTCACGCTAGACTTCTAAGGATCTGGATACCGTCCATCACAACAAACAAACATTTGGTCCCAAACAAATTCAAATTGATCAAAATCAGTTTGAGAACTCCTGGTCAGCCTTTTGTCAAACCCAAGCCGCTCCAGCGCCATGTATTTTCCTTCGCTCGCCTTTAATTTCTGCTCTATCAACCATTCCACCAGAGAGTCTAGCTCTTTGCTTTTAGTCTTCTAATTACAATGTCTTCGCTACGACTGGCAGTATATTCACCCACATCCTCGTCAATCATGAATAATGGGACCTCCGGTTGGGTTATCGCTTATGTATATGCAAGGAAAAATTGGAGGGCGGGTCCTTTCCTCTGCTGTTGTCTAACTGGCTGCTAATGGACCGTTAAGGACGCTAGATCATGCCGTTTACTATTTTTTTTTTGAATAATCTATCTTAAGGATACCTCAAACTATTTTATTTCATCGCCTAACCAGCATCTCAAAATTTGTGGCTATTATTACAGTGCTAAGAATCGAAACAAGGTTCATATGAAGCACAGAACAACTATCTGTCTCAATATAGGCCCTAAAAAATGCAAAATCCAATTAAAGCTAGTACATTCAATCAATTGATAATTTTTGGGTAAGTGTTCCTTTCTTAAAATTTCCTGAAATTCTTGAAGTACATATACGAACTAGAAAGATATTCCAAGCTGTTGGACAGCCACCATTGGTGTTTTAGTTCGTTTTCTGATGTGCTAACATGCTGCCATGAGTGCCAAAGTTTAAAAAAGCTCTTTATTATTTTTCGTCTGTTAGTCTTTCTTGCAGTCTTGTATAAAAGGTTGCGTTATAAACAATTTAGGCGATATTAAAAAAAAGCGTAACTGCTAGCCTTTTACATTTGAACTTTCTTTAACAGCATTAGTAAATTCGCTCATTAAGCAAAACATCGCACCGTAACGTATACATTATTAAATTTAAATTCTGTGAGGAGCTTTTCGTCTAAAATGAAGCGAGGATGATCGATCGCTTGCGATAAAGCACTCACCGCACACAAGTAAATTTCAAATTTAGAATTTCCTTAAGTATTTTCTCCGAACATTTATCTTACGCTAATGAAACCTCCGTCGAAATTAGCATAAAGTATAGATACATTTAATTTCATATAGTAAATGAATGGTCATTATTTACAACGGCTCCATTAGAAGGTTGTTCTTTTGATGAAAGCAGATACATATAATGCTTATCATTAAAAAGGGATCATCTCTTAAAAATAACACGTTCTCAATGAAAATTTGAATTATATGGGTCAAACCGAATAGAATTTCATGTGGACGTACATTTCTGGACACATCTTCGCGAGACACCTGGTATACTCGTGCAAAATATTTTAATCTCTCTGTCTGGCACTGGAATACCGAAACTCTTTACTCGAACCCTTACCACAATACTTCGCTTTCGCTCGAACTAACAGACTAAGCGAAAAGCTAACCTAATAAAGTAATTACATGCAAATCCAAATATATCCAACAAAGATAAAACAGCAGTAGACAAGAACTATCGAAAAACAAGGAACAACAACTAATTAAACGATAAAGAACAATGATAAAATATGACTTTCACATTTTGAAACGAAATCTTTATTGCTTCCTACGCTTTAGTTTGTTATTGCTGCGGAACAGAGCAACCTTTTAATATGCTAATCCTCTTTGATTCGATATGCGATTCCTATCACTGTTTTTTTGGGAAGGGAAAAGTCAACGGATTAATGTCATATACTTCATTATTTGCGAAAGTCCCTTCAATTTACAAATTGACGGAAAAATGTGGGGGCGACCTAAGCTCCTCAGAGAATGAACACAGTAAAAGCTTTTTGGCGAGGCGTGATTGCAATAAGCATAAATTCTCGAGAGTATCGGTAGTGGATTTCGAGGGTCTTGTACGTGGAAAAGGTTGACGCGCCTCTATTAAATCGAAAAAGTATTGTCGCTTGATTATTGCATTTATATGCTACGATTGAAGAGAATTAAATCTGATACGCTTGCTTCTAGAATAAGGGACGTAAAGAAAGATTTAAAAAATTAATCCGATAACTTCAAATAAATGGCGCCGGCAAAATGCAAAAGCTGTTTGACTACCGTATAGTAAATTGTTGAATTAACGAATGCACGAATGATTTTGGACCGTGTTAATCGACGATATATCTTTTTTTTATAATTTGTTTTTAAAATATTTATAAAATTAAAAATAACCGGTGAAGAGAACCATTCTTGTAGAAGGGCTCGACGCAAAAGAAAGGTTAAGAACACCTGAGTTAATGCGAGAAATGAATGAATAAGACAATAAATGACAATTTCAGCTAAATATGCAACTCACGTCTTCCTTTATTTTTTGATATCTAGTTCATCTATTTGAAAATTATCGCATTTATTGTTTTTGCGCGTCTTATTTGTTTTATACTTCGTCTGTTGTTTATCAAGTTATGAAGATATTTCATAATGAAGAGCAGCGTGATATGCTTCTTCGATACATATTATTTGGAGATATACCAAGAAGCTAATTTTAAAACTTAGTAAACTGTAAATTAACGGCAAAAGCTGTGGAATAATGTAATGAGAATTATTGTAGCTTACAGAGTAGAATGTAATAATTTACGGGATTAAATTAATAAGTTTGTAATATAACATAATAATAGTGTACATTATTATGTTACAGAATGGGCAGAATCAGCACTTAAGTAATAACCTTGGCTGCACACCATTTGCTTCTTTAGTCGAAGCCTATGGAGATCCCACTCTATCGAAAACTATGGCTCTGAAGTGACACAAAACTTTCAAAGAGGGCCAAGAAAATGGGAAATGGTAGCGAAGGACCGACGATTAAGTGTCAGAAAAGTGAAAATTTGGAGGAAAGAATCGAAATTGAGCCAAAAGTAATAACAGGAAATAAATGCGTGTTCAAATACGGTCCGAGAGCAAACGGCAAAGTTCGGAATAGCAGAGAAAACGTTCTCCTCGCCGAAGAAAGCACCAAAGTAGGGCGCTACCTCACACTGCGCTTACATTTTGAGAATTTCTGGCGAAGGAAAGCACTCCTGTACTATCATACCCTTCCTACAGCCCAGATCTCACTCGATGCAATTTCTTCCTCCTCTTCAAGATGAAATTAAAGTTGAACGGTCACCATTACTGAACGATGGAAAAGAAAACATAAAAATCTCTTCATACTTATGAAAAATGGCTTCTCCTACAGCCATGATAATGGAAAACTTTGGAACCACTAAGTATCTTTCTGTTCAGGAGATAGTAGAAAGTTGCTCATACTTACTTTCAGGACAGGTGCGGGTTATCTACTGGTTTCATCGAGAATTGACATGATGTGTCTGTCTAGTCTCTGCTAATTTCGTGAAGCGCACGGAAAGTCTACTCGATTCTGCAGGCTTAATGCATATACGGACGACAGCGAGATACAGTCGACCTGTTCTCCGTCAGCTTGTATTTCCCGTATCATATAGATATTTACGTAGCCGCTTGAGCAGTACGGTATAACTCTTCGCTAACGTTCAATAGGAATTGATAAATCATCAATAAAGCTAATACAAGTAATGGATCATAGGCAACACAAGAAAAATTGACTATGAATTAAGGCACGCTTCCGGATCTGTTGGCATATCAGCTCAAGTTTAAATAAACAGGCCGGAGAAGAACACTCCGAGAGCATCATTAATTAAGCTGTATTTTAAGTTAAATATTGAAATTATAATAGAAAGTTTTGCGTATCTCCCTAATATTTGTAGGGATACACCCACTTTTGTTATTCCTACCTATAAAAATAAAATTAATTCAACATTTCCAGAGTTTAAATAAAATGATAAGAAGTAACTTGCATAATTATCTGCACTCAAAAGTAAGTAATAAGTAATTAGAGGAAATGTAAGAATTTAGAAAGCAAGCCAATATACAGGGTGAGTTGGGAGCAACGAACAAAACTCCACGTAAAGAAACTCGATATGTTTGTATCCGATTTTAATTTACCTTCAAGTTTTTAATCACAGCACTCATTTAATAAATATTTTTGACCTTTAAGCATTCCGATCTCACACAGATTATTGAAAACTCTGATAAATATGTTTTTACCAGAATTCCTCTGATATGGAAACCGTTGACAATACTCTTCAACAACTGCTTTAGCATTCTCGTTACAAAAAAAAAAATTAATTACGGTGAAAACAACGTGTAGAGTACACTGTTGTAGTTACTCCGTCCCTCCCCAGTCGCTCTGTATGTTAAACGCAGTATATAAACTACTCCTTCCAGACATATTCTCACTTCAAAATATGTATAAATAATACTTATTCACGTCAGTAGGTATTTTATACAACAACAACACAAACGCATTCGTCCTATACAAAATACAATTATTTGCTTGCACTATTACTCAAGTTTGCTTATTGAACAAACAAGTGAACATTTTCTCCGACTTCCGTAGTGCTTTCACGGAGTAAGACGATAATTATTTAGCTAATGCGAGTACTTGGCACATTCGAGACAGTATGAATAAAACATGAAACGAAAGTCAATTTATTTTGTAAAGTAGTTTACATTTTCTACATAAGCAACTACTATTCACTCGAGTTCTACCAACTGCAATATTAGAACTTACTAGAATTTTCGCATTTAAGTTTAATTTACCTTCGGTAAAAGTGAAATGCGTCAGCTTGTATTAAAGGCAACTTATAATTTCGAGACGTGAAACGCTCTACACTTCGCTAACAAGTTTACTGTGCTTCCAGTACCTTCCGAAACTCTATTATGTTGTAGACAAGTTGTAGAAGGAATTTTAGAAAATAATTAGATCTGCGTTATGCAATTAATTTTTGAACCTTTGGATTATCGACAAGGGCGTAGCCAGGTAAAGGCAGGCGTAGGGAGCTATTTCCTCCGCCCCCATGAATGCCTCCTTAAATCTTCAAAATTACATTAAAAAAAAACATTATTTTTTTGCTGGGATTATTATGCATTCTTCGAGTATGCATCGGAGTATACTTATCGTTGCTACACGAATTAAGGTTTACATATATGTTGTTATAAAACACTGCGCGGTCACATCATTAGTGATTGGAGGCAACTGCAGCTCAACAAAGCGTTCTTAGTTCTTATGCTTAACTCCGGGAATTCTCGATTTCCTTCGGGTCCCAGCAAACGACTAAGAGCTCTTCATCACATCCAATGATATTGATGATTCTATGTTTGAAATGTAAGAGCTGCGCACCTGTTTTATTTGCAATTTTATCAAAGCAAGAGATCTTCTGAAGTTCTCTGAAGTTAGCTTTATGTTTTTAATAGCATCACCAGAATACTACATGGGAAAACTCCTTTTCGGCCTTTTACATTGACTGAGAATAGGAATAAGTCTATTGAATACGTTATATATAATTTTGTAGAATTCAGTACAGGCTACATTAACTAGATCACAGGCATCCAGAGTCGACCAGTCGGTGATAGCGATACCTTCGTACAATGCTGGAAAATTGGCTCGCTTGAAATTTTATAATATTCATGCAGTATTAGCAGGAAAGTTGACAGTTCGCGCACTTCAAAGCTGAAACGAGCTACTCAGAGCTGGATGAAAGTTTGCATCTTTCTGAACCAATGGCAGATCATCACGAGCCATATTACATACAAAAATTGAGAGTACAAGTACAGGTCTAGTATCCTATTTTGAGTGTTATACACATTATTGTCCTGTTGCAAATTTAATAAACCACAAAAATGGTTTGTGCTTGCAGTTTGTTAGATGGTGAGAAATGAAGCACATTCAGGTTATCTGTAGGTGTTGCGGGTGTATATAGAACACAAATAGGGAACATGAGATCGCCTCTTAATTCCGACAAATCCAGCTGTTCGACAGAACAATTGGCTCTGCAACCCAACAGCACTTCCGCTTCGGCTAAAATCCGTCAAATTAAAACCTCTATCACACCTAAAAACACTCTAACTGGGAGGAAAATTCTCAAAGCTAGACACGTCAGCCCAACGCCACAAAATCGTATTAACAATCACTGGCATTACAAAGAGATTGATCATCCATTCTCCCCCATTCCCCAGACGAGACTTTAGGGTTTCTTTAGTTCATTTTTTCCTTTAAAATAGTTCGTACAGTGAAGGGATCATTAAAGATGATACGAATATGGAATGATTTATTTGTCTAAACCCGTAATGTTCGCGTTATAGATGTCAGGAACGTCGGGTTTGATAGATTTAATTAATTTATTTACCATATCACAGTCAATAGCAGGGTTGTCTTCCGGGATTCCGTGTGCTATTATGTTGTACACGTTCTTTAGTTTCACGAACCACATTTCCAAAAATATCCGGTTCGAGAGTTTTCGAATTAACTTCCGAATTCGAGAGATGCTTTTTATGCTTTTTTTAATGCTTTTTAATAATAATTTTAGCTCAACAATTTGATTACATGCATTATAGAAAAACTTAACACGCGTTGCGACATCTGTGCCAATCTGAGAATAACCAACATGCACAAAACTCTTATTTATTTTACTCTTTGGTTCAATCACATGTACCATATGGTACAATTGACTCGGGAGGAGTTAATTTAGCGGCAGATTTAAACCAGCCATGACTATGTCTTTACGTTGAGCTTACCAAAGCATTTGATTAAAAAAATTGAGTATTTCGGCGTGCCAACGACTGGTTTCGATCATATTTGCGTAATCGTACTTACAAAGTCATATGCTTTGGAAAGAAGTCAAGTCCAAGTTTTTTTATTATTTATAAAGGTCTTTTACATGTAAGTTACAAAAATCCCGAAATCGTTGACAATCCAGGGAGAGCTTTCGCCCCCGCTGATCTCGGAAAGCGACGGCGTTTTACAAGATTCGATAGATCCTACAAATCTGCCAAATTTCAATCCGATCCGTGATTGTCACCTTGGAATGTTCCTTTGTTACTGCATGCAAGTGTATTTTGATAATAACATTAATAATTGAACTTATGAACTAAGTTTATCATATGTCAAAAAGTTAAATGAAATGTAAAGAATGTGCATCAGTACAAACAATATAAGTTTGGTAATTAGCATTCAAATGAAGCTATTTCGATTTCTGGTCTCTCAGTATTCAAGCGTTAAATAAATCTTCATGTAGAATGTAATATTTGAGACGAGGTTTCAACTTTCCTCTCTTTATTTCTACAAAAACACCAAACATCTATTAAGCTCGACAAATGATGTTAAATTAGAGAACAAATAAATTTTTCTTCGAAATTACTAAACAGCACCATAATGCGGTTATCTAAGATTAACCAACCTCCTTTTAGAATTCCGAGCGATTAATAATTCCAAGCAAATATATTTTGAATATTAATCCTGAAAAGAGACCAAAGATAACTGCTTTTCGAGAACTTATCGCGAAATCTCTCCAAACTGTTTAACTTGTTAAAATTTCATTACCTGTTTTTATGCGGCGCATAACGAATGTGTACTACGCGAACTTGCTATAGCGCCAGAAAATAAAAACACTACAAACGTACTTTCCTTTTCGTGACGAATTTACATCCTACGAAGAAAAACCTAGGCCGATTTAAAATTCCCGATTTTCTTTTTTATAACCGCAGGTCGTGTTATATTTAGCTTTATTACGACGGTATTTCTTTGTTTGCGATCTTACATCGTAAGAATCGCGGGTTAAAAAAACAAAAACGCCGTAGTGGAAATATGTCAACAGTTGAATGTGCCTTGGGTGGTAATGACAAACGCAGTATTTTACGAGAAAAAGCGGCGCCCGCATATTGCCGAGGTCACGGAAAATAATTTCAAATTTTCATTTAAATGTTGCCGGTATAATGAATCGACCTATTTCATCATACTGGCTCTTTTGAAAACGGCGAACTAACATAAAGATTTATAGTAAGGAGTTGTTAAATGTCCACTGTTCCTTAACGATCTCCGCACAGAAAAAAAAAAAATTGGAAAAATTCAAACAATTGTGCACACTAAGCCGTAGTGTTTGAAACACTTCAGGCACTGTATACACTAGATAGACTCGTGTTTTGTCGACTTTCGGGGAAACCAGTAGGCAACACGAACCCCCTCTCATGAGACGAATAACCACGAGTCTGTCTAGTCGCTGCAAAAAAAGTAATAATTGCACCTGCCTTGGTCATATCTATTAATCACCTTGCATCTTGACAGTTCCTTGAATGCTATTACCGGGAAACCGAATATAATGCACACCTATAACGAACCAAAGGTGGTGCAAATAGATTCGACCAACTTTGCCATTCATACACTACTACAAGGGAAACACGACGTTGGCTTCTAAGGGTATCTTCCAATATACTGGATGTGGCACGAATGAATGCAATGCCTTGCTAATTGGCAATGGAACCTCTAAAACAGTTAGGAAGGGATCTGATGAAACCACATTTACAAGAGCGAAATTCTAACACATAAATCAGTCTCCGGTACATTAGATACTGAAATACCTCAGAGAAAATGCGAATGTAAATTTAGTGAAAAAAATTAGATGCTTTTGTGAGCGAGGAAAAGATAGAAAAATTGGGCATAATGCAACGCAAAATTAATAATGATATTTGTATTTAGCTTGATTTTGATTTTTTTTTTTTGCTTTTTGTTGTTAGAATACATATGTGTATTCTAATTTTCGAAATAAATCTTTAATGTGCATGTAAGGCGTTCTATTAGAGCTTTAATTTTTGTTTTTCATAGCAACAAATTACGTAGAAAATTTACAGGGTTTCTAAAATCCCATAAATTATAAGTATGATGCTTCAAAGTTAATATTCTGAATCTTTTATGTTGGCAAGTCATCGTAAATCCATCGTAAACCCATTATTAGTGGAACCATCAATCAGACGCGTCGGTTAAAAGAACGCATAGTCCGTCCAATCTTTCCCGGCGGGTGATGATTAGATGCGCCGTAGCTATACCAGGTGACAGTAACGGGGACATTAGTGTGTACCCTATACGCTATATGGTTTCTGCGTATGCATAGACGGAGCAACATTCGCAATCTCTTGCACTTCGAATGTCATTTTCCCCAAGGAAAGATTAGGCAGATTGTACCTAATGTTTCTGGCCGGACCTGCGAAAATCTCAAAATCTCCTCTAACCAAACTGTGAACATCCGGATTAATGGACAATAGAGTTAATCCTAAATCAAATAATTATCAAATAATGTTAATACCACGAGGAAACTGTTCTAGCATTGTTTTCCTTTTTTGTTATTGTTTCTAGGGATTTTCTGATGTGTAATGTTAATTTAATTAAAATAGCATAACTACGTAAGCTACTCGTAAATACGATAATGCAAGTTGTTTCCTCGTTTGAGTACATATTGTCAAATAGCAGATAGATTTGCGTGAAGTTTAGTGGTTTCACTGCGAACATACGTTTGTTTGTGGGTTGATTGTACAGCGCAACGATTCAGCTGGCTAATTGCCATTACACGGTGGTTGTATAAAATACGCTGGGAACATGAAATGCAAATCGGAATGCTCCCTCAGAAATACCTTGTTTTGTTCTATTCTAAAATTGGCTCGGTTGAAGTTTGCTGAAACTTATTCTTTTTATACAAGGAGTTAGCACCATTACATGTAATCATTTAATTTACTCCGCGCGAAGTATTCATTTCAAAGGATCCCGTGCAAATCTTGACTGCTTCTCTTAGAAAAAGAGATTTATTAAGTAAGAAGAAATTATTTATCAACCCGGAGAAGTTATATTTTATGAAGTGGCTTGAAAGAAGCAAAAGTTTTCCTGGATCTGAAATCTGGTAATTAATTACCTTATCGGACTCGCCGAGATTTTTCTCCTTCTTTTCCCCCTTTTCTTCCTTCTTTCTGAAGCCACAACGCACTGATACATTAATTTAACCATCGCGGTTGCGTTTTGCTTAACTCAGAAATGATATTTTTTTTGTTAATGTTCGCTGGCTTCCTGTATGTAGAGGGAACAAGAAAAGTCGTTATATATCAGGTCTTTGTCAAGGAAGAAGTTAAATGAAGATCCTGCAATAAATTCATGAGATGATTTCCGCAATTAATGGAATCACTTACTGGATATTTTCCGTTGAAGCCCTTGTTGAGCAAGAAAATAAATTGCTAAGTACGACATACGTGCTAAAAGAGGATAGATGTATTGTGTTATATATATAAGTTCTTCTTTGAAATCGTATCTCTTAAAATCCTGTCTTCCTCTTTTTTCGTTAATATTCCAAATTCCTTTCTTTCAAATCTCCTTTGGATGGAGCTTGCCCGCAGGTTGGTACATCCCAGCTAAATTTCCTGGAAAGACACAGCGTGACATTCCCTTCGGAACGACGCGATAGACTCTGCTGTAAATTCTTACTAAATCCGATCAATAAGATGGATTGCGGTTAGAGTTTGGAGAGGACCACATCCCACGTCCCAGTAGGACCACCTTCATTGGAAGCGTTTATCCATTGTAGTGATGACCAGATCGGGAAACACCATCGGTGATATTTTCAAAATGTAAAACTGGCTGAAATTAGCAGAGACAGACTCGTGTTTTGTCGACTTTCGTGGCAAGCAGTAGGCAACCCATTCTTATGATACGAATAGACACGAGTCTGTTTAGTCTCTGCTAATTTCGTGAAGCGCACGGAAAGTGGTGAACTTTAGTCATTAGTTGTTCTTTTGCTTGTAGTTTATTAATAATTAGTAAATAATGTATTTCTTCCTTTCTTATTGCATTGTATGTATTCTTTTGGGTCCATCTGTGGGTTTACTCCTGTTGCACATCAATAAACCTTATTGTTATTGTTGTTAATAAATTCAACAATTATGTGATGATAGTGTCTTTAATCAGAAACTCATCCAAACAAGTTCACGTATGTATACTTTATATTATTATTATTATAAAAATAAATTTTTGTACGGCGACTCTCTTTAACACAGGTTTTTAAGAAAACTCTCCTTTTAAGAAACTAATGCTTCTTTTTTCTATTTTCAGTACTTTCTGTTATATACACCAAATAGTGATTCTAAATAGAGCGGCAAAGGGCACTCGACCAGAAAGTAAGACATTCCAGGGATTATTCAGTATTTCCTCGAAATTCCTAATTCCCTCTAGTTTACTGTTCCTGAACGAATGCAGTTAAGCTCTAAATTTGTTCCCCCTTCAAGAACACAGTAAGTTTATGTCAGTCAAATGTATTCCTCTTTATTATTTAATTAAGCACGATTGTTAGGTAAACGCTACCCTGAATAATTGAAAGTAGGATGCTGAAAGAGAGAAGTGGAAAGAAAACCGCGTCCAAGTTCCCGACCGAGTATCTACACGTATTTCCAGCATTGTCTGGATAGAATCAACCCCCACGATTACAAGATCCTTTCTCCTTGAGCACGAAGGTTGAATTCCAAGGCTTCAAGCCGTTGCATGGTGCGGCGGCCTCCGATACAAATGATCCGTTTCCGAAGGACCTATTCGAAGTAACAGTTCACACCGTAATTAAAGAACCCCCGTTTCCGAATTCTCCAATTTACCGAGAACGACCCAAACAATAATTAAAACAACTGCGAATATATACAACGTAATTTATTTAACATTGCGAGAATGTGTAAGTTCGAAGGAAGGCGGACCGCCTCGTTTCTGGGGTGTAACCACGGCGTCGTCGCGCTTTGGAATTTCCGAAAAGGTCCAAATAAAATTTAAATGGGGTCCCACAAGTTTCGTTAATAGCTTTGTTATACGTGAAAATTTCACGATGTAGAAACGGGATAAAAGGGAGCAAAATATGGCGAGCGGTTTCGCACTGGATCCTTAACGTTAATTTCAATTTTCATTAGTTTGGCGACTACGAAGATCAGAATTTCAATGCTTCAGGCAACAGATTTGCTTGTTAGTTGCGTTAGAAAATCGTGTAAATATGCAATAATGGATTCAGTTGCTCGAATAAAACGGAAAATGAGATAACGTGGAGCTAATGAACATCGATAGTGCAATATGATCATAAGAAACCTAATTTAAAATTTAAAATTAATGTAAAGAATATAAACAAAATATGGCTTATCGACATTTAAAATTTCTAAATTGGATTCTACATATTTCTTACAAAATGGAGCGCGAAACAAGCTGTTTAGTCAATTCTTAACGTGTTTTTTCTTGTCCCACTTTGCGTGGTTTTTAATCATTTTTAATCTGCTAGATCTTATATTTCCTAATTTTGCTATCCGTGATATCTCTCATCTAACTTTATTGTATCTTAGCCTGAGGGTGTACTTGCAGAGGAAACATACGAAACCCATTTCAATTTAGTTGGTATGAAGGTCGATAAGGTAATTCAAGGGAAAGGAACATCAAATACAATATTACAAGAGAAATTCTTTAAAGAAGCAAAAAAAGTACCAATTACTTTAGGAAGCGGTCACAGAATTTACCATAAAGTATCTGATAAGTAGACTAAGGATATTGCGACATTATATTATGTCCAGCTACCGCATGGATCCAAGCATACACAAAATATTAATCTACGTATCTTTGGCAATTAAGGACGCTCTTTTGCCAATAATATCGGAAGAGGCGCAGGAATCGCGTAACAAAGAATATTTGAGATTTTGCTAACACCATATTTGAAAGTCTATCCAAAATACAAATCTAGACTTAATAAATAGACCATTAATATCGTCAGACCTGATATCATCGCTTCGATCTACTCAGGTCTGAACGCGAAAACCATTAAATTTGCTGCAAATGCCAGATAATGATTTAGATAATTAGCGATTCTTTTGTGTATAATTGATTAAATGTTGTGTTATCACAGGGAGCTTTCTTGATCATTCTTGTCTTAATTTCCTTCTTCCTTCTTCTTCTCAACAACATCAGTGGGTGTATTTGTTTCTTTTTTTTTGTCGGAGAATGTGAATATTTTGGATACTTGGATCACAATAAATACGATGCTTTAAATATTGAGCCTATATATTAAAATAGTAGAGTGGCGAGAGAGACGTAAGGGCCGTAAGACGCAAGACGGCTCCCCTAACGTTAGATACGAGAATTAATGCGAAAATAAGGCGCCGGTTGAGATGGAGCACACTTCCTTGATAAAAATTTAAATTAGTCAGCCTTATGCTAATAATCTAAAGATAATTGAAGTAGATAACTTTGACGACCTACTGATCCTGGAATACGAAGCGAATCCGGGCCGCACTTCGTGCCTGTACTGTTCTTCCGATCCTACGGCAGAAAAATTACCCTAATTTAAATTAAGCTTTTATTGTACGCTGCTAACGATACAAAAAATCGAATCCATTGTCATGATTACCATTTTCCTGAAGTATTTACTACTAAAAAGTATTTTACATTTAGTATTTCTTTTTATTTGATTGTATTAAAAACAGTAGTGGCGGGGTATTTGACACGCAATTATTTTTCAAATTAAAAAGGGAATTAATATTTCTTTTTCTGATATCTTCTTCTTCTTAAAAAATATACTTATGCTATTTTGTTTATTCTAAGCTGTAACGTTTTGGAAAAGGACGCCACTCCATGATTCGTTAAATTTTAGTAGACCCCGAACTCTCTTCAGAGGCAGAAATATGCTGCGTTTCTCTATAAAACGACGCCAGAATTTATCAAGTATTTCCTCACAAGTTATTGTATCAATATAATTCAATCAACATACCTTGTAATTCCTGTATTTGTTTAAATATTTATCCTAGGAGCCCTACATCCTAAATTATCCGGAGGTAACCTTCCAAACTCTTCCTGAGAAAACACGCTAGGAACGCTTATCCCAATCAACCCCAGGTAAGAACCCTTAAATATATAAAAAAGGAAAATTTACACGATTGTTCGTTTTGTGAAACAAGATTTCATTATCACCAATTAAAGACCGTTATAACATATGTATATTGCTGGTTACAACAGATCTGTTTTTCCTTTGAAAATAAGATTTCTTTTGTGCACAGTATAGTCGTTGTATTTCTTTACTCTGTTCTTATGAACTTCTCCGAAGGTTGCCGTTTATTTATAAAGCTACATTCGGCGAGTTCTCTTTAATAACCTTATAGCGTCCTTTATATAATTCTTCTAGTTTGTTTCCAGTTTCGTTTCTAAATAGCACGTTATCATTAAATTTGTACCTAACGTTGCAACTTCTTCGATCCAACTCGATTTTTTCTTTGTACATTAGATTGAAATAAATTGCATTTAGCATCATTCCAAGCGGATTGAAGTCTAAATTTAAGTTTAAGTTTAAGTGTATAATTTTCAAAAATTATTTATAATTTTTTATAATCGACATTGTTTGACATACTACTAAGTAAATTATACTGTTTTCCGAAGAGTTCATAGGGTGTATATTTTGTGACAGTAGAAAAGCTCTAAAAATACACCTATGCATTCCAAGTGTAGGGAAATTTGGTTGTTTGTATATGTAGAGAATTTTCTTATGTACTAAAGTTTGATGGTGATAAGCGGTAAAGTAAGCTGTTGAATCCCTACAATTTTTGCGGATTCCTCAAAAAGTTTTGCTACAAATTCGGTATCATCTAAGTTCTGGCGTTTGAATTTGACAAAGTTTGGTGTACAAAACTGAACGCCCTATATACAGGACAGCCTGTATTTTTTATCCAAACGTAAGCCACTCGTTGAAAAGTTACCTTCCCGTCAAACTGATTATCCTGATTATCTTTATACTGCACTAATATTTACGGCTTTAATTCGGTTGCATTTTTGCCCTTAAAATGACACGACATATTACGGATAGATGTGCAGTAAAAGCAATGATTTGTAGAATTAATTACATCCTACTCTGTGACCGTCAACCGTCCAAAGTCTAAATCTTCCACGCACGTAGCTCGTACCTTTTGATTTTGTATGACGTCGCGCTGAATGGTATTATATTCACTTCAAAATGTGCATTCCGCTCTTTAGTTTGTCTGATCGATGACAGGATGAGCGAAGAGGCTCCCATCCGATAGAGTAGGATATCTGACACGGACAGTAATAACCCATTTTCCAGACACTCGATTCTATGGCCCCTGATCGTGATATACGCGGGAAAGCTGATAATTTAGCCGGTACTCGCTGTAGATTTTGACGGAATAATCGCGACCAAACGCGCGAGAGGACATCAATTTTGGATACTAGGCTGGATAGCTAGTTGAGGTCGAAACCGCAGCAGTCGATGTTTCTAGCCGTTCGGGAATTTGCAATTGATTTACGGATCTTTCCTATTACCGACTTCTTCAATTTGCGATGGGTAGTGGAGGTTTATCGATCGGTTGACTGTTATTACCTTGTATCAACTTAAGTACTACTGAGGGAATTAATTAAAGTTAGTTAATTTGTTGAATTAGTGAAATAAATTTAAAAGTTACTTGTAAAAGAGGAAGACGTATCATGAAGTATAGCACATAAAGCGTAAATAACTTTCTCACATACTTCTGGACTGTAATGAAATCTTCGGTGACGTAATAGGAAGCAAAACTTTATTTTCGGTGAACCTCAACGGCATTTCTTGTCTATTCTCTGATATATTTGGGGTTGCTCCAACTACTTATATTGGTGTAAAAAACCAGAGCTGAACTAGTAGCTCGAAAACCGGATTCATGATGTTGTTGCTGAAAATGTTGATACACTGACAATAATGACCAAATTGATGCATTGTGAACTGAAACTGGATATCGTGCATTGATAGCGATTATTTTTAATTGGGTATCATGAATAATCCGTATAGCTAGAGGGCGTTTCCACATTCACCAACAACAACGCCGATACTAACACCACGCTATTCATATTTGTCGACTCATCGACGACCGATGTCATTACGGAATATTTTTCTTTTACTATTTTCATTTTTATCCCGTTAAACGGAGTTACTTTTGATACAGTAATAAATGATCTGCTGGAGCTCATTAGGTGAAATAATAGGCAAGCTTAAAAACGACACCGACGGGAGAACCGATCTCAGCGATAGACTGGTACCTATCGAGAAAGAGTTGGTAAATGTGGAAACCTCCGTACTATGATAATTTTTCCGTTTAATGTATACTAAGTCTCCAAAATTTAAAAAATACAATCAGTGCGTCCTATTTCCTAACTTACTAAACTAAACTAAAAAATGAAATTTCTCATCAAAACGAATTTTATTAACTTGTCTTGCTTCATCTAATAAAGGAAACTGTATCCAGGTACTCAACAAATTATTGTAGATTACTGTCGACGCTAGGTCAAACAAAAATTTGAAGCAACACACTTTTGATAGGATCCATGTGCAAAAAAGAAACTGCAGTAAGGCCTTTTCTGGCTTCTGGAACAGTGCTGCCACTTTCGATAGATACGTGGAACAACAATATTTGTCAAGTTCTCTACTTAAACGAAATAATCTTTACACATTATTTTCAAGTAACTCTCAAATGTTTATTATTATGGCGCCTAGAAGAAAATAACTTCAAAATTCTATTATGATGTGGATTGCAATTTAACGGCGTACCTATTGTGTGCAACTTCACGTGCGGTAGCAAATAACAGTAAATGATAACCCATTCTTATAAACTCGCATAGGTTTGTTGACTTTATTCCAAAAATTTGCCAATATTACCGCGAGGATCTATCTACGGCGTTCGAATACGTTCGACCCGCTTCTAACAAATTCACAACGAAGTCGGTGTGTTACTGAACCTACAGAGTACCATCTTTGTACCACCTCAAGCGCGTTCGAAAACCCATTACGAACGTGTTACAGGATAGGGTCGTAAGTGAAGATCTGATAAGTGTGGTCTGGGGAATATTTCTACGGTTTCACTTTATTTTTATCTTGTTGGATGTTTAATATTGAAATGCGCAAAGTTGTCTATAAAAACGCTTCTTTTAAAAAAATATGTGAAAGAATATTTCACCTTGACACAGCAAAAGGATAAAGTTTGATTTTGTTTTGCTTTGTGGACTTGGAATAAACATTCTACGCGATAGTACCCATAACAAAAAAGGCTACTGAAGTTGTGACAAGCTCTAAAGAAGTTTATACACCCCGTTGGGCCGTCACCACACTAAAAAAGAAGAAAAAGCAAGTTCTGACATACGATCCTGTAACATATCAATTTTCCCAATTCCTAGAATTCCTAGTAATTTATTATTTGTAACCATTCATTAACATCACCAAGGAAAATACAAATTGGTGTTATGCATTAACTTCGCGGCCTTACAACATATGACGAAGAAAAGTGAAACTCCAGCGCACAAAATTTCTGCATTTTTACGATAACATCAACTCAAGGGTACCGTTACTATCAGTTTTATTTATTTAACTACAACCTCGTCTAATCTCGAGAATTTTTTTGATCGTATGTAAAAATAAGGTTGTAGAAAATTGTATTATACAAGTGAAGCCCGTAAATCAATACCACGCATATGGTCTTCTTTTACGCAGTAGCTGCAGGAAAGTATGCTTTGGCATTGATCATTCCATAAAATCTTTATATGTGGTCAGCTTGAATCAGAAAACATCTTCCTTTCCCGTATATCGTACAGTTTCCTTATATAAGCAAACCGCCGCGCCGCAGCCTATCTGTAATATCGCTAAACTCAGAAGTGAACGTACTTCTCTGCCCTCTTTAAAAATTTATCATTGATTTTTAAACAGACCATATGCAACTTCAAATAGTAATGGAAACATCAAAGTATATTACAGATTATTAAAAAAATAGTAGCACATGTGATAACTGGTTTAGCTCTAGCGATTTTACAAAACGGACAGTTGAAAGCGTTGCTTTACCGAACTTATTATTAAATGCGTAAATATTTGCAAAAGGAGAATTCCTTTTACGCGTTACGGCGTCCCACATCGATTTAATTCACTCAAATACATCAAATCTGAACCCCTCTACGTGCTTCCCCCAAAACGAATTTGCTTGTCAAATGTCTACGCTTTCTCGCCTCAACTTGCTCGTCACGTAGCTTCGATACAGCCGATGATAGATTTTAAAATGTGCCTCCAATTTGTACTTTGTCCTTTACTTCTGCGTCTCGTTTCTCTTTTTCGCATCTATTTTACATCCCTTCAATTGCCTAAAGTAGTGCATTAGCAAATGGCATTTTTGAATAGATATTATAGTAGCTCCAGATTATTTTGTGCTATTAACAGAAAAAAATTATATTTCACAATCTTTACTCCCAGGAGAAATTTGATTTTTGGGAATTGAATGGTGTTCAGTCTACTACAAAAACAATTACATGCCTTAACAATGTTTTATTTGAACTTTAAGTAGGGTAAGGTACTTGCGAAAACCAGCTAAAAGAGCTTAAAGTTAGCTATAATCCAAATTTTGAGAGAAAAAAAAAGAACGAAGGAAAATTTTGATATTATACGCACATGTTATTTCGTTGTTAAATATTCGTCGCGGCATTCTGTTTTTAAACGAAAAGATTATCTGCGTATAGCTTCATATTTAATTTACTAAAGAACTTATAGAAAAATTTGTATAACAGTCTCTTGATCAGAATCAGGGCATTCAATTTAAAAAAAATTGAAATAACTTGAATTAAACGTGGCAACAATTCCGACGGTCATCTTGTAGATGCCAGTTGATAGGAAGAAAAAATGTCTATAAATTGCCAAAAACTCAAAAATACTCAATTGAATAAAAAAAAATCATCGCTTTGGCGTGCAATGTGAGATGTCGGCCGTTAAAGAAACAGCGGAATTTCGAAATAATTTAAAATTATCTTAATTATCTCGGCTCAGTGGTCCAGTAGTAAGAAGGCTTGCAGTGTTAGCAAATTTTCTTAGTAGATCCGGTACACTTCCGAGTCACCATTCGCAATTAATTGCATTATGACAAGCTTAAAAGGCCGTTACCACGCTTAAAAGTCTCAATATCTAAGATGGATGAGCAGAGGGAGTATTGGAGAAAGTTGAAGTGAAGTGAATGGTAGTGTCCAAAAAACTTAATAACATACAGGGTGTTCTATTAAAAAAAAACAAATCTGGATAAATGTACATAATTTTATGTTGTATAGAACATGTCCTCGAATATTCGAAAACTTTCTTTCTAAACTGCTCAGAAACTAGAAACGTGCACATTTTTTTAATTAAGTTCCTTCAGATTTACCTTCAAAAATGTTACTATTTCCTCGAATACACAATTACGAACGTACATTTGTTTGACAGAAATATCGATGATGTAGCAACCTTAAAACGTATAATCGAAGCGGAAAAAAAAATAGTGTCACAAAATTACCGATTCCAGCTTTATAAGAAAAGTCAGCACGATGTAAGCAAACTTCGTGGGTGGAATAATCCACAGCTTAACGTTTCCCCGAGGGCCTTCACGTTAGTGACACTGCAGTTAATGAAGCGCGCAAGGTAAAGTTCAACGAATAAAATCAATTAAAAATTACGAAGGCAACGGGTCTGTTTTTACTCTGTGCTGGGTCGCAGGCTTATGGAGGAAAGAATACAAATTACCCTCAATAACAACGTCAACAGATGCCCTAAATATGCCGACATTAGGATGGAGACATCTGGTCGCCTCTGTTGTTTAACGCGCGTATAGTGTGTATTACACCTTTCCGGAGTTTGCTTAAGTAATGAATGAAGAGGCGACGGAAGATGGAAGCTAGGAAAGGGGAGAAGGCAGTTGGGCGATGGATGCTTCGTAAAGAGGGATGCTGCTAATACCCCCCGAGATCGTGTGTGAAGGATTTAACGGAATTAGGTTAATGTTTTATTCATTACGTTAGAATATAGTAAGGCGTTGTAAGACAAATCTCTATAGTATTTGTTAATTGTACCAAGGAATGGCTCTTAATCTCAAACTGAATTATTTTACACGTGGAAAAAGTCCTAGATTTAACTATACGCAGCAAAAAATAATTACTACTGGAATTTTTGACTCGTTATTATAGAGTTGTGTAACACCTCTTTATACCTAATTTCAAAGTAAGATGTACCCCTCTACAAGATGCTTTAAAATGTGATATCGATATCTAAGCCTTTTCAAAGTGCTTTGTATAAATAAATGTAAAAAAAAGCATGTTGAATATTATTTGGATTAAGTGAACAGATCAATCAAAACTCAACCGGAGGATCTAATCAGTTGTAGCTAAAGTGCTTTATGTGACGCCGTTTATTTCAAAAACGAATCAGTTTATTTATTTTAAATTGAATTAAATACATTTACAGTGAATACACTGAAGTTCATTTACTGTGAATGCACTCTAGTTCATTTACCGCGAATGAGGTGCAGTTTACAGTAAATGAAATGTAGCTCAATTAAAGTAAATGAAGCGCAGTTCGTGTATAGTGAATAAACTAAGTTCCTTTGCCATGAATAAGTAAAACTATTTACTAGAATTGAACCTGTTTACTTTTAATAATTGCAATTCTTCTTCTATATGCGCCGTACTCTGAACAACCTTTTTTACAATGTACTCACAAACATATTTGCAACTGCATTCTCTCTCTGTCAGTTTCTTCTTGCGTTAGTTCTAGTCTTCTTTCCTTTCTTTTATTTTGTTTCATTCTGTTATTGAAACGTTGCATTATTTTTTTCTTTTTACAGTTTAATTGCTTTTGCAAGCTTTTTGATTAACTTTTACTTGACAAGTTGTGGTAAATAACAAATTTAAAGATATGTTAAATAGGTGTAGATTAGATTAAGATGGCCTATCCCGCCGCGACCTTTACAGATCTCTCATTAGATCAATTATATTAGCTTTGCTTTCTTTGCTAGATTGAGCAGTCTTGTGAGTGATCTCTTTACATAGGTTTCGACTTTTGGGTATTCCGAGCCCATTTCTGAGAGCCGTACTCCTGCCAATGCTAAACATTCGCGCAGCACATGGACGGCAGGCTCTTCTTCCATCTGGCAGAATCTACATGCTGTTTCCTCTGTCAGGTCAAGATTGCTCGTGTGTTTCTTGAGCATAGAGATTTCTTATCTTTCCATTGTTTAATGGTTGCTTTTGCTCCCGTATATGCTAACAGTTTGTATAAAAAAAAATCGTATATATTATCCCAACGTTTCCAATTAAATAAAATTATTTTTAAAATTGTTGTAATGTCTGAATAATTTCCATTTATAGAGATGATACAAAGTTCAAGTAAGTTTTCCGCAATTAGAAACAAGATCGTGAACTGGAAGTGATAACAATTTTGATGGAGGCTTCTGTATTATAACTTGAAGTCAGCTATCAAATCTTTAGATAAACTTCGCAGTTTACTATTACTGTAAAATGGATGTTAACTGGAAATTTCGCAACCGCTTCGTTAATTTAAGGATTCATAGAATAGTTCCGGTAGCGTCAATGAAAAGAACGTTACCATCAATGGACGTAGTGAATTCAGCCATTTAAAGCATTCCGGCTGCATAGGGCTATTTACAACCGCTGCTTAACGCGGAACGGCGATATTCCCACTATTACGTTTGCAAATTTAGGAATTATGCGAAGCGTAGCACTGTTACGTCAACGTGTAAATACGTATGTACGTATACATACGTGCATTGCCGCGATTTCCTTTTCAAACCAATGCCAATATTGTCGTTGTCCATTCGCCAATAGCAATATTTCAGAAGCAAACGAGCGTTGTTTGTTCGTTTTCGGTGTCCGTACAATTCATTTCAATACCTACCAAATGGTGTATCGTGCATAATGCGTGTAGGTATTATGTTACGTTTGAGCATTTCACAAATTCCACACCCGAACGTAATGTAAACGGTTGGCAATAGTAAATATTTGCATGGTACGAGGAAACAAAATATTATACTGAGATTTAAGGATAAAGTTAAACTCTATCTTCAAAATTGAACTTAATTTATTACCAAAATTAAGCACAATTAGAGTGCGCTTGTCCTTCTTTTCTTTTAATTTAAATTAAACTACTAAATGTTAATTGTTTTCCTCGTTTTCTCTATTTCTTTGCAAATGCTTTTGCTTCCCCCCACTGACGCTCAATTTACAATTACGTGGATTCCTGTTTCACGGATTGCCTGATAGCTTTCTATTAAACAGGTGGCGCCTTTTATAAATTTTTCCTTGTTAGGGAGATACAGTTTCTGATTCACCCCTACGCCGACTAGCTGGACGGCACCCTGAATGAAGGTTTGTATCCTATAAGCGACGCTGGGAAGCGACGAGCATCTGTTTAATAGGGGATATAAGCTTTTCAGAAACCTTCTTTTACTTTTGGTTTTGATAAGGCATTAAATTTTTGGTACAAAGTTTTTATCCTACAGCACGAGCAAAGCGAACCTTTGGGATCAAGAAAATGTAGTAGGTAAAATTGCCCAGCCAAACATTCATGGAAACCATGGAAATTCATGCAGATTTTCCTCTGCCCAGTGGTGAAAATGATGGGTATTAAATACAGCATCTCCAGTAAACGTAGACTCGTCACTCGAAACACCTCTGCGAAAGTCGCCATCTTCTTAGGTCTTACTTAGAATTGTGTTGCAAAAGCTTAATCGAAATATGTTTTGTAGAACCAACTAAGCAGTCTTGTTATTAGAGATGTTTAATGTTGAAGCTAATTGTCAGTTACCAACGAAGAGATCTTTTTACATTTAGTCTTGAACTTGTTTTTGTAGTTGTATTTTATGCCTTTACCTTAGTCGACCAGCATTAGCATTTCTTATATTGAACGAACTAGTTTCACAAACAAAGTAATAAAACACAAAACCAAAAAATCATAGAATATAATTTATTGTTCTACAACATTGCCAAATGTGTTTTTTCATGAAGAAATGTTAGACAAGTTTTGAAATGAAAAAGAAAACGTTTACGAAAAGAAGAAAAGTATTAAACATTTTTATTTATTTTAAATTGCAGCTACCTAAAATCCGAACTTCGAGAATCTCGTAAAGATTTATGAAGCATGGTACAATATGTTGATGTTGAGCTTTCCGATTCAGAACTGAACGAAGAATGTCCAGTTTATACACACCTTGTATATGAAGCTGACATTCATTTAGTTGTTTTTATTCCATTCATGGATATTCATGGGTTTACTATTTTCCATGTGCTCATTGCCTAAACCTATTTAGATTATTTTCAACATTTTCATGACAAATTTCTGGATTTGTTTCGGCGAAATGAATAGTTAGATATGGTGTCATATTGCCTTCCAATAAAAAAATATTGAAATGTTAAAAATTAAGAGCAAATATCCTGCTCTTAATTGCATGCATAATATGCATGCGTGACTAACTGTAAACTTTATAACCCGCCAAAAATAGAAGGCGCAATAAAATATTTAAATGCAAACTGAATGTAAATGTTAAGTATTCCCCGATGGCAAATAATTTTTATACTCCACTGCTTGCGACATTATACCGCCAAAGCTGCATTGAGTCCGTTAGAATCAATTAAAAGTTACGAGCGCTTGTTAATTTTGTGGGCGTATTTTTGTTTTGTCTTTCACCCTTAATATTTTATTCATAAACTAGTTTTACCAATTCATAAATTGCTTTTCATCTAGCACATGGCTCATAGTTTGCATTTATTATTATTTGTAAAAAAAAAAAAAACAATACAAATTCAAAGGCACATTATAAATATTCAAAACAATCCCCTTCGAATTTCTACGCCGGTAACAATAATGCTGGTAAAAGCTATAATTACTCGCTTATTATTACGATGTAGAGGACATGGTATCTCATTGAAACATATCAAGAATGAGATGGAGAATTTGAGGACTTAGAGGGCAGATGGTTCAATCAATATTTTGGAGTACAGTTCAAAATTTATTTGAAACGAGAGTGCCAGATGTAATACAATTATTAAGGCACATCGCACTTTCGTAAAACTAACATACGACAAACTACAAGTGTTTTTCGGGCACTGCCTCCATTACTCATTAGCAGTAATAGCGATATATAGATACTTTTCAATATCGAGCTTAACGCATTGTTTGATACAACGATAAAACAATTTACATAGAGGGATTAATTTGCTGAACAAATTCGACCGGGCGGTTTGTTTTCATTATAGATTTGGTAGTGGGTGGATGCAGACACAAACAAAATCAGCAATTAGTACGTCGGATAAAGCTAAATTGAAATGACTACGTGATGTAAAGGCCGAACGACGCCAGCGGGTACGACTCATCTCGTCATTAACGTTTGTTGTTTGTCCCACCAAAAGTGATGCAGAATGCGTTTGTTGCAGGCAAATAGCCGCGTTTTATGGATTCAAATATAGACGGACGTGCGTATGTATGCAGATGAATATATATTGCAATTTCGCGTTCGCAAAACTGGACGGCCGGCGTATTATTTTTCAATTACTTAAAACGGACATTAATAACAAAATGGCTGTTGTAGTTTTAGTTAGCTTTATATGGATTAATTGGTCTACCACTTAAAGCGTATTGTTTTAACTGGAGCACCGATCCTATCTGATACCAATCAATGTTCTCCCTATAATTGCGATGCCAACACCCATTGTAGTTTGAACTTTTTAATTGGATCTTAAAATAACCCCTTTTGCACCAGAAGGTACCCTCATAAATACTATTAAAGGTGTCTAACTTTGAATTTTGTAACGATAAATGTTGTTTCCGTAATGTAAACGAATTTCAAAAATAACTAAAATTTATAGTTAGAGATGCAACTCTCGACGGCGTAATTTACTTTCACAGTAAGTTTCAACAGTGACCGGTTTGTTTAGAGGTGCCATCTAGTATCCAATACATGAAGTAATGTGGTAAAATCGGATTTCGTAACAATAAGTAATAGGTAAAGCGAATTTATTTTAAGAGAAATACGCTTTCTGTATGAACGTATTATCGTTGAAGACCTTCTGTTCTGCAAAAGCATCATTGGAAGCGCCAAAGCTCAAGACTTATTTGAGATGCTTAATGAGTTTATGACCGGAAATGATTTGGATTGGGAAATGTGCATCGGCATTTGTACTAATTGAGTTCGATCAATTCGTAGCAAGTTATGTGGTCCCATTGCGTCACCTATAGGGAAATACTACCGTTAAAGTCGATGAGCTCTCAAATTAACTTGGTATTAGAACGTATCGTAGACGCAGTAAATTACATAAAAACTACGTCACTAACAGCCAGATTTTCAAAAACTATGCATGAACATGAGAGCTGAATCCACGGCCCTGCTGTACTATTGCAGTTAATGATGGCTTTCACGTGGCAACGTCTTATCCCGTGCGTTCCAGTTACGTCAAGAAATTTGCACATTAGTACAAGGTCATGAAAGCACCAGGTACTTTGCCGAACCCGACTTTTTGTTAAAATTAACGTACTTATGAGATATATTTAAATCTGTCTCTGCAAGGCAATAAAATGCTCATTTTGCAGCGTTTAGAAAAAAGCTGCAGTTATGGATAAAAAGATCAACGAAGATGGCGGTCAACATTGTGTTCCTTAATTCCACAAATACGTGGCCCCCAAAACACGATGTCCCTTTTCAAGGAACACCTTTCAAAGCTCACTGGCTGGTTAGCAAAATACTTCGAGAAAACAATGTTGACAAATTTGCGTAGACCCAAGATCTTTTCGGTATTGAAGCTGTACCAGAATTCACTTCGAAGGAAGAAGATAGTCTAATTGAACTGTCTTGTGATAGCAAAAAAAAAAACAAAAACAAACAAAATTTGCTTTTTTTAATTTAATGAAGTTCTGTACATCAGTTAAAAGCTGCAAAGCTCTTTATTGCCTTCGAGGCAACCTATTTATGCGAAGCTACATTAGCTTACTTGTCCTTGAAAGTTTTCACTATGTACTTCTGTTTCTGTATTTTCATATTTTACTCTGATAGTTCTTGTGATCCAATTTTAATAAATATGAGCTTTATCTTAAGAGTTGTTTTCATTTTTGTGCCTGAGACATGTCATTGTACACATATTTTGACAAATGCGCGGGGGCAAAATATTAAATCTGTGCGCCGCGGGCTGAATAAGTTTGGTGTGGAGCAACAGTAACCGATAATAAAAAGTAATAATTCGTAAACACACAATTAATTCCAAGAAAATTTACACAAATACATTATGTATTGGTTGCGTTGAAAAGAACTCATTTTAGTTGTACGTTTGTAGGAGTATTGATTCCTGCAATGGCCCTATCCGGGACGAAAAAATATCAGCAGCAAGAATCCTAATCAAATATGTACACGAGAAACGAGGAAAAATAGGAACAGTGGCATCAGACTTATACGATATAAAAAAGCAAAAAAATAAGGCCGAGAACAAAATAAAATATATTTACAAGCATCAATCTTTTACATGCCGCCATTCCTTGTTGCCCTGAAATTGTTTATCTCTAATGGACGCTGCAGTATGAAGTGTATAGACGTCATGGATCGAAACAAATGGTTGTTTGTACGTAGTTGTTTTTGCGGCATTCAGCGTCTTTACACGTAGCACATTATGGAAACTTTTAGCATAAATCAAAAGATAAAATCGTAAATGTAGGTACATTTTTAAACCAACGGAACTTTAAATTCATAAATCAAACAAAAACGTTTACTTTTGGATTCTACTCGAAACTATTATTTAACACGTGACGTAACTGAAATTGCGTTACAACACTTAACTTTTTTATCACAATTACAAGGAACGCAATAAATAAAAAATTCTGTTAATACCTATTCTATCTATAAAACTACATCCTTAGATTGACAGGACGATAACGAATTGAACCAAGGAAGGAACTAATTAGATGTAAAGCTACTGGAAGTCGAAATCTATTGTTTTTATGTTAGCCCTCGTTTGTCGGCTTTTTTAACTTCCCTGGCGGCCGAATAAATTTATTGGTGCGAAGATAACGTCGGCCAACATGTTATTTATTGGCGGTAAGATTTATTTAACAGACAAACCGCTTTTTATCATCGTACGATTAAATTATTTCGGTTCTTTTTTAATTATTTCAGCGTACGGGTAAAACGTTCAAGCGAAAGTATTGCGGTCGCTTTCAATTTCGCATTAGAAGGAGATCAATATCTTCAGCGCGTTATTAAAATCACGTTGCTGGTCTCTACCTAATCTACGCTGAAGTATTGATTGGACAGTTACAATTTAACGCGGTCCTTTGAGAGTGTTCTAAGTTTCGTATTTACAATTTACATACATACGTATAAAAAATGATCGTATGCTTTTTGAGCTTTCTTTATTTCGAAGCAAAGATAATAATAATAATGATACTTGTAGTAACAACGCTACTTTAAAATATAGTTACTTTAATTCAATTGTTCTAATGTCGCGAATTAAAGCGGAGCAAATACAATTATGAGGAACCTGCAGGCGACTTGAAATGAAATTTATAATATTTATAACAGCAAGATAGTGGTATTCATGAATAAAACCTTACAAAGAATAAAATAGTTATTATGGAAAACTAATATTTGTGACCTTTGAAAAAAATACTTGAATATATTGTTTTCTATCAGTGAATACTGAAAAATCGGTTATTCCTTGATTACTCTAAAATAATGGTGCAGAGCGTTACATTTCATCATATAATTGGATATGTTACATTGGAATATTATATTTAGTTCATATTATTTAATCTACATGCACGAACTTCGCCCGTTCTTCCTTATTGCTTGCCATAAATTCTGCTTCTCTCCACGTTTTGCCTTTCCTCTGTAATATGACATACAAACTAACTCATGTTTGTGTTGGTCTTCTCAATTTATCCTTTTTTATGATCCCTCTAACTCTTGTAAAGTATTTAATTTCTGCAGCTTGAATTTTACTTCCTTGTTTCTTACAACTATTTCTCGAAAAAAAGCGATTGGTCGCTACTCGAACACGTCTGAGCACAGAGCGTTGTATCCGATTGTTGCGTGTAACCGCGTCGGCGCTGGCTCAGCATAGAGTGGAAATTGGCCACCAAATCCAATTTAACTCTACTCGCATCTCCTCTCGCAAACGTAATGATAGATAAATCCGTGAATTTAACAATTTAAATCGCGACATACCTGAAAATCGCAACCGATTAGTAGTAACAGCAACCTCTGAATAGTAACCCCTGAAAGTGTTCAAAAGTATGTGGACGAAACGTTTCTGCGGGTCCAACCCGGAAACCAAGAGTTTAATATAATTTAATTTAGCCTTTTACAATTACCTGTCTTGAAGCATAGCATTTCTGAAGTAGAAACTTACAAGATTTCCGAATATAATCTTGTGTCGAGTATAAAATCAATGCAAAGCATTATCGCTGTTAGCCCGTTGAGCGTTCATAGGATGTATTCATATTAATTCATAATTTAAATGATACCCTTAATGGATACTGTCACTTTAATCAATTTAATTAATGATAGAGCCTTAATAGATATAAAGTTTCCAACTTAATGGATCCTACGCCAAACGTATGTTTTCGGCGTAAAATATCAAAAATCGATTTAATATATTAATGTGGTGTTTAAATACGGTTGTTGTATGTTAAAATATAATCAGTGCTGCCTGGTACTATAAAACTATGACGTGTACAAGCGCCAACGCCGGGGTACGGAAAAAAGGAAGCATAGGGGAGATGACATAGTAAATTCGGAGTGATTAATTAGCGATACGCTTGAAATATAATAGCCATTAATCAGGTTAATTAGCGCCATAATAAAATGTCTGCATAGTGTTTACCTCTGTGACAACGCAGTTCGCCTTACGAAGCATTTTTGAGCAACATTTTAATTATGTTAAATGTTATCTTAAATATCTACTTTAATAACATTTCTGATCTTAATGTTGGTATTAATTGTTCTGACCTTTTTGTAGTTTTAAATAATGTTTAGTTTGTATTTACATACATAGCATTCTAATTTAGTTTAATTTTTCATATTTTTCACAAACTTACTGCTATATATTATTATTTTTAGTTTATAATAGGTTATATATAATAGGTTGATGATGGTGGTTGTATTTGGACGTATGTACCACCAACGCAGCACATCACTGCGGGTCTTCTGCGGGTTACTCTAAAATGGCATGACGAGCAACCAAATAAGATCTAGATACAAACAGTTCTAAGAATCAAATCGTGTTACTTGAATCTTCAGTAGTACCTGCGCCTCAGTTACATGCGGGTGTTAAATCTGGTACTAACCAAGAGTAAGTGTGTTTCTGGAAAGATTCGCATTTACTACGGCAAAATGTCGCAGTTAAGTAAAATTAAGAGGGCGCAAATTGCGATTTTGAGTTATGCTGGAATTGCTCCGAAATTGAAATGCTCATGTCGTGTTGTTTAGTTTGCCATAAATAGGTGTAAGATTGCCGGATCTTATAAAAACATAAGTTAGACAGTGGATGCCCGAAAATAGCAGCTGCCAGAAAGGACCGTCTGTTAAAGAGACTCCCCCCTAAGGCAACAGAAGAAAACTTTGCAGCTGTCTGCAGAAATTAGTGCAAAAATTTCGGCTAGGACGATTAGAAGTTGTTGAAATGCTGCATAATAGTATTAGAAAGTTGTAAATTAAAAAGAACGCTGTTATTGTTCGAGATGAACAGAAGAAGCCGTTTAAAGACAATTGAAAATTGGACAACCACATCCTTTGTGGCCCGACGAAACGCATATAAAGGCAATTATTCAAAAGATATTGGCTTCAAACTGAATTATGTCACCATGATAATGCTAATTTTAAAGGATTTGCTTTTGACCCCTGGAAGTATCTTTGGGCTTTGACGAGTTAACGAGGAATTTCATAAGGATTGTGCTGTTCCTACTTTTAAGCGCGGAAACGGTAACAATATTATACGGGGGTCTTCGATGTTCCAATTCGGAATGCTATGATGGTTATTTCAATTAACTGACGAGTGGACACTTGATTTGAGAAAACAAGCAAAAAAAGTAATTGAAATCGAAGTACTTTTGACAAGAAGCAAACACTTAAAATTTATAAAATCTGATTTAACAAGCAAAACATCATTCTTCAGGAATCACCCATGGAAGCCATATATATTTAAAAAACACAAGTGCTTTTGTAATAATTGAAGTATCTAAAAAAAATTATTAACTAAGAAATTTTAAGAAGCACGCAAATTTGGAGCAGGTTTCGTAGGATTTGAGTTCGGGAAAGATCTCTTTCCTCAAACTCATTTAAAAAGAGAATTGTGAATAGATTTTCGGCCAATACTTTAAAATTTTGAAGAATGTAATTTTGAAATTTTGCTAAAACGATATAATTATTATTTTTTTATGTAAAATTTTTTTATACTCTTTTGGTACTAGTGATTTGTTTACCTTTGACTTTAATTTTAAGAGCAAATGCAAATATTTTGAAGATCCCATAAAGACTCATTACAATATATATTGAAACGGAACCACCGTCACCCGCCTTTTTAAGGCAGTTGAAGCGGAGAGGTAAGCCAGGTACGGTCATGCGGCTACGCAGAAAGGAGCTGCCGTAGTCCCGATTGCAGTCTGTTACCCGTTACACCATTCCGTGGAGAATAGAAATTAAAACCAAAAGAAACCATTTAAAAAGATACCCAACACAATTTCCTAAAGTAAACCTATGTACAGACATCCTGTATAATGTCATTTATATTAAATTAGCAAAAACAACCAAAGACAATGATAGTGGACGTTGATAAATAGTATAAGTAGTATATAAGAATTTAGTAAATCTGGTTTTAGAAGTAGATTAAGTTGAATATGCATGATTATGACCGATAAAACTATCAAACCTAAATACCACAAATCTAAAGTAAAAATAAGTTGAGCGTAAAAGAAAACTGATATAGAAGGAGGGAAATGCCCTATATTGAAACATCAGGTACAGAGTTGTACCATATCATCAGTAACTTTGCTTCACATCAAAACTATTCGGTAAGTAGAATTATTAATAGAATGATTTAAAATGAGAAAATTGGAAGACATAGGTGTCAAATTTACCTGAATTCAATAAACTTGATTATTTTCCAAATTAAAAAAGGAATTTATATTTCTTTTTCTGATATCTACTTCTTCTTCCTATGCTATTTTGTTTATTCTAAGCTATAACCCAATGATGAGTCGTTTTGGAAAAGGACGCCACTCCATGATTCGTTAAATTTTAGTAGACCCCGAATTCTCATCAGAGGCAGAAGTGTGCTGCGTTTCTCTATAAAACGACGCCAGAATTTATCAAGTATTTTGTCACAAGTTATTGTATCAGTACAATTCAATCAACATACCTTGTAATTCCTGAATTTGTCCTAGAAGCCCTATATCCTAAATTATCCGGAGGTAACCTTCCAGAATTCTTCCTGAGAAAACCGGCTAGGAACGCTTGTCCCAATCAACCGTTTCATAGCAACCTGAACAATTAAGGTACTGGTTTATCCTACTCTACACATTACCACTTATTACCGAATAATATAATTCTTCCAGTTTATTTGGTAAAGTATTAATAATCCTTTCGTTAAAAAAATTTAGATTAGTTGATCTAACTTGGTATTTAAGGTTAGAACCACCTATATAAAAAAAAATCATATCAAGTTTTGACAGATCTAATTTGGTATCTCATTAGTTCTGGCCATAGAGGGCAGTAGACACATTATCAAATATTTCTTTTTTCCCTGTAATCCCTGTTTTTTTTTGATTATTATTATTATTAATTAAATTATTGCAGTTAGTTGTTCTAGAAAATAAAAGTTGTTGTACTCAAAAAGTTTAACTTCTCCTACTTTGTACCCAACCAGCCTTGCAACCTATAGTTTCGAATCCAAAAATAGTAACATCGTGGACCTACAAAAGGTGACAACGGTGAGCATATACAAAAAAAAAACATGTTTGTTTGTTTTGCTAATCAACCCCTTATTTCATTATCACCAATTAAAGACCGATATAATATGTATATATTAATCGTATCCTCGTAACAGCTGTCCCGGATTAATCAATTAAATTTGTGTGATGCTGAGTGTGCCCCTGGTTAAAGTACTGTACTTTCTTTTAAATATAGACTAAAAAGATTTTTTTTTCAAGTATTGTTTTCTATAAATTAACTTAATAGATGAATATTTGTTAGAGTTCTAGCAGGGCTTTGTGTATATTGTTCATACTTTGTAACGTCCTGTACTGTGGATGTCACTGTTTTAATGGCTTAACGTATTTCGTCCTAATTTTGAGCTGTGGCTTCCGTGGCTGAATTATAAAAATCTGAAATTTCGTAGATATTTTCGACAAAAAAAGAACATAACTACGTAAAAACAAAAATCTTCATGAAACTAGGTTAAAGGGGATTTCAAAAATATAGGGTTTGAAGATTCGTATCATTTCTAATTTATTTTTACCGTATAAAATTCAGGACTGTATTATTTCGTCAAATAAGAAACATTGTAGCTATATTTCTAATCTAATTTTCTTTGTTGCAGGTAAGCAAGTAATCAAGAATGAAAACCAGTTGTTCAAATAAAGGAAGTGATAACCGCAATAAACTTATTTTAATAAAATCCATAATAACCACGAAACAAGTCATGAGAAGTGGGAATATACATACGAATCGAAAATCGCATTCACAAGAATACAACGAAACGAAGCATTTCATATCCCGGTAAATATATCCGATAGCTATCTGGCCGACACACATATTTCTCAGAAGGATACGACCGTAGGATTATTATCGGTGACACAAGGATAAGTTGGTACGAATTCCCCTATATTTTTCTCTACAAGCTTCTAGACAGAATGTCAAACTTCAAATAACGAAAATGTTGAAAAACAGTATCATTCAATGAGCGATTACGTCATTTATTGATTCTGTAGTAGTTGTAAACAGAAAGTAAGGGGTTTTTAGAATTGGCTTAGATCCTGAATTATTAAATACAACAACTGGAAAGCAGTAAGAAGCGTTTGCTGTTAATGTTCAAAGAAAGGTTTTTAACTAAGACCAATCGGGAATTAGCAATTTAAACTATCAAAGCGGTTGGAACCAAACAAGTTATAATGACGTCAGTTGGATATTTGGGGATTTCTCTCTACCAATCAAATTGCGTTTAGCTAATCTGCGATTGCTCTATAGAAAGAAATACGTTTATTACGACATGGTTATTAAAAAAATATATTAGAAACTCCTTGAATTGACGGGACACATGTTTACATACGTACAATTAATATTACAACACCGCAGTTAAATTTACGATAAAAGTTTAAACTACCAGCGAGATCCCGTAAAATAATACAAGCACATGGGAGAAATTTTACTACAAGCTATCGCCAACTCGGAGTAGCCGATAAACTAATCTGCCTACAACCTAACCAATAAAAATATAATACAGCAAAAATGATTTGCCAGTAAGATAATGTTATCAGACAGTATATCGAGATATTGTACAACCAGCCTTAAGTGGGAGGAAAATGAAAATTCTTGCATACTTGTGATGTTTATCTGATTCTATTTCCACTTCGTGAAAGTACATATTTCTCCTCGTTTTTTTTTTCTTAATCAAGGATGATTTTGAGATTAATTTTCCACGAACTACCACTTGCGTGTTATAGCATCACAACTTTTACATTACATTTTTAATTATCTCTCCCTAATTCTGGGAACCGCCTCCGCTAAATAAGGCAGCAAGTTATTCTACAGCTTCGAAGACGTTAGCGTTATTAGGTTTGTCTTCGAATGAAGTCGGTGCTTAATAACCTAACATTTCGGAACGTTTCTGTAATTTCAAAGGATCGATACACTCAATTAAATTGCTGGAAAGTGTTTGATCTGTAAGTAAACACCAAATACATACACTTAACCTTTTACACTACGATACTCCATTATCTCAACAAAAAGAATCTACAACTACTATTTATACAGTGTGTCCACCTAGCTTATGAGTGACAGACAATTCTTTCGAGTAATTTAAAGAAAAACTTTTCAAACATAAATTATCAGAGATTTGCATGTCTCAACATCCTTAATGTTTGAAGTCCTGCTAGGATTAACACTGCTTCACATTCAGAAGGAGACTATCTCGAGTGCCCTTGCTCTTTGTAGAGTGAAGGGATTATAGCCTGGGAATCTTAGAGGGCAACTCAGAATCCAGGAAGATCATTGAACGCCGGAATACGATGAGTCTCAAAGCAAAAGAAAGTTGCGTAAAAGAAGTGGGAACGAATTGGAACTAACATCCCTTCAATAAAATAAGGTCCCAGAATTTGGCTATCAATATTTCCCGTCCAAACGTTAACGTTCTGTGTATGTTCGGTGCGTTCTACCTGCGTTCAATGCGGATCCTCTGTCGCCCAGTACCTACAATTGTGCTTGTTGACGAAACCACGGAGGGAAAGCGTATTTATAGGTAAAAATAGCAAACCAAAAATATGAATCGATGTCTCATGAGCAAGGAAGGAATTATCTATTTGTTGTATTTTCTTTATTTATTTTCACAAACCAATAAAACGAAAGTTCATCATCGCTCGCATTATAAACACAAGCTTTACAATATCGTTCTAGAGATTTTCCTGCAAACTAAGCGTCTTGACGGCTTTTCCTTAAATATGAATTAGGTCCAACCCATAACCGGAGATATCGCCTCTAATATTTCAAATATTTTCCAATTTTCCATACGTCAGAGCCTACTCCGCTTCTTCAAACACCGTTCGAAATCGCTTCTCCTGACATCACGTGACAAATGACTCGCATCGCCTCGCATAGTTGACGAACTCTTATTTTTCTACACGTTCTACAAGTAAAATTGGTAAGTCTAGCAAAAGAATTCGATCTTTGTGGTATATGCCGCAATAAATCACAATGTTGAAATACCTACGTTGAGTGATGAACACCTGAGGCTAAAGTAGTGCATATCATTAGGTAACATAAAAGAATTGATCTAAATAAATTAAAACTAAAAAGGTAGAGTGTCTGCCGATAAGCCATTGCGGGTGGATTGTTTTCAAAATTGATGCAGTAATTCTGGTTACAATAAATGAATTGCAAGGATACTTTTTTCAATTTAATTCCTTATTCTACTTTATTAGGGGCTCTCTCATTCCACCTAGTCAAGTATCCAGCGAATTTCTGTCCAAAATTAGTAAATAAATCGGGTAGATCGTTTAGCTTAATATACTTCGTACGTCGCAGAAAGATTAGGTGACGTTTCGTTCAAAAAAAAAATTTGTTGGAAGATGGAAAAATGTACTTTTAATAACGCTTAATCAATCTTCTTAATGATATGTATGTACTCCTTTCCAGTTGACAGTTTTGTTCCGTCCTCTTGTACCGTTTGTTCAGAAACATATACATATGTATATATTTCCGAAATTTTATGCTATATGTAAAAATGCGTCGGTAATCTATGCGCGACGGAGTTGTTTGTGTACCGAATTCCGTGGGTCAGAGCTCTAACAAGCCATTTGTCAAATGTGGGTATCGAATCTACATAGACAAGTTAATACATCGGTTGATATGCAGAAACATAAAATATACTACGCAAAAAAATAAACATGGAGGATTTTAGAATTTTTTTGTTTTGTTTCTGCGTGGGTGGAGAGCGGACCAACGGGGGAGTAGATTGGGTAAAGGGTGTAGCATTCTTAGTAGGATTGGTGCGTCTTGTGAGGCTACTGTCAAAAGGAAGGTCTCTTAGGACCGGACCGCCGAGTCACTTAATTAAGATAAATATTGCGGTCGAATTTCTATGTAAACAAGAGATGTTATTTGAAGAGCTTATTTCCAAAACGCGACAAGCCTCTTGTTGGATATAAACGTGCAAAAACGTGTACAGATTGTTGCGAAATGATAAAAAAAAAAACAGGCATTGAAGTTCAAAATGACCGAAGGCCAATCTCTAAGAAGCGAAGTTCTGGTAAAATCATAGAGAGTGTTCTAAAATTAGATGACAAGTTACAGTGAACACAAATTAGATAAAGCTATTAATAAAATAAATGAGTTAGAACTGTACTTGCGAAGGAGTGATTCCTTTATGGAATTCTGGTTTCCAAAAACTGAAATCTGAAAATGGTAAAACTGATAAGTATCTCAATCAGTATAATAAAGAACTATTACTAAAACAAACATAAGCTACAGGCTACGAAGATCGAGAAGACATAACAAAATGGAAACTACAGTTAATGAAGAGCGCAAAAATGAATTTGGGGCTTTATGGACAAATAGTTCTATTATTTTCTCAAAAATCTGTAACAAAACTTTCTAATCTGAAAGTGGTTTCTCCAAAACATGGCTTTTGAAGGCTTCAATACGTTCCTGTGATGATAAAAATCGCTGCCTAAGCGAATATGGACAAATAATCAATTGTTTGACGAGCTGTGTGAGAGCTGGTATCGTTATGATGAAAGATGATGCGACGTTGTCGATTGTTTCCCTTGACTTCTGGCAAACAGTTGTATACCCCACAGCATTAACTGTTCTTTGATCTTCCAAGGCAAAAACAACTGTTGTTCAGACCACCTGGGAACAATCAAACAAAAGCGGTTCCTACGAATATTCGTTCCTTATTACGATGTTATACACAGATTTTGAAGTACCTTTGTTGAATTTTCTGAGCATTGCTTTACCCCAATTGACACGAGCCACTTTTGTACTTGGGTCAAATTAGGTGGAATCCTTCTCTCACATGGTCATCATGTCTGTTCAAAGAACCACTTTTTAGGCAACTTTTACCAAACTCATGACTAACGAAATCATGATCAGAACGAAATTCTGCGAACCACTCTAATGGTACTTCATTCTCAAAGGCTCTGTTGATGTATTACACCTCTCCTAAAATTGCAAAAATAATCATCCAGCGAAACCCTCAAACGTGAAATTTATGTGTTGTCACTGATGCTCGTTTATTACTTTCACGTAAATATTTTTAACGATATTAGGCTCAGAAAAGTCTACAAGTGTTCATATCAACCGATCTTCAAGATATAAAATGGTAAAGTGATCCAGTACCCTGGATCATTCCCCATTGTACATGATTTCGGGGCCATCCTTTATAAACTATATTTGCGCAAAAAATTAAATTATTCCGTACGGTTCACTTCGCAATGAGGAAACGGCACACACATGTTACGTATGCAGTTCGCATATACATATATTGTTCATATGAAATGCGAGCATGGGTTGGCGATAGGCAAAGAAGCGGGTGACATTTACAATAATTTATATGCATTCCGCTCAAAAGTGCAAAACTTCAACCATGGATTCGCAACTGCATATGGAAGTACTCTTCTATGTAGCTACATACATGTACTTACTATTACATCGCTGTCTTTGTAGTTTGCCTGGCCGTATAATGGTTTAATTTCGAAATAAACCTTTTCAAATGCAATTTTGTCAGCCACTGTTTTTGCGCTGTCTAGCATCTATTAAATTGAAATTCCCTGTTGGGAGCGAAGCAATATAAAAGCTGCGCACGTCATTTCGCATATTGTAGCCGTCTGCTTTTTAAAGTTGTACACCGCTTTTTTTTTGTTAGCACGGTAATTAAAACAGGACGTCCTATTTTTGTGTACGTTTCGATACCATGTAGATAAACGACGATAGCGACCAATACGTTTGCAATATTTTCATCGCTTTTCTGTCAAATAGCGTGACAAACAGCTCCGCTCGATTTGCTTATTTATATAGCAGGGTAGCGCAATCAATACTACAAATCTCCTGACGCTATATTATTGTTAGGTATATATGTAATGTATTATAGACTATAGACATGTATTTGTAAGGGGAAGGGTAAAATCTTTGATAATTCTTCTAATAGATGCTGCTTATGCTTCTGTATTCAGAAGTATTTTTTATGTGGAGTAAATCATGCTCTGAACAAAAAGCAAAAGAAATTGCATGTTTACGCACTTTATAGCTAAGAGTGTCTATATTGGAACTGGCTGGAAACTTTGTTATTAATTAAAAGAACACCTATACATTATTACATTTTTGAATTCCTTAAATTTTTCTCCTTCTTATCAAATTACCCTTAAAAAAAAAAAAGAACGGCATTATGCATCTAAATTGGATACTTTTTGAAAATGTTTAGGAAAATGTGTATTATAATACAGTTGGTTTCTTAAAATTTCATCCAACATTGGAGATACCTAAGTTAGTTTTGACCATTATGAAACATTTTGGCATTGATATGTCACTCAGTTTTTAACTACAAACAATGCCAACGCGTCTGAATAGTGAACATGCGATACCTTTGCCGCTCTGTATTTACAAAAACAGAAGCGAAACACAGTCAAACAATAACTTCGAATCGGTCAAAACAAAATATCGAAAATGTAGTTTTTGCGAATTTATTTCAATACGGTCTCCAGATGCCGATTATTTTTTGAACAAGCTTATTTGGACGAATGAAGCCAAATTGACAAGAAATGGTCTGCTCAATAGGCACAATTCTCGGTACTGCAACAATGAAAAACTTCCAGAAGAGTTGACAATTGAATGTTTCATCAACGCTGGATTGTTTTCTAATGGTCATGGCTAACGTCCTTCTTGAGTCATAGACAGCTGACCGTTGAGATAAATACCTTGGGACCACTATTTTTGGTCATTTATTTTAATGATGTTTATGCTGTCGAATGTCCTTCGATGAACAACAAACCCATGTTGATGAACTACGCCGGTGACATTTCTTTGGTAGTTGTGGGATCTACATTTGAGGTAGTTATCGACAATGGTTCGAGGTACTTGACGTTACTTGAGCAATGGTTAATTTCTAATAGCTTAATTCTTAATCACAATAAAACCAACGTTATCCTCTTAAAAGCAAAAGAAATGAATTATCCTGAACTTTTGTCTTTCAATAACCATAACTATGTTATTGTATACGAATACTACGTGATGTAGTGAGCGCTGATGTACTGCGAGTGGTTTACTTTTCTGTTTGCTATCCGCATTTAAAGTTTGGGGTCATCTTTTGGGGAAGCGGTAGAGAACTTGATCGTGTTTCCGACAATCAAAAAAAATCTGCGTTTAATGTTGCGCTTCAATTACAGTCAATCTTGCAGAAGGCATTTTAAAGCTAATGTTTGCAATCTACATTTTTGAATGTTTTAAACATAAAAATTTGTTTTAGCATATTCCCTTCACACTCACGATACTAGACATAAAGCAAATTACTGCTACCCCAAACACAGATTATTGCTGACTGAAAGAAGTCTTGGTTACGCAGGTTTAAAGATCCTCAATAATTTATCCCGTACAATACAGCAGGTCAACAGCATTCATCCATTTAAAAAATCAATTCACGAATTGTTATTAAACTCGAACCTTACAGCATAGAAGAATTTCTACACCCGCGACTTCTGGGGTGACAAATACATTTTCTTTGTCTTTGTAAAATTACGAAGAAGCAATTAAACATTATTATCAATATTATTACGTCAATATCCCCAAAATCGGATGATATTAAAAAAAAAGAAAAGCATAAGCTGCATTTACATTGGCGGGTACTCCTTTGTTGGAAGAAAACTGTGTTACAATACACATTTACCCAGACCTTGAAACGTTTCCAGCAATTAACAGGATATTTTTTTGCTTCTTTGTAACTACATTTTTAAATAGGAATATACTGTTTTCTCGATGATATGTTAACCTAAGTACGAGCCAAACAATTTTTTTGAATGTCTGAAATTTCTTAAAATTATTTATTAAAAGAGGGCGATCAATTTGAATGGATTGGGCACGGGAACCCCACACCCGTCGTTCTCAAGAATTAAACGTTTTAGTTGATGTCTACAGAAACAGAATTTTCAAGCCCTATTCTTTGAATGGTAATTTAACAGGTCATGCCAATTTGAATCTCTCAAATTTGCAAATTATCACTCCCTTAATGCGATTGAGAATTATTCCTTATGAAGCTATCTAAAATCAAATACTTATTCTGAACCACTTAATATTTTAGATAATTTGAAAGCTAGAATCATAGAAAAAGTACGAACTGCCACTGTATTTTCAAACGTCAGTGAGGTGCTCGTTCATGTAGTACATAAAATTGCTTTTTCTTTTATTTTCCGCTACGTTAATGTATTGTAATTATAGCTAATATCTTGGTTTACTGTTGAAAAATTTGCATGAAAGCCAAATAGAATACAAAAGAAATAAAATGCCAAAGTTGAAGGCGACTTCCGGTTAAATCGGAAATCGGATTACAATACCAATATTTCCATTTTAGTTAGAAGACAAAATTGGTGCTAACTACCAGTAAATGTTGATAAAACCGTGCTTGTAGTCTTGGGGTTAGGACCGAAACTGCTGAGACTCTCAACAACCTTCCAGATTTTTTACTTTGCAAGAATTTACGACACATATAGTAAGCTACTATAATCACTTTCGCATAATATTATAGTTGCCTTACGAGCACATATATTATTAACGTAGGTTAAGTTTTCGTAGACGTCGTGTATATGTATTAGGATGCTAAAACTTTACGGGTGACCAGTTAGCTGATTCTATAGTACAACTGAAGTATTAGAAAAACGCCTATTTAGTTTGTGCATTCAGAAGCGATTCAGTGTAAGTATTCCTTTCCTTGGATTACGAAATAATGATATAAACAGCATCTCCATTGTATGCAATTTATTTGGGAATATCTTATGGTAAAGCGTATACGAAAGCATGAATATTTCATGATACGGTAATGATATTTATAGACATAGAGTAAGGGCTGGGTCACGTTGCATCCATGAAAAGATCTATCGCTTAAAAATAAACAAGCGATCTTAAAATTTTTGCCAAAGGAGGTTAGGGAAGTAAGTTAATCGTTTATTCTTGAAAAGCACAAAGCTTTTAAACTGTTTGGTAAAAACTAAAATTTGATATTTCTGTGATTTCTACGAGGATAGTTCTTTATTTCGACTTTGTTTTACAAACTAAAATGTGTTTCGTCTTTCTACATAATTTCCTCCTCTTTCCATGCAACTTTTTCGAACGAACCGGAAATGTGAACGTGTCCATAACGAATCGCACACAAGCTCTACCGTTCATTGTTGACGCAATTGGTTTCTGTTTTTGGTAATGAAGCTCCAATTTCATGCTGACCACCAAAGACAACAGTTACTTAAAAAAGAACTCGCTGCTGTGTACGGATCAAGGAAGATTCATATGTGGCATATCCTGAGATTGACGCATTTCATCGACTTCAATCCAAAAATTTTTCATGATGAAATGGAGAAAGTTACTTCTCCGTTTTCTCCCATATCTTTCAACTGAAGAACAAAGTGAAGGTCAAAAATTGCTTATAGTGCTCCTATGAACCCGAAGCTGAACATCAATCCATTATGTGAATGTGTCAAGATGGGGAGTTGCCGAAGTGTGCCGAAGAAAACGGTCGTACCTTTTGCCTGGATTTCGGGTCATGTTGCTACACTTCTTCTAGATTAATTGGAGCAACATGACCCGAAATCCAGACAAAAGAAGGCGAAGGACGGTTAATGCCGATTGGTTTGTTTACCAGAGGTGATTGCTGTGTTCCGAAAAACTCATTACGACGAATAATCTTCCACCACGATTGAGCTTTCAGGGCAGCAACTTACTAAATCATCCTCGGTACAGTCTCTTAGAATCAAGAATGGTCTACGTGGTCAACGGAAGAACCAGTCGATGCTAAAATGGCAATTTTAGCTGTTCCTCAATTCTCAATTAACCGCTTTCAGTGGAGCTACTATTTGTTGTAATGGCTATATGCAAAGCCAAAATGGCAACTCTCGTGCATATCACAGTCTGAATGCAGTTAGAATTCTATCTTACCTAGTACCTAGTATGAAAATATTGATACTTTATAGTGAAGTACCAACACGCCATGTTACTTTTCGAAAACTAAGCACGTAGGCGTATTTAGGACCTTTGGACCTACATTCTAAAAATATGCAAAAATATTGCAATGGATTGATGTTTGAAAAGAGAGTGACATATCAAAGTTATGTTTCTTAAAACGAACACCTGTATATTGATTGACTTTTGAATGAGAAAATGGACTTGTTTTCAAAATTTCCTATATCTATCTCGCTCTTGTCGAGATTCTTAATTCTTGCGAAAACGTAAGGTTCTTAAAAGAATTGAATAAATTAATTCAAATAAGTCGGAGTTTATTTATCCAACTCCGCGGGTAAACAACAAACAAAGAATACTACGTTTGATTTGAGGGAAAGGGAATAAAAACGCAAAGTACGTGGATTTCATTCCAACATTAAAAATATGAATGCGAATTAGCATAAACGTGACTTCAATGTAAATTGCTACATTTCTACAACCCGAAATATGTCTTTGTGATTAGTTATTCGACCGTAAATTGCGTAATAATAGCGAATTATCCTCTTAGAGATATATGAATATTTTGATTAAAACGTATATACCTTAATTCCTTAACCTGGTTTCTTAGCATATCGTTAATTAATATCGGTGCTTAAAGCAGCGCCGTTTAATTTCCAAAATATTTACCAATAATAGTAACGTTTTCTCCATATAGCCATCTCGCACTTTATGTATTTTCATAATTAGGAAACTTGTGGAGTTTATAGCTGCGACTGGCTGTAGGTAAAGGTTAGACATGTTTCTACCTGCGTACCTATACTAATTTCTAACTAAGAATAATAATAATTCAAAACTAATTGACACCGAATTTCCACCGTCAACCGGATCTTTAAATCCGACGTGAAACGGGTAAAGCGGATTAACAGCAAAAGTCCAATAATTTAGGTCGCGCACTAATTAAATGTGTAACCTCCCCCTCGTTTTATGTATTTCGGCTTTCCCCCCTGTCATATATGCGGGTGAGTACGTTATGTATCCGCATACATATGTATACGCGGAGATATGTACAGCTCAAAATCATTATGTAAGCGCGCTGTTAACACTGCCATAAAGGGGAACTAGATGGGAGACTGTCCTATAGGAATATTGCCCAGAATTCGTGTAATTAATGAACCGCATAGATTATTAAAATCAACAATGTAGTAGTGGTTTTTGGATAATTAATATGACCCAAGCTGCTGGTGGAATTACATATGCACATTGGATTGGTTTTTATTTATAGGCGAAACCTTTTTTGTATCATTTTCAAAGTTGGCCATTATTTTGGCAAAATGAAGTTTAGCTTTGACTAATTTTATATTTAAAGCATATTATAACAGGCATGGCGGCGAGGCTATTTATTGTTAGGAAAATATTAAAACTAGAACTGAAACAGATATTGATCGGTTTTCAGTTTATCAGCGAAGTTTGTCCCGTTGAATTAATTTTAGAAGTTAATCTAACAGTCAATCCGATTATTAGCCGCCAAATTTAGATTCTGGTTATCTTATTATTCAGCTTTGATTATTCTCAGAAAACATTGACAGAGAAAATATGTTCATAATATTATGTTCTTCGTTGTCGTAGCTTCTGCCAACGTTTCGTTCTCAGTCTTATAAGACATCTTCACACTAACGGGAGACTGCACAGTTAGGAATCGTGGCGGTTTCTAAGAAGTCTAATCAGCTGGGTTTTGCAGGTATGATCTAAGAAGTAGCCATCGTCGCGTTTGGGATGTTTGTCATGGTTTTTCTAGTATAATAGTGAAGGTTGCCAGGCAAAATGTTAAATTGGATTTGGTGGTCAGGCTCCGGTTTATGCTCATTCAGCGCGGATCGTGTGCAACACTTGTTTATGGTAGCTTGAATATATTTGCTGGAATAATTGTTGGGAGTCAGAATTTCAGCCACCACGGTGCATTGATCCGTAACTGTTCCATTCCATTGACCCGTAGCAAGGTCTATATAAACCTCTACAGAACTCTCTAATTAACCACTCTGGAGATGTTCCATAAGAGTGAGAACGAAACGTCGACAGAAACCAAGAGTACAATGTTATTGACGACCGCGAAAGCATACGTAACAGATAAGTTAATAATATTGGGAGGTGATTTCAATATAGACTTTTTCAGTACCCTCCATAATGTTTAACACTCTCCTTGATCTCTGTGATGATTTATACAATTGATACGCCGACTCATATAAAGGACACGAGCCATTGCGCACCGCTTCCAGGAAAGTTAAAGTCAAAGGGGCACTGTACCCGACTCTAAATCAATTCTATGGTTCTTGGAGAGTATTGTAGTGTTTGACTCCAAATGGTGAAACAGCAGCGAATCATCTTAACGCGCAAATCAAAAAGATTCAAAGGGTTTATAAGCAATGGAATATGCAAAAGGGAAGATCAAAATTATCTTCAGGGAAACAATAACGCTATTTACAGCAATATCCAGAAGATGGAAGCTTTTCAGCTGTGTGGGCCGCTGATTTTATTAGTGACGCAGATACGAAGCAAGGTGTGCCTTCAACATTAGTGGGTCTCGGATCGCATCCGGTATTTTGGTGCGGTATGAAAGGGCTCCTGACATGGACAATATCATAAATAAGGCAACAAGTTTACTGCACACAATAAATTTCCTTCATATTGCAGTACTTCCCTGAAATCTGGAAGGCTCCAATAGTTCCAACCCGGGCGTGATGCAAATTACCCACAGGGTTCTAAGCCAATTACTATCTTATCTGATAGTCGGTCTATCTAGACTTAAATTTGAGACCGACGAGGCAAGCGCTATACCGGTTACCTAAATCGGTTTTATGCCTGGAATTTTGATCGACTTCCAGCCAGATCGGCTCTGCAGTCACAAATGACATCCTTGGAGGTGCTTGGGTTTTTAAGGAGACACAAGGAGAGCGTCCGATTTAGCCCGACGGATTGGCGCACAACTATATCGATCCCAGGCATAAGTACTGGAATGCTTACACTCGTTAGATCATGTGCTGTAGCTTTATATAGGATATTCCTTCATTTCGCGAAGATATATGCGGATGACATATGCACTTCATGCATCAAAATGAGAAGCAAGGGATAGTCTAACGACCTCGATTTCGCAATAATTTGAGTGTTTTTATCGTGCAATGTTGTTATTATTCGTAAACCAAAGCCGATTCATTCCATATAATTTCAACAATCTACAATAGATAAAGAGCAAGAAACAATTTTTAAGTTGTTATTTGTAAGTATGTAAGTAATATACAGCTTAATCGTTATATTGAATTTTTATGTTTTCGAGGTTTGAAAAAGTCTCCCATAACTTTAAAAAAAACGTACATTTTAAAGACTTCATTACGAAAGCCATCAGAAGTGCTGAAGCGTTGCGAATTTACCTAAGCAGCCGAGTTAATAAGTTTAGTGTTGCGTTTAAAAAAATGAGTAGGAAGTTACAGTCTCGTGAATCGCGGTGCCCTCACCTTTAAATTAAAACGCTTAAACACTTGAAGCACTTAAGGAAGGAAATTTTAATTGCAATACAGTTTTTATCTATTTCTCACTTGCCGTTTTATGTTCGCTCCTTCCTTTGAAAGTTACAGACGGAAATGTACTGTTCACCTATATCGTTTTCAATCCTTTTAGTTGGGAGGCAATTTATCGTATTGAAGATAAGGCTATTCTCAGTACAATATTATTAATCAAGTTTGAAATGAAAAAGTTATAATGGAAAATAATGTTCACTTTCCCGATCCGTAGACAACTTCTTTAACGGTTGTGGAACGCTTTCCACGGAGTTTCACTCCAATTTCATTAACTTTAAGCGGCTCTATTGCGTAATGGTCTATGTTTCTTCGCATTTTTTCCAAGAAAAAAATGCTTTTTTCTCCACACGAGAATAGATAATATTGACAGCAAACTTTACAATTAATGGTATAAAGCCGTTTAATGTTACTGATAAATAGCAATATATAGACGAACACTGGATATTGAATAACGCTACTATCTTGGAGTTTATTATATTTCTAATACATGGTAATATTTAATTTTTTCAGTGATTGAACATTATACATAATTACAGTGAATTAAGCAAAGTACTATTACACGTTCCTAATTGTTCCTTTGTTTTTATTGAACAATTTCTATGTGTACTTATTTAATTTGTTGACAACCAAGTATACAAATATTCCAGAGAAAAACATGAAACTATTTTTATAATTATGCCATTGTAATCAGGGCAAGAGGCTACTACGCATATTCGATACTTTGTATATCACGTAGCTGGTTTCATAGTAAAGCTATTGTGACTATAAAGATCCTCCATCAAATTTATCGCAGGCAATTTTAGCAGAATACTAGAATAAAAACAGTTTACTTATATCTTTGTTTTGCATCGATTGCTTAAACTTCGAAGAAATTCTATTTAGGGGATGTCAATAACCTAAGTTAGCTAGAAACACAATTGTCTCTTTGTTTACAGAATTCCATTTGTTTTTACGTTTATTCTCATTTTTAGTTAGTTTTATCACAAAAAAATGTCTAAATAAATTATTTGGTTATACAGGGTGAGCCGGGAAGAACGGACCAAGCTCCAGCTACGTATTGTACACGTGGAAATGATTTAAAAAAACCCATATGTTCTTATCCGATTTTCATTTATTTTCACGTTACAGCGCAATTACAAATAAATCAAATTTCGCGCCATTTTCTAACAAAATAATGTACAATCTCACAAATAAATCTTAAATTACTGTCGCAATGAATTTGAATCTCGAAAGGGTTTATTCAGGTAGCTGATTCGTCATATGTGATACGAAGCGAAAAAAATGTTCATGTAGAACGTGTCTTGTATTACATGGGTAGGCAATGCAAGGATATTTTTACTTTATTTAAGACTTATTTTTAATTACCCTATAACAGAAAAACAAATGGGAATCGGATAAGAGCATATCAATTCTTTTTTACATTATTTTCTCGTGTACAATACAACCCTGCAGTATGGTTGGTTTGTTCCGACTCATCCTGTATCTTGTAATATCATAAAATAGACATATTGTTCTTCCTAAATTAATTGGATACCCTTTTAGCATTTTAAGAAGGATAAATTGCAAAGAACAACACTGTCAAAAGTTAAATCAAAACGCAAACCTCACAATTTGATGGTTACGCCCTCTCTATCGAGTGATACGTCACACTCTTTTGAATGATATAAATTGAAGTCGCTTTGGTCTTATTTTTTTTAGTGTGGTGATGGCCCAACGGGGTGTATAAGCTTTTTCTAGCTTGTCATAACCTCACACAACTTAAAATTAATGTGTAAGTCGTGTGTGTAAAGTGTTACTTGGCCTTGTTACTATGACCCCCTCGCCGTAAAGGATAAAGAGCAGTTAATTGTACCCCAACTGTGAATGGTGACTCGAGAGTGTACCGGACCCACTAAGAAGATTTGTTGATCCTAGCGGGACTCGAACATACAGCGCTTAACTCTGGCCAGTCAAGCGCAGGCCCTCTTACCAATGGGGCAACGGGCCGTCTTAAAATAGAATTTGTTTTGCAAATTATTCATTATAATTCTATATATCTGACAATTTAAATTTCAATCAACCCATTTTTTTTTCCTTAAAAGTACCTATTACAGTCTACAATATGCCATACAAGCTCGCGATCTAACATCTACCAATTAACGACTTGACAATAGCGGGTATCCGCAACTACACGGATATATTAAATTCTTGTAACAAACACTTGTAGAAGGAAATCATTAAAGACGAACATTAAGGAAGTAAATAGAACGACAATGATAATATTGTTATTTCCTTGGAATTGTCGTTGGCTGCACTCAATGGAAAAAGATAATACAAATAGCTAATAAAAATCAGCTTAATAAGCTCTGCTGCAGATCGAATAAGCCCTATTACAATTATGTTACGTATTAATATCTGATATATGCTATTTACGGACATTTTTATTCGTAATTAAAAAATCTGGCTGTTCGTAAATAAATTATATTAAAAGGTATTATATTTCCCGTAGCTGGTTATATGTATGAACATCCTGTATCTTTATCTCGAAAACCCTTAAATTATATTCCTTATTTTTATTTAATGCTGCGCGTATGAAGGACAATTGCGCCGGATTATCTAAAAGTACAAAAAAAATGCGCTGCGGTCGGGTGACATAAAGGCGCCCTCTTTCTTCAATTCAGCGCAAAAAACGGAAAACGTACCTGCCATAAATTTCGCTGATTTACGATCGTGTTTAATCACGACGGTGTACATTTTGTGGAAATAAATCTTTTGCGTTTAAATTAGTAAGTTTTGAATCTGGAACGCATGGACGTACACACAAAAGCAGTACGTACACAATTTATATAAGAGATACGGCTCGTCCAATATTTTATACAAATGTGATGGAACGGAAAAAGGATCGCTGAAAACATGAATAAGAAAGAAGTGCGTGATTAGCTATCGTAAATTCCGATGGCGAAAACATAGGTTTCGTTCGCATTTTGCCGAGATAGCTGTGCGCCGACCGAACCAGTAGATTTCGGAAGTATATTAGGAAGTGTGAAGGAATATTTAATTAGAATCGGCCAGCCCTTTCCTCTAGCTTCATTCCGCCTGGCGGATCTTCCGAGGATCTCGTTCATTTTCTGACCTCTTTCGTGTTGATGATATATAATTTTCGCTACCAAACGGCTACGCTGAAATATAAATTGCAGGGTTGTAGTATCGTTAATTGTTTTCGCGGGTGGTGAGATTGAAGATCTTTTGTCCGGATTTCTCCCAGCTCCCTTTGTTCCTGTTCCTAGACCCTATCCGTTTGCTTATGTTTATGGATATACGATAATAAGTACATATACAGGACGAACCACTTAAAGTGATACGCGCAAATAACAAAGAAAGAAAGCGAATATTTGCTCCTGCTTGCAATGCAAGACCCACTCGGGCTAAACTCTTTATTATTTATTTACCTCTTCCTAATCGTGTCAATCACCACGAAAGCGTTGTTTCCTGTGTACTGGCGATATCTGATGGTGAGAGGCGCTGTAATAAATTGCAACGCAACTACAAAGAATAAGTAACACCGAGCAGGTAGATATCTCCTTGTTATCTCGAATTTTATCAAAAATAATTGAGACATGATAAGAAATAAAACTTTTTTATTTGTGAGCAAGTTACAAATTTGTTAAGATTAATTAGCATTAATTTTACATATTTTTAAATACCTTTCTTTACCTATCTTTACCAGAACCGATTCTAGAGTTTCCAAGTGAGCAAGAAGCATTTTTTCTGCAACCCGTTTTGGGACAATCCCCTGTTCATGCAAGAATAAACAAAAAGCAATCTTCTAGAACGTGAAATATCTCACACAAAAGTACCGATTCTGAGCCAAAATTCCAAGATTTAACATAAAAGTCTAAATTCACCTTTTATTCCCTTTTACTCCCATCGCTCACTTCGGAGATGTCACGTGCCTTACGATGTGATATTTGAAATGGAAAGTGCGAGTTTTAACCGTTAGGATGAGATGTGAGAACATTAATTAAACAACTTAAACAGCTCCCGAAACGGCTAACATTTAACTTTATTTCCGGAGGTGACTCGCTTTATGATTATTATTTGTGGAAGTGACGTATGTTTTAGCGAATGAACGTAATTACATAAATAGATAATGAAAATGACACCTTTAACAACAACAAAAGCTCCTTCAGAAACAGCTCAGAAGCAGCTTAAATATCCTTCGGCCTGTTTGAGCTATAAGTATTTATAATACTCTAATATTCTTGCCAAATCATACAGGAAGTGTAGAGAAGCCTGGATAATAGTTAAACGCTCTTTTTTTCTTTTCGTGGTAATTTAAGAACCAAAGTAACTAAAAAGCAAAAAGGTAAAAGTAACGAGGGATTTGAAGAACAAGAACTCTGCTTCTATGTTTTTCTGTAACTAACTGGTTTTAACCAAACGATTGGACACAACGAAATACTGAAAGTGTCCAGGATTACCCTGTGTTACCCATCACAGAATTTCTCACTGTTAGTCACGTGACCATAAAATTAAAACATGATTACAAGACTAACCTGCAATTCTATTTAAGTGATGTAATCCCAATGAATACTGGCCAAAAGCATATTCTGGACCACTTTTATAAGTAATTGTTTCACATACCCTGAGATTGGCCACCAATAATTTGTAACTGAAAAAATTTTGGCACTCGCAAATGGACAGACTAGTTGCTTTAGGTATTGCCAACAGAATCTACTACAAAGGTTTTAAGACAATACTATTTGCTTATTTTTCATAACGTTGCAGTTTGGAGGAACAGTGCTTTATCATAAAATTACTCAATATGTTATTGCCAGTGCCTAATTTGTTTTTAGGGATCAATGAAATCCCTTTAACTACAAACCACAAAGGTCCCGTTATCATCTTTTCTGCTTTTATTTGAAAATTCTTTCTAATAAAGAAGTGTATTTCTTATTGTTCAGAAGTATCCGCATTTTACACAAACAATGCGCAAATATTTCCTTTATATTCTGAAATATCCCTCACGTTAATTTCCGCAAATTTATATTTTCACGTAATTACGTTAACTACTTGTATATACATCCGCTTCTATACTTACTGGACGGTGCTTTTGATGAGCCCTACTTCGAAGCCGGGGAACTTTATAGTAGCCAGTTTCATTACTGAGAAGACATCATCTCGAACTAATTTCAAGATCAATGATCCACATCAGTCCTGAGTAAATAATTTCGAAAATGGTGACCCTTCGCAAACACGTAATCAGATTTTGTCGGACAAGTGCGTTTTCGCTAACATAGTGCCGAAAATGTGGTTATACGTATTAGGCTAAGCGAAACTACTGACAGCCGTTTTTGCGGTTGTTTAGTCTACATTATAGTGTTTTTGTTTCGACGAACAATGGATAAACTTTACCGCTGTTTGTAAAAAACTGAATGGAGTTTTGTCAAGAAGTGAGTGTCTACGATCTAAACTAGTTTGTGTAATTACTTTTGGGAAAACTATTTGATGAAAATTTCTAAGAAGGGCATCTAATTTTAGCGAAACATTACTTACGAAACACGTTAATTTGTTGTTGATAAATCAGACTTTACAAAGAAAACGAGCAACTCAGGATGAGGATGAAATATTACTTTATATGATATGATTTCGCATATTACTACAAATTTAGTTGTATTATATTCAGTTTGTGCTTGCCTCTGTGATCATTTGATTTTTATGTGTTCAATACCAAAACCGAAGCCGCTGGATAACCTTTTCTTAACCTGTTGAATGAAAGATCAAAGCTAATCTACTATTTTCAACTAATATAACGGTCATGCCAAAATAAACTCTTTTATACAGATAGTTTATGACAGTCCTTGTTTGAATGTTACACGTAGTTTAAATATTGATGACTAGAACGCAACATTCTCGCTTGCTTTCCACTTGTCCGTTTGCTAACAGGGTAAACACGTATTTATGGCAATTTCCAGACTTGATATATAATGGTACAGAAATCAGGTGTTTAGTTGGCGATAAAAGTTTGCTATGTTGGAAACCATGTATGTGTAGGAACCATGTAAATAGCGCAAATTAGACCGGAAGAAGATCGTATAAAGAATTTTTATGTGATTTAACGATGATGTTAAGTGCGTGCAATATACCGTTTGCAAAAATCGGACAAACAATGTTTTATCAATTTTTGAAGAAATACGATCCAACGTGGGAACTACCAAGTTCGCAGACGCTACGTAGGAAGAGAAAATTGAGAATTATGTGAAAACCGCAGTAAAAAATGAACGGTTGTGGCTAACTATAGATGAAACTACAGACATTAAAGAAATTTCAATAGTATCGATTGTAGCACGGGCAATGACCTTGAAACGACCGTCACATCCTTATTTGCTAGCCTGTAAAAGACACCAAAGATGTACTATCGAAGCTGTTGATAATGTATTAGTTAGAACACTAGACAATTTTGAAATTCCCCCAAAGTAAGTGTTAATGTTGGTTACCGATGCTGCTGCTGGTTATGCTTCGCACGGGTCAATTATTCAAAGCTGTTCAACCGAATTTGCTACACATAACATGATCTTCTGCCTGGAGAGCTTTCAGTTTCTAAATCAGAACGTTACGACGTGGTTATTCTTAGATATATTTAAGGATTAATCTCTACCATTAATGATTCCTCAAACAGAAAATCTAAAATTATGAGTTGACAAGATTTTACATCGTAAAAAAGTATTTTTGCCAATGTACAACGTTCAAGAATACGCTGTTTCGAAGATAACAGCGTATTCTTTCCTGCCGTCCTTTTTATCCCTCCCTACCTGGTAAATATGCTTTTTACGGTATTAAGTTATTGTCTTTAGCACACCCACGTCCCGAGCAATTTATCGAATCGGTGCAACAAAGATTCAATTTATGAGGCCCAACATTCCGTATCCACACTGATTGGCGAATACTTTGGCGTAGGCGGTCGGGTATATTGTCCCTTACCGCCGAATTTCCCCCGTATCGCCTGTCGTTACCCATCTGAACGTGTTATCTGCGGGCTATGCGAGATGCGACAGAATTCGGCGAGATCGATCACATATACCGCGTAGATGCCAAACTGGCCAAAACGCAAAATGACAGAGGAGGGCTTCGAATCGAAATCGAAACAGATAGCAGTGTTTCTTTCTCATTTCGCATAATCGTTGTTTTATCGCCAAAACATTTTTTTTTACTTTCGGATGGCACCCGATCCGGGAAACTTAATTGACCGTGAAAATGGTAATAGTTGTTCGAGCGGGCGACTTAATTAAATATACTTTCTCAATTAATAATTAAGTTAATGTGAGTACATTGAAAGTTAACTCTATGAACATAATCCTTATCGAATTAACTATTAATTTTAATTGAATGTTCAATTTTAATGGTAATTAATGTCGAAAATACATATATTAGAAGGATGTCAATGAAAAAGTCTACGAAAACGTTCAGGGTCATATTTAAGTATTTTATCGGTGGTCACTAGAGGTACAACTGATGCTGTTCAGCCACTAGCGCTTCGGCAGCAGCTGTCAGAGTAAGGCTGTTTGCACACGATCCAGTCCTCGGGGAGGGAAAGGCGCATTGCACTGCCAAGACCCCCTTCTCCGGCTTCCTTCTCTCTATCCCCGGGGTTTTATTCGTGAAATATGCCTCCGGCCAATGATGATTCCGAAGAATATGCAAAGTAACTTCTCTTGGTAAACACGGAGAATAAATTTACTTGGTTTTTTTAACAATTTCAAATAAAATTAAATAATTCTCTTTCAACAAGTCACATAAATATCATTTTTCCAGACTCTTATAGAGAGACTGTTCTAGAAGTTTTTTTATTAGTATTTCCCCTGTGCTTTGATGAAACTAAGCAGATAAGTTCTTTGGCTAACGTGCATAGAGTATTGCAACGAAACACTAACTTAGCAGTTCTAAAGATAAGCATTAACATAATCTCAAAAAATTACTTTGTTCATACATTTCATTTTCCTTCATACAAACTGCAATGCGATTCCCTGCATTTTGCACATTCACTAATATTTCATTGTCTTTCAACCACGGAACCCAAAGCATGACCACGACGAATTTCTGCAAACCAGTTGTAAACAGCCTCTTCTGATGGTGCTTCATTACTAAAAGTTGAACGAAGCGATTCGATGCTTTACTAAAACACAAAAAAATCACCTTTTTACCTGAAATTTCCAACTTTTTACAAAATTGTTTTTCTTTAACGCTCACTGCAAATAAACTACTCGGTCGATTATTTTTGTCTGCCACTATTTCAACAATAACAAATGTCAGATCCAGCGGTTGTTCACATAAACTTAAAACGCTACTGAAAATTCAAATACAGAATTTTGAATGCTTACTGAGCTAATAATTGATGTAAATACATATATCTACCTACCGCGTAAAAGGAAAGAATTACCTCAGCTCTTTTAACCACCATAAACAACTTACACGAACCGTTTTACACACAAACGTGAAATACATTTTAACCTACTTTCCTTTAGACCCGCCGCGCGTCTGTTAATTTCTCCCGCTTTCCATATTCAACGAGTGACTACTGAATGAAATTTCCACGTCCTCTTTGGCCTGAAACAAGTGAAGAGTAAATACCGTGCTGTGGAAAAGGTCACGATTTATTCTAGCATCTCTATTATGCTTCGGGTAAACAGAATTTGCGTTCCATTTGCTTATTAATTAAATATTCTGTGCAGTTTTGCTAATAATAATCAGCCACTATTGTAATTGGTAACGGGCATTTGGAGAACTTTGACAATGTAATGGGTGATTTTGCTCACTTTTCTTTTTTAAAATGTAAGCTAGCGGTAACTTTTTCTTTCAGTTTGGGAATTGTTTTACATGGAAAATTTAATAATAATGCACTATTCCGTCGTACGAAATAATAAATGAACTACAACAGCAAGACGGTGCCAATGCTCGTAGATGTAATATAGTAAGCGACCGTCTGAACAGAATATTTCCAAGATGATGGATATATGCTAATGGTCCTATAAGAAGATCAGTTCGTCTTCCTGATTTAAGTCCTTTAGACTGCTTTTTGGCGAAATTTAGAAACTATAGTTATCGAGAAAAATATATCCTGAAAATAGCAATATATACAGTCAGTAACACCTTATCTTACATCCAACTATAAATTGTACTTATTTTTAAAATGTATGGGTTTGCCTTCCCAAAATATTGCTTGTTTTGCTAATAAACGTCAATTTATTGCAAATAATCAAGTTTACTCCCCCGAAATGAACTGATTTATGGGATTTTCTGTGCCCTTTGGCAAAGAAAAGGTTTCTTTAAACCTTTTCTTTGCTTATGAAATGAGAAAAAGCAACTTAGCTGCCACATATGCACAGAACATGAACATCTGTTGTAAATAAACCAGTTTAAGCGAATTAAATGTGCCAATTTATCTGTTAAAAATGTAATTTCTGAATAAACTAGAGTTTATTTCTGGCAAATAAGCGACATTCGTTCTCGACAAAAACCATATCAGTATTTTCTTTTGTCGCTTCTCGCCATTCGCACTTCTTGCCGACTGCAGTTGGAAGTTAGTTTGGTTGGTAATGCTTCAGGTATTGTGCAATGGCCGGTGAAATTCACACATATTCTCTGCTATTGATTGCGGCTCCGATATAAAATTTTTGCTCATATTAATACAATCTTTGCCAGATATACACCAACTATTGTTACTACAGGCAACTTCGGCGATTAATAGATGCTGACTGCAATACGGAGCCGCTAACCGAACCATCGTTCAGTTCACGCTGTTTACTGACATAGAATGTAGTTGTGAAGATTTCCATTTCTTTAAATAATTATCTTATTAACATGTAAATTACATACGTGTTGCCACTACGATACAGCATGTTTATTCTTATATATATTTGACTCCTTTTGTCAATGCTGAGGTGTCGATATATTGTAAATTTATCGAATTCAGATTTTTTTAATGTTTATAGTTCGAAAGGAAAATTTAAGCAAAAACTTCTATAAAAAACAATAAATAATAAAACTTCTAAGTCTCTTCTTCTTGACTTCCTGTTGCCTTTCGTCTTCCATCTGATCTTCTTCCTTTTTTCCCCGTCTTCGAACCAAATTTTGGGTATACGTTATCTCTTCTCTGTTCCTTAGTTTACTCCCCCTCCCTCATTATCTTGTATCTCTTGGGTTTCCTGTTTCTTTAAAAGGGCGTCTTCCCTTTTGCCTGTTTTCTCTTTCTTCCCTTTATAGATTTGCTATTCTCAGCCTTTTCTTTTTGACGCTTCCTTCCCATCATTTTCTTGAATCGATCTCAATTCTCACCTGTTTCGAGTTGTTTTAATTCCGTCACATCTTCTCGATCTCTTCTTATTTTTGCTAAGAGGGTTTATATCTTTCTCCTCTTTTATCTTCCGTTCCAGAACTTCCAGCCACTTCATAATCTCTTGCGACATCTTGTTTTGACTAGTCTCGTCGGCCGCCGTTCTTTTATTGACTCTTCTTAGCGTTTCATTGTCTATCTCTAGTTCTTCGTCGTTCTCCTCCTTTCTGGGCATGATGTTCCATAACATTGCCAGAGTCGTCACCGTAATTTCCAAGAGTTTTTTCGGAGCCACCGGTTCGTTCTTCCATATTTGTCGAAATTATCTCAATGTGTAACGTTGTGCGTGTGAAAACTCCATTTTTGCATTAAATTGATGTACAGCCCACAAAATTTCATTTAAATGAGCGGGTATGAATTACTCATGTTACCCTGTTAGTTATGTAAAACGAAATAATCGTTACTTGTTTTTATGCTGCCTAAAAATGATCTATGTTTAAGTGAAATTGGTCCCTCAAGGCTATTGTTAATATTCAGGATGAAACATCTGTCGATGGATTATTCTAACTTAATTGTTCATACTTTAATGATGGGAACTTTTCGTACGTTTGTGTACCGAAATTATTTAAATGTAAATGTAAGTTGAGCAAAACATAGAAATTTACTTCCTCTCGCAAGTAGCGAAATTAAACAGAAAAAGTTATCTTTTTTCAAAAAAAAAGCACTTCCGCCCATTACAGAGAAATTACATTTCCATGTAGAACTGCGGTCATTCTCACTAATACTCCATTACGTATTCATTGGCAATTCTAAAAAAAAAAGCGCCGTTGTGCAGATTCAGAGCTAGACGATTGTTTATACTCGCACACAGGAGAAGGCCGGTAGACGTAGCAAATTTGCATGAAAATTGCTAGATAAAAAACATCTGAAACCATTCCTCGCTATCGCACATGCCTATTATGAGTATGCAAAGTGGTACGTACAATTTTCATACGTGCTGTTTGTGGCAGTAATTAGAAAAAATTAATAGCTAAATTTTATGTTTTAATAAAGGAGAACAAATACATTATGTAACTATTGATATTATTTTATCATAGGTATTCTCGTGTTTTCCAGAGATTATTATTGTGAGATACTTTTAATGATTACTAGTATATCTTCCATTGTCTTTGTATGACAAGCAACATTCGCATTGTGATAGATTGTAACAATTTCAATTAATTGGTAACGCCCTAGTTATAATTTTTAACCAATTACATTGATGTTACAGGAGAAATTGATATATCCGGATAATTAAACTAGTTGAAAAATGGTAAAATAAGGTACAAGTACACGTGTCCCACGTTACTCTAAACGGCGGTTTTATAACGCTAGAGATCGGATAACCGGTTTTGTGAAATCCTTTATTCTATTATCAATTAATTTTCGCCATCGATTTTAAGACATATTCATAGTAACAAACAATAATAAGACATCATCATCATGTCTTTAATAATCGCGTCAGCGGTTGAACTATTTCAGCAAAGTTTGATATGTAACGCCTATACTTAATAATTCTTTCACCGGATATTGCTAAGCAACTTTCATTGTATTGCCGACAAAGTAGTTATTATTAATAATCCCAAATTTAAATTTTATATTTTTTCCAAGTCTTATCTTTAAATAATTCTTCTGCAACTTATTCCAGACTTTAAACTCTTAATGTCATATACCTCATTTAGAATCTGAACATATGCAAAGTATTCTATCTGTATGTAAAACATATCATAACCATCGTAAAGAATTCGAAGTCTCAATCTCCGAGTTTTATAATAGACTGTAACGAACCCGAGGGTGGTAGGTTTCCGGTAGCGACCCCCGGACGTTAATGGGTCTCGAAAGGCCCGAGAAAATATAAGTTTATCTTAAATAAAAAAAAATCGCGAGGTAGGTTCTTGTTGTAGGGCTTTTCTTCGGGAAGGTGCTATTTAAATAAAATCAGAGGATTAACTTACATTAATTTAATAACAATGAAAAAAGAAATTGGATTAATTAACAATGCAGTCTTTAGAACGTTAAAATATTATCAAAAAAAAAAGACAACTAGGGAGATTTTACTTTTATAAAATCTCAATATGGAACGGCCTTACTTGTTTTTTTATTTCCTTCTCTTAAACTGATTAGCTGCGTACGACCGGTTGTTTCGACTTCTTGCGTCCACCTTCACTCTCTTCATTCACAGAAGATTCCTGAAGAACGCAGATTTTGTCCGAAGACCTGTATAACTTATTCCGAAGAACTATCTGGCAATACATGTCTTATTCCCAAGAACGATCTGACGATACTTCACTTGTTCTGAAGAACTCACGATCTCGACTTGTTCCGAAGAACTGACGATTTTGACTTGTTCCGAAGGACTGACGATCTTGACTTGTTTCGAAGAAACTTCGTATATTCCTTAATTTTCTTCTCGATGTAAACTCCCACGGGAATGATTCGGGGTGGGTGCATCCTTTGGTTAGTTGTCATTGGTTCCTCTTTAATGTAATAAACCAGAATCTGCAACTTCGATGTAAGTTTGTTTTCCATCTTTTCCCTCTTTATTGATGTAATCGACGACTTTGGACGCTAACTAATAAACAGAGAATTCTTTTATAGACTATTTCCTGTTGTCGTTTTTTTTTTCTAAGGTTTCGTCCATTCTATATATTTCGGAGAGTTGTAAACATTACATTTACAGTAATTGGTGGTGTTTTTTTCCGCTTTTTCGGGTCTTCAGATCCGTTGTTTTCGTCCATAAAATTATGTCCTTGTTATTGAAAACTTCCGCGACCTTAAAAACATGCTGAATGGCATTCTATTGACCAGCTTCTCAACAAGGGTTTTGACTCCGTCAGGGTGTTTGGATACTTTTGTGTCCTCTCTCGAGCATAATTACTTTATTGCGAGGTTTTGGTGGTACAAGAAGCGGCGCGCATTAATTTAGAATAATAACGGAAGAAAGATTTATTTCTTTCCTAACCAATTGCTAAACACGGAAGGCGGAACTAACCGGCTTATGTATCCGTTAAATATGGAGAATATTTCTTGCTTTATTAAAATTAAAGATTAGAATTAAAATTCTATTAAAATTTGAACATATTACAAAACGCAAAAAAAGGAGATGAAAATCAACGGCATCTATGAATCAATAGACTCAACCATTATGTGGATTTTGAGACCACTTCCCCTAAATTTTCTCAAAAGTACCGGTCACCATTTTAGAATTATCTTTATTTTCTCTAAAAAATAGTGCAAAGAACATCATACTACGTAAAGAAGTGCGATAGCTACACTATAAGTGTGGGTAAATTTTTATGGGGTCTATGTGGAGTACTTGTACCCAATAGAAGCACCTACAAAATAGGCGACGTTATGGAGGAAGTTCAAACCTTTCAAACTGTTACAACACTAACTAGAAAAAAAAGAAGATTTTAATGGAACTCCCGGTACGTTACACCACGTAAAATCGAATTAACTTCTGTGTCGAACAGTTGCAAATCATAAATAATTGTAAAACATAGGGAATGTAACTTCTATTTTAACATTAATTTATAATTAAGGGATCCCGGGACGAAGCAACACTCGTAAAGCCAGAAAACTCGTTCATTTATCTATATTTCAAGTTAAATTAAACATAACAATTAACAGGTGGAAAATTAGTTTTCGCTAAACCTTTCCTCACCCCCCGTACACTATACATTCAACCTACACCAGTTCCAACGACGAGGCAAATACGCAATAAATGACTGAATAGCATTAAGCTAGTAAAAACGATAATTAACGAAATCTGGAAAATGATTATATCTCAACAACTGGAGAACTTATCTCAGAGCGAGCAACGCTAACGACCAAGCCCGTGTCGCAAGCCATAATTATATGGCTGCATATCACATCGAGGCGCGCATATAAACTATTAAAAAGTTTCTCATCCGGACGAAAAGAGCAGCCATTCGAAAGTTTCAGATCTAGAACTGTGCTTACAACTAATTTAAAGTAAAGAAAGAAAATTCATCCGACGAGGTCACGCCAGCGGTGGTTGAGGATTAAGAAAAAATGCATAAATGGGTTTGTTCCTTTGTAAATGATCTCTTCAAGCAATATTAAAGTATTGGCACACTTCGCACAACACAAATGCGACTCATTTTCGACTGTATGACCGAATGATGTCATAAAAGACTTTAATTCTAACATGTTTATTCCATTCCTATTCCAGATAAAAAATATTCTATAAATATCTACTTTTGCCGTCTACACGCTCTACAACTAAGACGTGTAAAAGATACGAAAAGATTGACGAAAGGGCACCTTCTTAATCAATTTCAGAATTTCTAATTTAATATTATGCTCGGTTTCGTTATGTGTTGCGTTACATTCTACTTCACCGTATCGGTAACACCTGATGTGCTCATTGAATCTGGTGCTTATCGCTCTTTTCGTTTGACCAATAAAGGCTTTGTCATGCAATTTTATCAATTCCCGGCCTTTGCTTCATGTCCGGTTTATCTTTCGGATTGCCAAGAAGATTTTTAAGTGTATTTTGCAAACTGAAACATGCGTTCCAATATGCTGGGAAAGGGGACTTTCACAAATTTGTTACCGCTAATTACTGCCGGGATTAAGATCATGGAATTTCTCACTAATGTTGAACTTTCTTCTGCTAAAGAAAGAAAGATGAACTTTACCTTCACATCCAGGCTCCAACTTGTTCGTATGTTGACGTAGCGGGAGAAGAGCTCTCAGCTTATTTATGTCCACACAGATACTATACCGTAAAAGAAGATCCAAGCTTTCAGTATTCAGTTATCTAATCGCATGCCAAGAAAATTGGGAGTGGCCGTAAGTTACGCAGAAAAGTTTTAGAAAATTGTGGTATGATCAATATGTAGTAATGCAGTAATGTTGTTCCAATGCTGGTAATATGAACAATGGAATGTAAATTGGAGCAAGTAATGCAGGGCACAAATAGGGCAAGTTTCTGCGTAATCAACATTGGATGTATGTCACCATATTATTGAATAAACAATTTCTGTGGAATGGAGAAACCATTTTAAATGTTTTCCTTTTAAGTCTTTCCTCCAAGCTGTTCCATTGTGTATTACACTATTAGTTCCAGCCTAGTTCCTTTACTTAAGTCTCTATTTAGCGCATTACTAAATAACAACATATTTTCACAAGACGTTGCTTTCTAAACAAGTAGTTTTACCTGTATATAGAATTAATTGTATGCAAACACAATTAAGCCCTTTGTACAGTAAAAGCTTCTCCATGGCTACCTTGCGACTAACGTCGCACATAGCTGCATTACATTATTTACACGCAGTTTGCCTGCTGTGTACGTGAAAGGAGCGACAGGTAGCCTGCATTTCATGTGAAACTTCTGTAGGGAACGGCCTCTTTGTATTTGTTTTAAACTATGCCAAGTAAATTGAAGTAGCTTCAATAAAAGTTTACGTATAAGTTTTCAAAGTAGTCATCTCGAAAGTAACTACTTCCCATCCGTATATTTACTCAGCAACCTGTTCTAGTGTCTGCACTTAAATTTCTAACAAGCTCCCTTTATATTAAACTATTTTAATTAATTACCGGGATATAAAATCTTGGCGTTTAGAAATGCACAAATAATAAAATGCAAATTAAGGTATTAGCGTGACTTAATAGCATTCCAATGTTCGAGCATCCTTGTTACGGTAAATACGTTTATTGTTGGTAAAAGTATCCGCTCATGGGAAACGAAGCTTTAGGTACATTTTGTATTTAGTAAATCCTACATTGTACGGCTGAAAATTCTAAAAAAGAAATCTCAAGTAAAATAATAATATTGAAAATTAAGATACAGTGACTAATATGTATCAACAGATTAAATGCTAAAAATTTACATCTTATGGATGAAATTATATAAATATCTTTAAAATTCAACATTTCCAAGTAATTAATAATAATAATAATAGCTTTTATTTATTCCACAATTATACAATAAAAGGTCACATTTCATGCCGCAAATATTAAGTAACAAACAAAACAACAATGAGTGAAATATAAAGGTAGAAGAAATTCTCAAGGTGTAGTTTGGCTTAAAAAGGACAGTTTTTTTGCCAGTCCCTGCACATCAATTTATTTTAACAGAAGAGATTTGACCAACACTTAACTTAAAACTAGAATTCTACCGTATCGAGCGTACGAAGACCTCTACCATGCAATAATACAATAATGCAATAATAAAAATATTAATGATGCGTACGTCTGCCCTGAATTGAATCTTTCCGTATAAATAAAGGTGTAGTTGCAGTGATTACTGTTAAGTGACAAAAGTTAGCTGCATAAAGAAGAAAACAATAATTCATCCTCAACCACCTACATCGTTGAAATGCATGCGACACACAGATACTTTCGAATGTCATAAAATATAACGTACACGTGAATTCCCAACTTTCTGCATGCACATTCTTCATCCGAACATGATTAATTTATAGAAGAATGAGCAGAAAAGCAGAAATGAGTACACTTTCCATGCGCTTCACGAAATTAGCGGAGACTAGACAGACTCGTGTTTTGTCGACTCAATAGGCAACAAGAACCCATTCTCATGAGACGAATAAACACGAGACTGTCTACTCTCTGCTAATTTCATGAAGCGCACGTAAAGTGGAGAATTTTAATGATATTTATTTAGATTTCGTCTATCTTTCCGTATTTTTTTTGCATGTCATAGTTCAAGGACGTTTAGACGGCAATTTCGGGAAGCGCAACTCGTTTCTGCAGGCTTAGTAAGATAATTCTCGTGGACTTGTGACTTAATCCGGAGTAAGTAAATCTAAAGAAATTTTTAGTGGATAATCCCAGGACTTTAGAAGATTTAGAGGTTTGCCACCTGGGGTAAGGTGAAGTAAGTTATTAATCATGTAGCCAGACTTAGGGCGAGCGAACAATAACACTGAAAATTTCGCAGCATTCCAAAAAAGTGATAATTCTTACAGAACACACTTATTACATTCAAATCTTGATTTTTCCCAAGAGTTCATGAAAACAGAAAAGATTAATGACAAAATCAAGCAAGTGTCGTCCGCATACATTTTTATCCTACAATAGTTAATATTGTTGAAAATTTCCGATAATCTTTACTGACGAGAAGGTGTTTTCGAGCACTCAAGATTTGAGTGTTGTGTTATCGAGGCCACATCTCACACGTTACTCTTCCTAATAGATGAGTTGGAAGAATGAGCATTGATGTATGGGGAAGAATAGATTTCTAAGGAAGAACACGTATCGGAATAATATGTAAATATTTTAGAGAATGTTCTTGCAAATGAAAATAAACAAAAGAATATATGTGACTAAGCGCGATCATGGGTGCAGTCCGTTGGTGGGAAACCGGCCGCGTTTCACTAGCTGAAAATGGTCAGCATCTTCTCCCTCTGCTGATGGCACAATAGAACACTTATATATGCCACTAAAAACCACTATTTGGGCTGCGGCCAACGCCCTTACGTCGTGGGACCTTTGTACGTCACCACTTCGGTTCAATACTGCGTAATTCTTATATTCTACACCGTGACTCGTCCGGGCACGACGAAACACTACAAAATATCTTTCTATGAGACAAAGGGGATTCCCTTTTAGCCATTACTCGCCTTCTTGACCAGTTGGGATTTGATGCAGCCACCTGCCTATTCTTAGACGCCGGCCACATGCCCTATTACCTTGGTCGCTGGGAGAAGACTTTTTCGACGTTACTCTTCCTAATAGACGAGTCTTAAGAATAAGCATTAATGTGTGGGGAAGGATGGATTTCTAAGAAAGGACACACATTGCAACAATATATAAATGTTTTAGAGAATATTCGTGTTTCGAGTATAAAGGTGATGTATTCCGAAGCGATGGAAGTTATCAAGATCAGAAGACAATTCGCCAATCTATAAGGCTCGAATTATAAGACAATAGATTGGAGACAGGAAAGATATTGAAATTATAGAGTGGCTAGCAAGGCAAGCAGATTTTAACCCAATTGAAGATATGTAGGCTGCAATGGTTCAAAAATTGAGAAATAATATGAAGGGCGAATTTGAAGAAGGGAGCCCGGGAAATATCAGAATAGATACAATATTAGAAAAGTCTTCCGATCTCATACGCTTTCGGCGTTTCCAATCAGTCTATTTCGAATCGGTTCGTCATTTGATGCATTTCCAATGCTCCGATGACTTAGCTCTAGCCGGATACGCCCCTCCCTGTCCCTAGAGTTCCATTACGTAATCCTGCCTGTACAAACAGGTAATTAATAAATTCTATTTATTCCGACGGACTCAAGCGTTGAATGCACATTTCGCTTAATTATTAAAAAGAATGCGGAACGTAAGAATTTTAGGCTAGTTTTTTTCTTCCATTAATTTTAGTTTTGGTAAGCCTTATTTATAATAATAATTTATAATTTCTTTTACAAGCTAAAGAAGTGTTTAGAGGACACAGTCAGACCAACTGTGAAAATCAAATTTATTTATAAAACAAATTTCTAACACGGCTATTGTTGTAATCTATAATATAGGTTGTTTATTAGTTAGATACGAAATGTTGACACCTAGAGCAACACAGATTACCAAATTGTTGAGCAAATGAAAGTCTATAAGCTACGATAACCTTTAAAGTCAAGCTCGCAGTATATACTATTCACGTGTGCGCCTATAAGAGGTGCAACTTCCTTCAACTTGATAAACATTATTTATACTACTAACATTATATCTGGTTATTGTTAGATCTTTTTTAATTCATGAATTTCAGACATCAACCAATTATCTGTGTAGCTTCAAACTAGAATCAAATAGAAATAGAATCATTCGTCGATTCACACTCCTAGCTTGCCTTTCGTTTTAAGATCACCTTTCATTTGCAACTTTTTACTTTGTGGCATTGCTTGTATTCATATAATTAACAAATTTATGAATATAACGTATGTAATTCTAATGAAGCTCTGAAGAATAAATCGAAATATTGGCGTAGTAGAGAACTGTTAGATTTTGTACCGTTAACATGGCTCTTCCTATATTTCCATTTTCAGAAAGTAGCAGCAAGTACGCCTCAGGAGTCCTTCACTTTCTCGTCTGTCAAAACTTTGTGGTGGAGCGGACAATCTATTTTAAAAGGAAAGAAAGTTCTTCGAAGCAAAACCAGATAGAAAAGGAAAGCTCGATTTTAGAGGCCAGGACAACATTTCTATGATTTCAAGTTAATAAATAGTAAGATATAGAAAGATATAGAAAGAAGTTCCTTGAAAAAAGAACGTTCAGGAGTACTTAAGAATAAACACGGTGCCGCCACATTTTCCTAAGTAAATGCTAGGAGAAACGTTCCCTTGATTGATGAGTACTAATTTTTCACACGGTACGTCTTCACAGTTATTCCTATCTATCCAATCTTGGAAGACAAATTTCGCCTAGTCGACACATAATACAGTAGAAGAGGTAGCCGATAACATTCTACCTAATTTGACGGGTAAAAATGGCCCTTAATAGAACGTTAGTGCAATAATCGCGGCAACGCTGGCCCTAACGAGCAAACGACCAGTGAAAGCTCGGAGGAGCAATACAACAATAATCCTCGGTGCTAAATAAGAACGATAAATTTAAAGCCCAATTGTTTCGTTTTAAAGCATTAATTTCGGCGAGAACGAAAGGACTCCTTGTAAAAAAAAAGAGAAATTGCGCAGAGCTAGCGGTAAACAACTGAAATTTGTACTCCCTGGCATTTATGCATACAGCTGTGTGTGTGAGCGTTGCCGTGTTCGTGTGTAAGCAAATCCCTCGCAAAGTATTTCGAAATTCGTATTATTTGTTGGTTATCCGCCACTTTTGCTTTGTTCTTTTATCCCAAACAGAAAATATATCATGGCGTTTTTTGCTAGGTTAAAGTATTACTTTCAAGGGTCGTTTCTTCTCGACGAAAAAAGTTAACGTTCTTTACTTTTTTTACTGTAAAAATTATAAACCATCATTTTATGTAGAACAAAAAGCTATCTAAACATTACGCAAAGCAGTTTTGTATACGCAAAAATATGTACTCTAATTTTATAGCTGACACCAATGATTTGCTTTGCCAAAACCTGAATTAATCTATATTAATAAAATAATAGAATAAAAATATTGATATTAGCAATTTCTGCGGTACGTATGGTAAACGTTTGACGCATGTATAGTTTCGCACAATACTAATTCTTAATTTCGTACTACACTGCTGTGTAAGGAGTTGTATAAATTTTCGCACAATGCCACAATCCTTGCACTAATTACCCTATGTTGTACTGTCATGCCTATGAAGGGGATGCATTTTACGGATCATGCAGCACCAATAATATTACATCTTAGATATTTCTCAACAATTTCGATGAATTTTACAATCATCTGTTTTTGAATTATGATATCGACATCTCCTTAGTTTAAAGGCCATAAGTCATAAACGGGCTAAACCATATAAACATTTAAACATTTTCACAAGAAACTTTCTTTTTTTTCTAAGAATATAGCAAAGATCAAAATTTTTCAACAAGTGATGTCGGTAAGCTTTATTTATTAAATATCCACTACATGGTACACATGTACATGATTTCCTTTCATCTTCCTGGAACATTACTCAGAGCGGGACAAACAATTGAAAAACAGTACAATACTGTACAATCCCCAAGGTTTGGCCATTTCATTATAACAATATACCATCTAAATAACAACTTTGAAGCTCATAAGCAAAAAATGGCAGTTACTAGAAGGAATATTGGTCTTGTATGAAACGATTGAAAAAGGTAGAGGAGTGGCATGTCATTGCTATAGGAGCACTCAACCAACCGATAGTAACCTTTGTACCCGTTGGATTTCCCTCAATTTGATTCCGGTTCTAGAAGAAAACTGCACATTGCAAATCAGCATTGGATCACTTTGACAGTGGATCATATCATTTGAAGCACAACATCATTACAGGTGATGAAATGTGGGTATACCGCTACGATTCCAAAAGAAGACAACTTTCCCCGCCACACCGTCCGCAACTAGTTTAAATGACTCAATGCAAGGTTTAAAATGTATACGAAAATAAACAATAGAATGTAACTAAGCGTGATGGGAGCGGTGAAGGCTCTGCCTCGCGATTCTCTTGGTGAAGGGTGACCAGCTTCACTTTAGAACACATATATTCCACTGAAAACCACTATTTGAGCCTTGCGTCGTAGGACACGTAGCGTACCTTTGTACGTCACTACTACGGTGCAATACTGCGTAATTCTTACATTCTTTACCGTGACTCGTCTGGTCACGACGGAACACCAAAAATATATCTCCACAAGATAAAGCGGTTCCTTTCTAGCCATTACTCGCCTTCTTGAGCAGTTGAGCCGGTACAGCCACCCGCTTATACTTATACGCTGGTCACACGCCCTATCGCCTTGGTCGCTGGGAGAAGACTTTTCTTATGATCATCTTATAACGCTCGGGTAAGTGAGATTGACATGATTAAATTAATGTTTTCAAATGGGTATGCCGTTACAATGTACAAAATATTTTTTTAAGAAATAAGCGGTCTCTTTTATGATTATGTCTAGCTCGTTTTTACTCGTTTTTCGAAGGAGTCCGCCTTCGAAAAGAGGGGCGATAATTAGTGTTACTAACTTCATCTTAAAATTCATATCTATCACAAATTCGAACACTAATTGTTTACCTACTGTTCCTGTTACTTTCGGAAACTCTGTATAATAGGAATTCATGGTGTAACAAAATAACATTTTCTATGTATGAATCACACCGGCATTCGAGAATTCCAAGATGTACCCTGAGATTTAATAAGATGCAAATCTAATAGCGCCTTCTACTTTGTGTAAATCCTTTTCCAAACATCCAACACAGTTAAGAGACGTGTAGGTTATAAATACATATATGGAACCCAGAGCGACGGCAAATAAGAAGGAACATTTAAATCAGTTCGCAAATGGAAACCGTCATGTAAATCAATTTGCGATTGTCTGGCCTTATCTATATCGTACGTTACCGCAAATTTACGTTTTGTATGTTAGACTCAAATTGACCGATAGCTTATTGCGAGGCCGGTTACGTGCTTCGGTCAAATTGATTGTTATCAGAGTTGCGATCATAAAACGAAACTGAACGGTATCAATCAATACCGGTTCCTACCATAAAGTGATCCTGTATCTCACCGCATGTACGCCTGGGCGAATCGGCGCTGTATTTTCGTAGAATCGAAAGAATCGTTAAAGGTCCGCCGGTCGAAATTAAAAATTCATCGTTCAACTCTTCCCCGATTGGCGCAAAGTAATTTATTCCCGACCGAACCTTGTCCACACGATTCCGCCTCGAATGGGGCGCAAAGTTGAGAAAATGCAATTATCGTCTTTTTTCAATGCGAAGACTATTTTGATATGGGCGGCCTTCGATTAATTCCGACGCTAATTGGTAAAATCTGATGAAAAACATCAGAATTTAATCAAATTTCGTTTAAAGAACTAAAGCTGCTTATTTTATCCAAACAGAGGTATGAGAAAGAGTTGTCACGACAATGGCTTGACGTCTATAAACTGATTTAAGCAGCTTGCTTATTTGGTAAAATGAAACGCATACATAACATGATGGGATAATGGAAAACTGATTAACCTTCGAACGTTATTTTTCGATTCTCATTCAATACATGTCAATAGTTATTTACGATACAGCTAAGGTATGAACACTATTATCGCACGCACATCTAATTCTCAAATTTCATTAGATATTGAAGAGGCTACTTCGCACGCAATATCGTCCCTTCTTCCTGAATTGTTTTGAAAATAGCGCGAGCAGAAAACGCTAACAAAGGGAAGATTTTATTATTGTGGTTCTTGGATTATCGAGCGAGGCATCGAGTTAGGGAATATACCTTGCACTTCTAGGCATCAATTACTGTGATCATTCGGCAACCTTGCCATAATTTTTCCGTTTCCAAAGACAAACAGCAGATTAACACGGGACCTCCTTGCCCGAGAGGAAGGCATACTCTGATTTTTATCACTAACTAAAAACCAACCGTCCGGCGCAGGATTTATTTTGAATAACTATCAAATACTCAATGACCATTATTCAATGTTGGGGCACTGTAACATCTATGAGGACCGACGTGGATATTAGCAAATAAGCAAATTTAATTATTTGTTTAAAAAGGAAATGTGAATTGTATAAACCCAAAAGATCTAATGTTCTGACGAAAGAAGACATTGAATATTTGGGCGCAGCTGACAACACATTCTTAAGGAATGTATCGTCAGCTGAAGAAATGTTACACTATTACTTGGGCTTGCTGGAACGTGCAAGAGACCAGAAACTATTAGAAGATTACGTAAAAGATGAAAGCAAGTGCTTTAGAATTATAACACCTTTCATGAAAACTAACATTTTTCTTGAATCTTTTGTAATATGAGAGTGTACAGAAAGTATTAATATGGTTGTAATTATCACAAAATATGTCACGTTACGTTCAATAAACGTGGATCATCGTTGTTTTTTCCATTTTACAAGAATGGTAAATGCATTAAACAACCCGTAAGAATTAACGCTTTTGGGAGCTTGCTGAAGAATATTGCTACATTTTTCAGATTACCGAATGCTAAGTAACATATGAGACATCGCTGCAGAAATTCTTCTGCCTCACTATTGACTAACAGTGATGCTTTTGTAGGAAATAGACTTTTTCTTTTGTTTAACCTGGAATAGTGATAACAGGATCTTCCCTTTGAACACAAGGAGTTCTTTCTTACCTAGAACCAATACTGCTCTTGCTGGTCTTTCTTTCCTGGTGTAGTGTTGATTATCTGCCCTGCCGTCCTACGGGCAGAGGAATCAAAAGTATTTGGTGTATCCACCTTGCACCTCCATAAGAAACCCCAACATATTAAAATCATGACAAATACTATATAAATAAATATTATTAACAGACGTTATAATTGGAGCATTTGTAATTCGTGCAAATCAGTTTCTTTTTTAAAATAACTTGATAATATTATTAATATTAATGCCTGCTTTACATGTTAAGAAGACTTTCAAGTTACATGTTTCATAATAATTTGCTAGCTTTGTAGCTTATCCCTAATTTTCAAATTTAAAGTAATTACATTCATTAAACACATAGAAGATAATTCCCTTTGGTCTAAAGAATGCCTCATAAATAAAAATGTGCCTATGTAATGAGTAAGCCTGCAGAAACGAGTACACTTTCCATGCACTCCACGAAATTAGCAGAGACTAGACAGATTCGTATTTTGTCGTAGTAGGCAACAAGAACCCATTCTCATGAGACGAATGAACACGAGTCTGTCTAGTCTTTGCTAATTTCGTGAAGTGCAACTCCTTTCTGCAGGCTTAGTGATGAGTCGTCAAGTATGCTAAAACATGCGCATTTCAAGGTTAGAGGTACGTAGCGATGACACTTAGCGGTAACGGCAGACGGCAAGCTCCTAGCATTGGAGAGGAATCTGTAATCTGAAATCATATAAATTAAGTTATTTGTAATTTTATTTTAAAGGTACCCTTACGGCAAACGAGGAATTTGGCGCTAGATATTGTAAAAGTTAAACGTATCTAAATATAAATTTTCTTTAAAAGTAGCCTTAAGTCTAAGTAATGAGTAAAAATTATTTCCAAATGGTTATCATAGGGAATCACTTGAAAGAAACCATTGTTTATTTACCTGCAGCTCTAAAAGTTATAGAGAATATTAGGAAACTCTAAAGAACCGAAGAATACGCGAATTATTTTCGCAGCGGAAGTAAATAATACTAACGTTTACATTTTTCATTCTTACATCTTATTATTTACTTATAAACATACTGAACATCCTTCTAACTACAATTGTAATAATTAAATTAGCTTCCCAACTGGAAACTAGCCAGTTCGTTTGTGTCGGCTGCATCGGCTGCATCCACCGCTAGCTGTTGCATAAACAAATGTTGGCCCGACCCAAAATTTTATTAGCGAAACGCGATTGCATGAATGGTTAAGCTTTCTAGTTCTACGAAGCGTTAAATCAGGTGCTCATTGGCCATAAAATTTAATATGCCTCAATTCCGGAAAGCATTATTCCGTTGCATCCGCGTTCTGCGTCGACATAACGAAACCGTTCTAAATCTTATTTATTATTGGACGGATATCTTCCGCAGTTTTAATTCGTGACCGCAAATATGGATTTTGTGAAACATTACGATTCGTTTGCATATTCCGTTTGGATTGCTGAACATGTTTCTAACTTCCGTAGGTTGGTTCGTTGGGCAAGAAGCTGAATCATGTTAATAGAATAAAGGCGGGGGAGCCGAACCAGCGGAGGAAATGGACTATTAGCAGTATATTCCAAGATATTGTAAGCGATTGTGGAGAAACATAGTATTTCTCATATACCTTTTCTGAACTACGTTAAGTTTAAATATGAACGAAATGTGACTAAATTCTGTGCTTGGAGATAAATTGTGCAGTCCTTCCAAAAGTGGTTCGCGGTCTTCATGCAGAATTATAAAGCATTTCTACTCCCGCTAGCATAGCCAATTATACACGAAACGAAAAGCACATTCTTGTCTAGCAGCGCAGTTGAAAATAACCATACGGTTGCATTTGATTTCATTCAATTATGGCCAAGTTTTTCAATTCGCGTGTAGCAATTTCTGCCATAGAATTCGATATGCCAGTAACAGATAAAGCGTGCAGCGAGTTCCTATTTGGGGGTGATTGTTCGAGTGCTAAACGTTGGGAAATGGTGGAAAAAAGTATAAAACGTTAAAGTGTTTTGTAACATAAACAACAAAATCACAAAGTTTTGCGATGTTGCACCGCAGGCATAGTTCTGTTAGAATTACCGTGCCGTAAGGAACGAACAGAAACGAATTTGATACACACTGTCTTTTGTTATTTGGTCTTTGACTACTTTAGAACTATATTTCTTGTAATAGCTTACAAAACTTTTAAAATAGTTTTCCATTTCAAGCACTCGTTGAAATTCTCGTGGTGATGTGGTAAAAAGGAATGTAGAAACATACGGTTTTATCTTGTTTTATTTACTATAGCTGTAATTAGTTATTACGTATTTCTATGAATAAAAAATCAAACTACAGCAAATAAATAACACATTTATTTCCTGTAATTAAATATTTGGCTCTAATAATTATATTGAAATTTACGAGCAATATATTTGTACATTATAATCCCCTGCGGGCATTCGGAATATATTTGTATCAATCAGTTAATTAAACTAGATGTAAATAGTGAAAAGTTCATATTTGACATATTGAAATTTTATACACGACTGCACTGGAAGTATTTACACATGAGCGGCGCTAGGCGGCAAGCCAGGTAGACTTTTTTTTTATCAGCAGGCTTTTTTGATCTGATTTTTTGTTGTTGTTCCCTCAACCCTTCGTCTAGAGTTTTGAAAGTTGTATACAGGGATACCTTTCTGTACTATTCCGTAGTTTTTAGTGTTTTGCAAGAGGAGGTCTACGTTGTAGTCTGCAGTCTGTGTATTTTCCTGATCTTTGTGGATTTTTGGGGCTTCATTACTTCGGCGGACTGAAAAATTGAAAAACCTTTCGTTCGCTCATTTTGTCCATAATTATCCAAGGTTTTATTGATTTTTTTATTCGTAGCTTTCTTGTATAGGTTTATTTCTATTTAGACAACTGACACAGCATATCGATGAATCATATACAGAATACTTTATTTAAAGGGCAGCTTATATAAAGTTTCAAGCCTTCATTTCTCCTTCAATATTGGTGCCAAATTTATATATTATAAAAGTATATGAAAGGAATATTTGTAATTAAGACGGAAATACCAAAGAGAATTAGGAACATTAATGGAAGAACCTGAAGCAAACCAAGGAGAAGGTGAGGAAAGCAATACGACAGATCCATTATCACCTTTACTGCTTTACTGATGGATCGATAATTAGAAGATATGTGAGAATTAGAGAAATCGGAGGAATCGGAGGAATGGGGTAATAAACAAAATATTAACACAATAAAAAAAACGTAATTATATTAAGAACGAAGAAGAAGTGAGAAACAGCAACGTTGAGACTAAAAGAAGTGGCAAATTAAAGAGGAGTAAATACTAAAGACAATAATAACATACACTAGATGGGAAATAAAAAATAATGAAAATGAAAGCTATAAGAAGAATAATGGGACAAAAGAAAATGAAGAAAACGAATATAGACTACGAATGAACTGTATATAGTGAAAATATAGTGAGGGTTACTAAAAGGATGGGAATTGTACGGTACGAACTTATACATAGACGAGAGAAGAAGTCAACATTACGAGATTATGTTGAAATGTTGATTAGTTTCAATCAATATTCCCAGTAACAACGCTGATCAATTGGTTCTACGAGAAAACCTTCGTCATCTATATCATGTTTCTTAACGTATTAAAGAGAATTTGTTCGCTGGAGTTTCATTTTTCTGGTGGTCACAGGTTGTAAGTCTGTGAATCTGAGGTGCAACGCAAAGCCGCATCTTTCTTGCCGATGTTAAATATAAATACTCTTAATGTTACATACGTTTTACTTTATTGTATTTTGTGAAGAAATGTATCAGTACAACAATTTAACCATTCTGTTCTTCAACTTAGAGCTAAAGAAACCTCGCAAGTGGGCGACATCAACAGAAAATTTTGTGCTGAAGGCATTTCATTGGTTGCCTGGAGGGAATTTCAGTGTTAGTAATACACTTTACAAATTACTTGGAATCCTCAAATTGATACAATCACACCGTTTTTCCAGTAATCCGAGCTTAATCGTATTGTTTCATCTTAGGTATAGCGCGCCCGTCGTAAATGCTATTAAAACTTTATTTAGCGGGAGTTTTACTGGAAAAATCTATGACGAAGCGGGTAATTAAATTATTTCCTTAACATATATTTGGATTAAATTTTTGCAACACAATCTCTTTAGTATGATTCAAGAAGATGACGAATTTTGTAGACGTATTCTTTAGACAGTCGGAGCGATCGCAATCCCTTACATTTTTTTGTTGACTGACGAAGTTATTATTATTATATTATCATATCAACATTATACTTTCGATTCAGAACCGATCTAAGAATATCGCTGTGCGTAGCTTTTGCGCCAATTTATACACGCTTGTATGATCGTCAACGCAGCCGTTTTCCAGGCTCACACCCTCTCATCAACTACGCTAGGAATTGTGTATATCCACCATTATTTTTAATTTCGTTGTCACCTCACTATTTTGTGTTAATTGTTGCTGTTTGTTGGTCGGAGGTTATTTGTTACCAGCGCCACCCACACATCACGTTTAGTGACTTCAGTTTATGCACCCATCCGAAGTAAAGATCCTTCTAATAGTTGAGAGTTCGATCTCTAAAACAAATTTTTTTTTCGGGCCTATTATTATCGGAGCATCGATGTTAGAAAGATATTACAAGAGTCCAGCCAACGACGGTAATGGTGAAATGGGAAAACTTCTTTTGTATTCCATTTTCCCTTAAATTGTCATTGTGTACGTCAAAGTATAATTTTATCAATTAATAATCATCCATTTAGTCCTCTTCCAAAATTCTCAGTAAAATTTTGCACCATGCTGCATCTAAAATGAATAGTTTCCGTGTGTAATTCGACATCAATATAATTTTAAATGGCGTGAAATAACATTAATTTTATATTTGACTTTGGAAGGGAAAGAAATTACATAAAAATAGCGTCTATGTATTGAAATTTCGCTATATAAGGTTGGTTTTCATTTAAATGTCTAACACTAATAAAAAAAATCTAAATTACCGAAAGGGCACTCCCAAAGTCCACGACCCTTAATTTAATAATAATAATTCGGAGAATCACGATTTTCTGAATTTTCTCAATTTTCCCCCTTCGCAAAACATAATACCTAAAAGCAAATTCGCGATCGGTATACGTTACAATATTCAACATTGATATAACCAGCACGCCAATTCTTGCAACATTTCACAAACATGTATGTACAAAAGGAAAACATTCGCCGCAGGGCAACTACAACGAAATACAGCAATTCTTACGCAAAGGTAGTTTTATTGCTTCTATAAGACTTGATTTGTATAGATAAATATGAAGACCAAACAGGCAAAATCGAAAATTTCAACTATAGGCATGACTGCGTTATTGAATAAGAATCTATCGTAAAGATTGAATAAACATGCATATTGGAGGTATGAAAGGTTTATGAGTTGTATGAAAATACATAACTTTATGATTGTACATATCCAATACACATAAGTTCTTGCTGCTGTATGTTATCTACATACTTTCTGTAAACCTTGGGTGATATCCTAATGTTATACGATTTTCCATAAGATTTAAAGAAGAGCCAGGGCAAGTACTCTCAAAGAATTTTATGTGACTCAGTATGAAATCTATACATACGCTGACATCATAAAACAGCATTTCTACGGCTACTGGCATAAAAATTAAATAAAAATATTAACGTAGCGTTTCACGTATATTTGATTTTGTACTCTCTCCCATTTTTCGTTTAATTCCACAATACATTATTATTTTTATTACGTTATTAAAATACATTTTATTCAATTCTGAATCATTTGATATATAAATTTTTCAAATCAACTGAACAAATATTCGCTATTTGTTAACTTGTATAGGCAATATCCTAAATACGTTTTTTCATCGTCATATTTCATTTACCCAGAAACGAATATATTATTTGGCTGACAACCTGCGACTCATTTGGGTTAAGAGTGGCCTTCCTGCTGTTGAATAGGGAGTGCCGTAAGCTTCTGGACTGCACTTGTTCTTGTTTACATTATTTACTAGCGACCTTCACTACCATATTCCTTGATACTTATATTAATTTGCAAACAACACCGCCTATTATCACTTTGGGAAGTACTAGGTAGATTTCTGTGTGAACGACAATAATTATTCCTCCTTATTCCCGAAACATTCATATTTTGCCCACAACGCAATTGGTAAGTCGCTATTGAGCCCGGAACGGTTCCCGTAGAATGTTGGACCAAGTTTCTGGGATATTCTGTGGATGAACTTCTAACTAGGGAAGATTGTTTGTCCTGGCTTTACTCTAACAGCAGCGTTATTTTATCGTACACAATATACTCTGTTCCTTCCCGACGTGTCTCTGCTGTATGTACTCGTAATTGCAAAGAATTATTTGTATGTAGCAGGTACATAAATAGAACTTAGAACACTCTAAATGCAAGTGAATTGATAATTCTGAATCAAAGAACAACGTCTAAAGAAAGTCTAAGAAGCGGGCTCAACAAATCAAAACTCTTCAAAAATTTTCGGAAAATGGATCTTTTGAGAAATTACTATTATAGTATCTCTACATCGAGATACGCATTTAGTTGAGTCAACCAAATTTTTGCCAAAATATTGCTGCTAATACTCATGGCATTGGTAGAAGCACTCTCGGCAATAGCAATGTGAGGAGAGAAAACGCTAACCAACAGTCATATTTCCGCCTACCCGGCGTCATCTGCCTTGTTTCAAACGTATTGTTTACCGCACTCCTCTCAGCTTATATCACTCTTATTCTAAACAATGATCCAGATATATTTGACGCCATCTAGACTTATATCACTCCCCTTCGAAGACGAGCCAGATATATTTCTTGGCGTTATCTAGTGCCAAGAGATACACGCCTCTGCCGTCTAGAAATCCTGAGTTATCAGTTACTTGTGCAGCTACACAGAGAACTCAGGTGCGGCGTTCTCTCAAGTTCAGCACTCCAAGAACTACTCAGAAGCTGGTACCCGCTTTTTGTCGCTGCTTTTCAGAAGGCAGACACGTGTATCTCTAAGAACTATATAACGCCAAGAAATATATCTGGCTCGTCTTCGTAGGGGAGTGATATGAAATAACGCTGATGACATCAGGTAGACAGAAACACGTCCACTAGTTAGCGTTCCCACTCCCCACATTGTTTTTTATTCTAGTTATTATTTTTAGATATTTTTGTAGATATATTTTGATGTACAACCACATTATAGTATTCTTATTACAATAATGAAGATAAAATGAAGTGATTCCGAGCTATGCATAAAAACCTCAAAAACAAACGCATTAAGATATCTCGACGCTTTAAACGAAGCTAATACTCCCTTCCGTTCTACACTAGAGAAAATAAAAAGAGTATAAAATAAATTTGATCGAAAGATAGCGTTAGTGAGTCCAAATTAAACACCGGCTCTCACATTTATTGCGGTCTTGAACAAATATCGACGAAAAAACGTACTCGTTCGGGAGTAGAAGTGTAATCTTGTTTTCTTGTAATCCGCCCGACAAATAAATGACCACGTTCAGTCCACTCCTAACAATTATCGGAGTGCAAGAATAAATTCTTTAAATCGGGCCATCAATACCCCAAATCCGACTTTAATCTCTCTAAGAGACGAATACATCGCGGTAGCTTTAATTTAGAACTTGATTTTTTTGGCGAACTAATTATCTCAATCGTTACAATTGAAACTGTTAGTTACATCTTATGCAATTGATTTTTGACGACGCTTATTTTTATTTTGTTTTAAGATAAGTATTCTAGCTTTTCATTAGAATTGCTGAGCGATCGCTATAGCACTTCATCGCTCTCAAATTTGATTTTTCTCCTAAGTACTACTTTCTTCGAGCTTTTGAAAGAAATAAGACCTAAATTCAATGACTACATACAGTCGAATTGTCATCATTTCACAACCAATTACACAATTGCCTACGTGTTGTAGTACTGTCGTAATGATGGAGATTTCCGCTGAGCAATTTTTTCTATTCTTTTCTTTTCTTTAATACAATCACGAAAATTTATTGATTAATATTGAATACCGCCCTGTGATTATTTATATAAATGGAATTTCTTCAGAATTTCAAATACTTGCAGGCATAATGTTACCCGTTGAGGGTTGAGCAAAGTGGCATCGGCGTTCCTTACATAGGTCCTCACACTCGTGATCGAAATGGTTAATCGTTGTTTTACCAAGTACAATAAGAGGAAAGCTTAATGAAGAGATATTCCCCTTGAATTATGTGAACAACTAGATAGCATTACTACACCCGAGACTGTTCAAAAGAGACCTTTGCACGATTGTTGGAATTCTGGCCTGTCACCCCGAAGTTGCCAAGCTGAAGATATAGTGGAACAGCTCCTCTGTATATGTTGTGTGCCAGCGCTGAATCAGATGGGCCATGCTGGTTTCAATCTATGCTAAGGCAGTGGGTTAGTTGATGAGCTAAGTAGCTCTGCATTGTAAGGAATATGCGAAATGGGCGCATTGTCACCTAAATGCTCTGAGATCCACCTCACCCTCTCACCATATCAACTTCCAGGGTACCCATCTTCCAAACACGTTTTGAGGTCTCAAATAGTCGTTCATTGATTCTAGTTGTACTATTGCTACAAGTTACCTACTCTATCACATTGAAACTAAGGTTAAAGGTATATTGGTAGGCAAGGAAACCAGATCGAAGACAACTAAAACATGAATAAGGGAGTGTATCAAATTTAGGAAGGGTAGCCATACTGACAACTGATGCACAGTAAACAAACAGAAAGATAAACAAAAAACTCTTACCAAAAAAATCTATGCTGCTGTCTTAAGCAAGTATAAGAAAGCAAGGTCATATCTGACGCTCAATATCTCAATATTTAAGCTTTTTGTAGCTTTAGTACTTGATACGAGCGAGCACTATCCTCTTCATGAATTTGTTTCAGAATGAAACTTTTCTGACGCAGTCATTTAATAACCGCATGAAGCTCATTTTTCTCCGATCTTCGAAATTCTTGCAAATACCTTGCTTTTACTTTGTATGAGTAACCAACATAAAAAACTACAAAAGCCATTTTTAACACTAACAGGGAAATAAGAAAAGTCTTATGCTGTTGTGAAAACTCTATTTCAGCGCCGTTATTACGTTAAGAACAACAATCTCCACGTGTTATTTAATGTATTAAAATGCTTTTGCAAACAGTTACGAGGGTGCCTAATCTAATTCTAACTCGTCGTAAGTTTCAGCTTCACTTTCAATAATCTAACATTCTGTTAATTTGGCTCCACATGAAGCTTTGAAATAAAACTAAATATTGGTTGAAGTTAGAGTTTTTTTTTAAATCTTGGTTATCATCGCGACTTTTCAATGTTTCCTTTTAAAAGTAACAATAAGAATAATTTGACAAGGTACCTTATCCAATCGGATACAATGATAAGTAACATTTTTTAAATAATTAATACTCGTGAAGTCATACTGCTTTTATTTTCAAGTAACAAATAATGTTTTCACAATTATTAACGGTTTTTACGAGAAAAGTTTTAAGTAATAGTAATAATGATAATAATTCATGCCTTCGCATCTTCCAACAGCCTTCGGCAAATTTGAAGTAGAGGAAACCAGAGAAATCTCCTCTGAAGGTTGCGAGTCCGGGGTTCGCATCCAATACTCCGAGACTGAGGGATGTATATCTATGGACCCCATAGACGTACATTTTAAACTATAAACAGAATTTTGTTAACGGCCATTTGCAAAAAAAAAAGAAATAGACCAGGGTCTTTATTTATTTTTTTGTTAAATTCTAAACCATGTTTTTCACATATTTATGTATTTTCTTCAGCAATTCAGGGCCCGACAGATTCATATATTGATAAATTATTTTGCAATTTTCATAGTATAAAGAATTTTGCCGTTATTGCTTAAAAATAGATTCTCAGCGTAACTCACAGATAATACATCATTGCAATTATTATCTCTAATACCTCTACTTTAATCTTCACGCAACTACCATAAATAAAATTCCATTCTCATGTAACTTGAAATAATTAAGGGTAAAGCATCGCTCTGAATTCGCTTGGTTGATATGAAAAAATAGCATAGCAAACATCCACTTCCTTTTCTTTCTCGGCAAATGACTCGCTTCCTCACCGTGCCATCATTACGGCACTACTTTGACCTCGGCTAATACTATTAAAACTTCCGTGTCGGGATATACGAAAGGAAACATTCGTTAGCTTTATCGATATGTATCTTGATAATTAGTAATACGCCCGCCCTATTTCTAGTGACGATATTTATTGCCGTTCACGAGCAGCCGAGATTATGGGCTCTCAGGTAGTTGCGCGATGGTAGGTTCACACCCTGGCATTTTCCGTACATAACGCGCCATTAACGTGTAGGAAATTCCCAATACGTCCACGAAATTATCCAGGTCTGAAGATACTATACGGATACATTCCCAGTACTCATTTATCACTATCACTAGGGAAATAATTAAATGATAAGATGTATGCATGTTTGAAATTATCGGTTGCGAATGAATTATTTTTGGTTGATGTTTTTAAGTGTTTGGTGCAATGATGTTGGAAATATCTAACAACGCACATTATTGGAATTAGTGATCTCATTCAACGAGGATTGTAGCAAACTAGCAAAAGCAACAAGCGTATATCTATTTACGTAAGCTTCCAAAATGCTAAATGTTTAATGTTTTATTTATTATTATTGAGACGAACACTGATATACTTTAGTCAATGCCACCTAAATAGATCCATTGGGTCATTCCACGCACACATTGCATACATAAATTATCTCGAAACTCAAAGAACATGCTTCAAACGACCCATTGTCAGCCATTCGATGATTTTAATTTTTCTGTTTCACCTTACTAAAGGCATTTCCTTTATTGATTGCAAAATGAATACAAACTTAAGAATGATATAAATAAATTAAGAAGTTAACAATTACGAGGGATACCTCTTGAGTTTTTACAAAACCAACGAAAAATAAACAACTTTTTGGTAGAAATCGTTCTGTTATGTTTCATAATATTCGCTATTAAGATTTATACACTTTTGCAGTTTTTCCACTCTGAAGGACATATCTGCAAAACGGGTTTTGAAGGCTTCAACAGTTTCTTGAGGTGATGAAAATGCTTGCCTACTCATTTATGTTTAACATTCGAGAACAAAAACAGTCGTTACATGATAAATGCGTGGCGACTGTCATTGCCTTAATGAAGGATGAAGAGGCGTTATCGATTATTTTGCCCGTTTTTATCGATGATTTCTGGCAAACAAATTGTTGCGATTCGGTTTATTTCGGAACACCCAAATGATTGATTGTTGCTTAGTTTCCGACTTGTACAAATATATCCAAGTTCCGTTGCGGTATTGTATACTGATTTTGCTCCTCTTCCACCAATTGGCATGAGCCTTTTTTTGTGCTTGAATCGGATTACATAGGATCCACCAGAAACACATCTCCTTCACATCTAAGTGTTCATACAAAATCGCATATGCTGCAGTCTTCAATATACCTTGCATTTTTCTCAAGATAAATCACATGCCGAGCTTCTTCGATCATGTTTTTTGGATAACAACCGATTTTGGTCGACCTTCACGAAATTCATCGCTGGCAGAAGCACGACCTTCACGAAACTCTGTTCTGAGTTCCACCCATATACTCACTATTCGTTCATGGCAATACTCGCTCTACTTCTCTCGTTTATCCATGTGTTCATCTCCGTTGCAAACAGCAAAAGACATATGCATTTAACACGCAAACGTAAACAACTATTCCGTAACTTCGTTTCTTTTAACTTCGTTAATTTTTGTTTTATATGTGCATATATTATTATTATTATATTATTTAGTCTTTAAGTTTCCTTGATTGTGCTTATTGCAATGACTTGTTCATTACATAATGCTATGAATCATACTATCTGTATATTTTTTCGTAAGTTGTAATACAATTTTGTCTTTGTCTTGAACACGTAGCAATGCATTCCTTTAATAAATTAAGGCTGCTATAATTTGTATTACATTTTTATCAATAATTTAGCAAGTCGGACGGCCACAATTTATCATCTTTCGACAATCCTTGTTTGAAATGAAGGTAAAGTTTATTAGTATAGGTGCAAACGACCATAAAATAAATTCAATCTAATTCTGCATTACATTTCGGAGACAAGGCATGCCGCGCTATATTGCCAAAAGCTTAGCTACCAAGACGCGAGAGAGCATAGTTTAATGGCTTCAGTACGTCATGGGGACATCATTGTGACTATGTTAGGTTGTTCATGACAAGAACTAAACTCCTCGGACGAGTCTATTGTGTCAGTCTTAAGAGGATACAGACACATCTGTCGAAATTCATGTTAGGATTTGCTTCTGAATTTGTGCGAGTAGATCGAGCTTTTACCTTATGTGTTATTGGTTATTACCTAGTATTATCCAAGTAATCTCGTCAACATCAAAGAACATTCGAGTGAAAGGCAAAATAATTCATGCCAATGTATTAAAGTCAATGAAAGAATAATAATCCAACAATACTTTTGACAAGCTACAAAAATAGGTTACTCGCAGCAACGGGAATGTCCGTCACTACATACAGATGCAGGAAGAGTCACCTCTAGTCCTGGCGAAAAACGAACCAGCAGCATTCCAAAGTACCCTTCCTGTTGAAGATAAAGAAACAATCCGTACTATTGTACACATGTACATGGCAGAATTCGGCCAACCATAAGAAGAAACAAAAATATATCTTTCTTTCTGTTAATGTTTACAGGAATTTAGGCCAGTAGTATTTACCTACATCCAACCGAAGAAATGGTCAGATGATACATTGTTAGGCTTAGCGAAACCTATTTCAAAAGGCAACCGTTTAATCACAATGTATGCTGGCGGTAAAATGGACTTTGTAGATAATGTATTTAGTTATATGTTACATCTAGATAATGTTATTACATTAACCCAAGAAAGCTTTGTTATTCATCTAATTTTGCGACAATTTATTATTTAATAATTAATATGTTTGTTCTCAAAAACTCTGCAGAGCAAGAACCATGCCATTTCTAAGACGAAAATATCATTGTTTTCTTTTTCTTAAAGGTACAACATCAAGTGAGTATCATGATAATATAAAAGCCATCAATTTTTTAATATGGGTGGCGGAACATCTAGCAGATTGTTGGTACTGGCTGAAATGATCGAGTGGTTGATGGCAAGGATTGTCTATGTTGATTAGAACTTTACGAAATCAAACCTTTTTAAACTAATAAAGAAAAATAAAACTGAAACACAATTTAAATTAGAACATAGTTCTAAGGTTGCCAGTGTCCCATCCTCAATTAATCCTAATTGAGAAAATGTGGGCTATTGTAAAAACAAGGTTACCGCTAGAAATGTTACTTTTAAGTTAGTTGATGCAGTGGCATTAGCCAGAAACAAATTTGCTCCTATAACTCGTAAAGAATGGACGTCTGTTTGCAACCATGTCGATAAAGTCCCAGAAGACTATTTGGGAAAAAAAAAAACATCCGCTGGAGAAATATCGTCTTTTTAACAATAAAACAAACTTTGAATGCCAAGCAAAACGAATTAAAATCAAGTAATCTTGAATTCTTTAGTCAGTATGTGAGATGTTATTCATTGAACAGGATGCCGTTGTAAAATTAGATGTAATATGATTACCTTTTCAGTACATGTTCCGATGTCCGATTAATTAGTTCTTACGTGCATGACAAAAAGCCAATTTGAAACGGCATTTTGTTTTATTCTTATATCTATTCTCGGTTCGTATCGGATTTATAAATGGAGACTTGATGGTCGCGGTTGAATTGGCGACTCTAAGCCTTCCGAATCGAAAGAGAAGGGCGTAAAACGCGGAGGAAAAGGACGCATGCAGTAGAGACGAGAAATTGCAGATGTTTGTTGGATATTCAATATATCTATATACGGACGTCTCGTATTTACGGCACGTCCCGTACAAAAAATTCTCACGTTCAATTCAACGCTAATGGAGGTTTCCATCGGGTAATATGTGATCGAATTCGAGGATCCGTATCCATCAACGGCGGGACTATTCAATGAATCCTATATCCAGCAGCCCGCTTCCCGAGCTCATTTCTTTTTCTTCTTAACTCATCAGCTCCCTTTTCTCCTGAATGCCGTGACGATCGCTACTTTCGGACATTCGGTTTTAGGGTAATTAAATTATTTTTTCTATTCGATACTTAACTTCGTGCTTAACTCGTTCGCACTTAACGCGAGGGAGAATTCGTTTAATTGAGTCAATTTCTTTTCGTCGGTTTGGTGATCGAGATAAAAAGTAATTGTACCCTTACAATTAATATGATACTAGAATATTTTTCTCAGCGATCGGTTCAATACATTATATCCTTTCCTAAGTCCCACTGCTATTTCATTTTAGGCAATATTAATTAAATTTAAAATCCTTAAAAATTAGGGACAAGAGATCTATATCTAATATTTGACGTTAAAGAAGCACTACCGCATCGGCACACACCACACCACAGAGAATATTTAATTAATCCCGCTGATTGCAATACTGCGTAATCGTTCTCGATAAACCTCCAGAAATTAAGAATTTTATGTGAAATGTGTGACAATGAAACTCCATTCAAAATATTATTATTAGCTTAATTTTCGCGTACTTTTACGCCAACACAAACACTCGAATCCAGAAAGCGCTGAAACGGCACGTCTCGCTTAACGCAAAAGTCAAATACCGACTTTTCAAACACCCTCGCAACGCAACGAGAGAAATTTTAGCCAATTACCATCCATATACCTCTATCGCCCGGCGCCCAAATTTATGGAGGAAATTCACGGATAATGTCAACGTGTGCTGTAAATAAATTAAACCTTTCCATCTAAATCCGTTTCATAATTAGAACCAAAACTTTGTTGCTTGTAGTTTGCGTAAGAAACCGTTTTGGGGACGGCGTACCCGTGAACTTTGAGCGGGATCGACGGTTTGCAAGTTTCGGTGATTGAAATTGAAATATCTGCTTTAAATATTGATGAGGTTGTTGGAAAGTTTAACAATCTACAATACGTGGTTAATAAAAATGATCGCGAATATTTTAAATTTAATAATTTTCAATAAATCCTTGTTTGTTTGACTTTCAACAACGGGAGTAATCCAAAGATATTGTAACTAACGCAAGTAACCGTCCGTTTTCGTCGAAGTTATCTTCAATTGAGTCTCTAGATAGATGTGTAATTGAGAAGATCAAAGCGATTCGTTTGTTATACAGGTTCAGTATGTTATGCATGTGACGAACGTGGTTCAAACAATCGCACTAGATATTCCATTTTAATATAATTACCTCACCTTTTGTTTGCATGCATTTACATATATACAACATACATGTAAAAACCGAATGCGAACGAGTTTATTTCGTGTTAAAATTTTTCCTGCAAACGAGCAACTTTATAATTTCATTAGAGAGTACGAATGGGTTAGTAATGTTCCGAGAAATCCCTTAATTAAATAGGCAAAACTAATAGAATTAATATTCTGTTGGAGCTAATGACAAAGTTTACCATGCAAAGTGCAATATCGTATTGTTTAATATCCAACACAATCCTCAGACACTATTAGAAACCAGGGAAGGAAAACAAACACTAAAGTAGGGTATGTTACAGGTTCTATACCATTTCATATTGTTTTTTGCCAATATGACTGGAGGAAAAAAGCTTTTATTAATCAGGAAAGCTACTTGATCACGCGCGTTAAAAAATGTGCCACTTGCTAGTTTGCCGGCCCCGTGAATGGCAAGAGTTACAATGACCAACTGGCTTCTGGACCTAGACAGGCGCATGGGTTTTCAAAAACGAAAGATTTTGCTTTTTTTTTGACAATGCGGAATCACATCGGAGAGAGCTTTACAAATATCAAAGTCATTTTTCTGCTCTCAAACGCGGCTTCTGTTTGTCAGCTCATTGCCCAGGGGTTACACAAAATCTTAATTTTTTTACCGTAATTTGAATCCTCTGCCTCAGACCTTATCACTTAACGTTTTAAAAGCTCTTTATTTTATTAAAAAGAGCCTGGAACATGGTTACTCCAGAGACTGCTATTCCAAAACAAGTTTCAAACATTCTCAAGTTCAAGAGAAAGCAGTCGTAGACGTACGATTTGAAACAGAAGACGATTTGCCCTTGCCAACCTTACAGAAACATTAATAACATCACGCAAGTTGATAACCAAGACTTTGTAAAAGAAAGTGCTCACACAAGAACTGTTTAGTGTTAGAGTAAGCAGCAAAAATGAGTAAACAACACATAAGAATCGGCAACCTTCGCACCACACATGTTTAATTAATTACATAATAATTAATCCGGGACAGCCGTTTCGAGGATACGAACCGGAGACCGACCGAATGAATGAATGATGCCGATACTTATGTGTTGTTTACCGTACTACGCCACAGTCCTTGGTATCATTATTTAGCGAAAATGAGATTGAAGAGATATCCATATAAGGTACTGGCGACGAGGAAGAAGACATGAATGGTCCTAAAAAATCTTACGCTGACGCATTAAAAGCGATCGAAAATCTAAAGAGGTTTCCCAAAGAAGATTTTTTGACGTTTGAATACTTGGAAAACATAGAATCTCACTTTCAAAATTTGCTCTTTACAAGAAAAAGAAATACAAAATTTAAACAGGCAAATATATCTGACTGAAAATAAAACTTGCATTTTATGTAGACGCAATTTTGAATTCTTTGATCAAAAGTTTGAGAATGATTTTGTCTACATTCCTCATGAGCGGACGATCCCCACAAGCGAGAAAAAAGGTGGAATCCTGAGGGCTTTTGCTGTATTCAGTATTAATCCACACCTAACGAACTTGTGGCAAACAAGACATCAACTCAGTTACGCAGCAACTCTCTACAAACCGTTCGTGAACTTTTTAAGAACAATTAAATATCAAAATACGAGTTTGTTCTGAACAGTTTTCAATGTGCAAGGTCCCGTCTATCATCGGAAATGATCAAAACGCTTGTGTTTGATGTAGACCCGGCATTGAACTTCAAACAATTTAATCATTACAAATACGTAATAACAAAATGTATACCTAACAAGAAATAATTGCATAGAACGACCTTCGATCATTTATACTCTAATAAATTGAGGCATGTAATGTTTGTTGAAAACACGTAGATAGGAAATTAAATTCTATCGATCGTTTAAAAGCCGGGGGATTGTAGGTTATCGAACGATTGACTAACATACCGCTCAAACTGACCGAACACAATGTCGCTAACGAGCCGCATCTACGACAAACCGCACGTAAACCCGCAGAGATAAAATTATTTGAGCACACATTATCGGAAATTGATTGCAACCGCCCGAATTTAAAATCAAAATTTGCCGCATTTAATGCGAAAATAAAGCAAATGGGACCTGTGCACACGCGAACAGCATTAGATCATTAAACAAACTTAGGCAGGATTTGCGTGTAATTTTCAACTAATGAAGGTGAGATTACTGATAGTGGGGCATTTACAAAGATCGCTTAATTAATTAATGAAGAGCTATCGCGATAAGAAAAGCATGAAGATAAATTGAGCAACCCGCTAACACTATTCGCACAGATGAAAAGTTTTGTTTTAAATTGCACTAGATATTAAACATTTTGGAGACATTTTGGATTGAAAAAAATTAAATTTAAATTGGAATAGAATTTGTAAAGTAGCTCCTTCCTAAGCTTACGTCCAAATATGAGTAAAACCAGCAGGAGGAGAGACCCATAAAATACAGTGAATTTTTACAAACTGAAGTGTCCAGTTTTGGAAGGTGAACAGCGTAATATGCTTAATGTTTCGTACGAAAATAAGGAACTGTAGCGTAAGAATTTTACGTGATGCAAACCAGACCGGACAATGGCCTCCGTTGTTCTCGCCATCTTCTAAACTTGAAAGATATCTAAGTTTATCGCTGCAGTGAAACCCCAATACCCCAAACAACAAGCAGTACATTAGACCAGATTCAATCAATGCGAAATATACCATTCTGGCAGTATTCTCGCCGAGATCGCATTTTATAATACGAAGGGCAAAGCGTAAGGTCGACAATCGGACCAGATATAGACCCAGATATAAAATTTGAATATTATGCACCATTAATTTAGTTTTACTTACCCAACGCCGAGGTTTACAAGAAGCAGTCGAAAGTTATGTTACAAAATAACAAAGCAAAATAACGTGGCAAAGACGTATAACATTGTTGTAGGTATTCTGCAATAGGTCATAGACAGGGTCGGAGATAGATATGCCATCACAATCTGAAAGAAATATCATTATTGCCTCATTCCACGCTCCCTTGCCTTTGGCTGTGTCTCGCCTTTCCGCTCACAATTCCTTAGTTCCGGCCGCACATCTCTTAAACGTTCTATCTTATAGCAAAATTCGTCACAAAGAGCTCTAAAAAGCAGAAATATGGCAAGAACACGACATGCAACTCCCTCCGCGCGTTTAGCTTGCAGAAGCTTTAACGCCACAAATTTTGCAAGGTGGCCTTGCTAGATAATGATAAATCTATAATTACGATTGGAAATCAATCAGATCCACTTGACAGTGAGTATTTAAAATGGTGAGAAATTATCGGTTTCACACTTCGAAACACTGATATTTTTAAAAGTTATATTCACAAATAACTGTTCGGTAAAATTTTACGTTTTCGTAGATACACCCGCTTACCTTGCCTATTGTCTCTCTGCCAGTACGCGAAGGTGTACGATATGCGAACCGAAGAACTATTAATCACCATCGTTATCGTTTTAATGGAAAACGTCAAGCTGAACAAACAAAATTTACAGCAGTTTCTGCCTGCGTGTTAGTAGGAAAGCTGTAAAAGGATACGTTTCCCTCTGTATACGTACACGTACAAATGGTACCTACGTAAAATACGTGCATATGCCGCGTTCGAATATAAAACGATTAAATAAATTTCTATGAATACAGTAAATCACACGGATGCTGTACCAATCCGTATACAAATATAAATTACTCGCAAATACGTTTGTTCCCCGGCGCTTTCTATTTATCATCCATGTTATGCGCGTACATTTAGAGAAACAAACTTACAAAATACAGTCACAGCGTAGCGTAAACATAAAAAGGCTGCTAACAGGAATTGCTTGGCGTTATTTCTTCGCGCCCACCGAAATATAATCAGTTGTTTTAAACAAATGGGAGTAAATTCTGTTATTTGTAATACCTAAACTTTTGCAATTTAAGACAGATAAAATACCTTTTTTCATTTAATTAGCATTACACAATAAAACGGAGCACCTTAAACTTTGCAAAATTTAAAACGATTGAAATGGTTGGCCCAACGTCGTACGGTTAGCGCAATATCCGTGACAATTAACCGCGGTCGTTGTGTGTTTGAGTGTCGCTGAGATGAACAAAACCAGTGGTACTTTTCTAACGTTAGGCATCGATTGGCTTTCGAACAGCGAAATCGGTTAAGCGGTGGTCGACGGTATCCAAGGCGGTAAACACTTGAGTGAACCGATTCAGTCGATGCAGCGTCGGTTGAAGATTAGTTGCCAAGCGTTGTAAACATGTGACGTAACCTTCGACAGACAACAATGAGCCAGAGAATGCTCGTTGAAGCTCGGTACACGTCAAAGTAGATAGTTCGACCAAGTCCAATCAACGAATGTGGTGGTAGAACGGATAAATAACTTGTCTCTGTTCAGTTTCCCCATATCGTAAATCTTCTGATATAGTATAACGTTTTCTTGCAATAATTTCCAAAATTAGCTGCGTTTAAACAATGGCTATGGCGATTAAATAAAGGAGTCACGAGATGTTAATTAATATCTAATATTCATCCAGGTAACACATGTCGGTTGTTTCACTTTTTCTAAGTGCGGATCGTTTGAATTCTGTTATTATTTCGAAGTGATCAAATGTGACGGCCATAAAAAGGCTAGGTTCCAGCATATTAATTAATTAATTTCGAAAAATTATTTATTTTCAAATTTTTCCCTGAAATAAAACATTACACGTTACTACAGAATTTCCTTCGGGAACTACATTTATTTTTAAATTGCAGAGGAAGTTAAAGGTCGTTTTGCTCATTAAATCAAAAATTATCAAAACAGTAACAGAAACAGTCATCAATTTAATCTTGAAACCGTTCGTTACCTGTCAAATAAAACAACAAGTGCACCCTTACGTGTTACTTGTATAAATTATCATACATCCTGTTATGCTAGGCACAAGTTCAACGTTCATCCGAATAACTATAAATTATCCGAATTGCCGTGAAATGAGTGTCGCTTGTCAGAAATGTAGTGACAAACGTGATCAGCACGGAAGTTTGGCCCAGATATTGCGCGTCCACTATTGGTTCCCAGGACTGGCGGTGCAGCTACGCCTGGAAGTCCTGACACAATCATACGAATACTATTAGTACGTGTTTGAATATATATTGACGAAATTGGTGGGATTCCGCTGGATGAATTTATGGATGATAGGGAAGAGGAAATAAGCTGGTAATAGATGATGTATGATGTACACGTTCGCGCTACGTGAGAACTATGCATATGAACGAACGAAATTGGCGAATATGTTATCGATCTACCAAGGAAATCTAATTGAGGTAAGCTATTAACAGGAGATAGTTGGACGCTCAAGTGTTAGACGCCCTAGAAGGAATTACTTTTATTTTGGTCATATGCAGAGTGTCCTACATTGAATAGGTTACTACGGATACTGTTACGTTCTCCTAGTTTGAAGAACAATGCCGCTAGTCGTCTGCTTCGATGTATCTTTCTTGTGAGGCGAAAGGACCACTTGCTTATATGTAATTCTTATGTGTTTACTCGCTTAATCAGTTGATCTCAAATTAAACACAGTACGTAAATATATAAAATATATTTATTAAATAAACAATTCAAATACATAAATAGCATACTATATGAATTTCATAATTCGGTTCCTTCTTTGTGTACGCATTCAAATGTATCGGGACCTTCAATGTCTAACGCTAGGGCCACCACAAAACCCTACCGGAGCATGAGCGTCGTCTGGTTGGGCTACAGCAGCAAATAGCGGATCACTACCGCAAAAAGATGCTACACAACTCACGGCTACCCAGACGCTCGCGTTATTTCGTGTACTTATTTCATACACCACCTCTACTATCTTGCTCCGAGCTGCTGTCCCCATGTATAAGCGGAAAAATCAGAAACCAACGATAGTGCGGGTCTGAGCGCTGCGTGACTCACAAGCGAAAGAGAGAAGGCAGGCAGTCGTGGTAGTTCATACGTTCGACTTCCGACGAAGTTTCGATAACTTGTACGTAAGTGTACGTTACCGGCGGTAACTGGCGGACATTCCTCACCTGGCGCTCGATCTGATACATGCACTAGCAGGAGCTTCATCAAACAGATATAATAAATGACTATTAAAGATATTTTTAATTACAACATTGACGAATTTTAAATATTTGCGAACTTTATAAGAAATTATTCGTATTTTTACATCGAATGCGTACGCGTTAAAGTTTAAATGATGCTAAATATGAAATATATAAATTTATACAAGGTAAAACAAAAGAAACGTTCAATTTATCATAAAGTAGACACAAACAAAATATTACTTTCAAATAAATAAAAAATTTTTACATTTATAAAACAAAAAATAAAATGTCCTTAACAGATATTATCGAGTAAAGAGATTCGTTTAAATTGTTGGACGATAATTCCAGAGAAACATGAAGGGTGTCTTGTAATACCCAGCGATTGAATACAATAACTCTTTGTAACACCTTTAGGCCATTAACAATAAGAAATATTACAACTGCTCATCGTATGAATTAAAAATTTTACTATTGCGACATCATCAATAAGAAATTTAACTTAATTCATGTACGGCGATATAATGTACAATATTGTAAACCCTATCCTAATACGATATGCATGGTAGAACAACACACGGATCCGTACTAAATATTACAGATCGTCGTGCATGGAATATGCGATTCAAGATGCATTTACTTCAAGTTCTGCCCACACGTATGCACACAGAGATTGAGGTCGGGATAGAAATGTAACCCCTTCCAACTCTCGGCCTTGCTTCTTGTTCAGGAGACCGAATTAAAATGCAAATTTGTGGAACAGTGTGGTATCGTTCGTCTCGACCTTCATTAGCTATTCATTAATGATTTGCAAGTACGCCCCGGACACCGATATCGTGTCTCTATTGTTGGCACTACTGTATTCGCGGAATTTTAAAGATGAACACATGTAACGGAAGGAAATCTTTGTAGAATTGCTTTGTAGGTAAACAAGTTATGTTGAGATTACTTCGGTAACGTTCATAAAAAAAATGATTAATTTCTAGACTATTCTGTAATAATCTTTCGATTGCACTTCACCGCTTTCTAGTTGCCCTTTCATGCTGTAATAGACCCGCTGAAAAAGAATTTAGCGTTCGGACTTGCCATATTTTGAAATAAATCTCCTTAACACTTTTAATAAGTCTTCTTAACGGTCTTCTTTTTATATGTGAGTTCATACTGCCGGATTTTACACATTATTTTATTCAACATGTTCGACAATAGCTTTTAACCCGTTTCAAATTGTTTTACGCTAACAACAATATGTTACAAAGCCGAGATCATAAGTTCTCCGTACACACATGCGCACCACATTCGCGTCGGCTTATTTATATTTTTGTTTAGAGTTTCTTTAGAGTTATGCAGGGAGCGACAAAAAGAGGTACCCATCAAACTTGTGACCACACAGCAAGCAGCCCTTGCAGTACCCGCTTCGGTTTTTTGTACAAATCTATTGCTAGCAGTCGACGACAACAACTGGTGCTAGGGTTCATCAAAGGCCTCCAATAATGTTCATATACTGCTATAACAGATCTTCTCAGATCGCAATACCTGCAGGCAGCGTCAATAATAATAATAACTTTAAACTTGTAATAAACGATAACAATTTTATTTTATTTTAAAAATTTTACTTGAAAATAAAAGTTATTCCAAAAATAACTTTGAAACGTAAATATGATACTGCACTTGTAGTTGTTATCTAAGTTTAATGCACTGTTTTACTAGCTACCTCACACCGACGTATGTACACTGCCGTTCAGAGAAGTTCGGTCGGTTGGTAAAAAACATCAAAAGATTACAGAAACAAACGAAACTAAAAACAAAATACAATTTTATTGTATGTACAGGTAAAAAAGACAAAAATAAATAAATAA